>CM065479.1:8111914-8665860 GCA_032873175.1 Leptopilina drosophilae
TTACAATTTTAGTTCAAACTTTGCAAAATTCAACGAAATTTTAATATTTTTAGATTTCATGGTTGAAAATTGGGCAAAATTAGGACCAATAAAATTAGCAGCTAAAATTACTTATAATTCAGGTCAAATTTAGGTCAGCAGCGAGAATTATTTACAATTTTAGTTCAAACTTTGCACAATTAAACAAATTTTTAACATTTTTAGGTTATTTAGCACAAAATCGGGCAAAACTTGGACCATTAAAATAAGCAGCAAAAATTACTCATAATTCAGATCAAATTTAGGCCAATATAGGTCAGAGACGATTTTTTAAAAATTTTCGGTCAAAGTTTATTAGTTAATTGAGAATTATGATTAAAAAATTTTTATCAAATCTTATTGCAAACTTTATTGCAATTAAAAAATGTGTATAAATAAAATTCAGGTTTAAATTTATAGGCCGAGAGTAAAAAGGGACAAAAATTCAGGTCGAGTTTAACAAAAAAAAAGACTTGGAAATTAAAGGGGAAAAAAAATTAAATGTAAAATAGATTTCACAAGTACCAAAAGTAGTAAAATTATAAATTGTTAATACTGAACTGAATAATAAATAAATTAAATATTGAGTATTATTTTTTTCGTCTGGAGGTTTAAGACTCTAAGAGATGTTAAACAAGTAATAAATTCTAATCTATTCCAAAAAAAAACACTAATGATTTAATTTAAAATATGAATTAAAATTGTTTATTCGTTTATTTACGTAGTTTTTGAAAAGTTAATAATTTTTACCTAAAATAGATTGGAAATCAGAAAATTTTTTTTAATGTTTGATTACGAAACGTGGAAGTTGGTACAAGAGAGGAGTATAGGTAAACAATCTGCCGCTTATATACTATTGGAGTAAATTTTAAAATATTCATGAATTTTAAAAAAGGGGAAAAAATGTAGAACCGAGTAGCATTTAACAGTTTATTTTAAAAATACTCGAAAGATTTGAATTAATTATTAATAAACCTTAAAGTGTTTTTAGAAGTTATAAGAGAAGCACCCTTTTGTACAAAAAAAAAACGTTTTATGAATATTAACACTTGAGTTTTGTGTACTTTTGCAAAATTCTTAAAACGCATTTAAAAAAAAAACACTAATATATATTTATGAGTATGAATAAGGATATTCCACGCACTTCCTTTTATCTTTCTGTCCGAATGTTTGGACAAACTTGTGACGTTTATTTATCATCTAGAAAATCTCCGTATATAACGAGCATCATTCAAAGAATTCACGTCACACGAAGATTTGCAATTTTTTCGATAAGTCATTTCCTTTTTTTTCGATATTTACCAATATGTGCGAGCATCTCTTAAAATTTGAATTTATAATTGATAGAGGCGTCAATTGATGATTTCGAAATATCTGAGTTTTTTCTATTTTTTTTCCTCGGCTTTTTTTTTCTTGAAAAGAAAAAAATTAATATGACCACAGAAAAAAAACAGTTTTCTGTTTATTTGACGTGAGAGACATTAAATATTTATTTACTTAATATTCATAAATATAGAAGTGAACTTTTAATTAAATGTTTGCTTAATATTATAAATATGAAGTGAGAAAATAAATGCTGGTCGTATAATTTTTTTTCTTCTTCCTCTTTTTAATGGTATAGGCGATTTGCTTCACTATTTAAATGAAATATCTCGTGTTTTTACAAAGTAAACTTTGCAATTTTTTTTTCCAATACAAGTTTATATTCTGAGAAAAATTGTATTTTTCACTTTTTTTTTTATTTGGAGAGTTTAATATTAGTATTTCTCTTACATAGATATAAATTCCAATTCAGAGTGATTATTATCTGTTGACTCATATCAGATCATAATTCTACAATCTCTATAATATAGTTTGCGAAAAAAATAATTTTACTTTTATAAATATCGGAGAAGAAAATTTTGAAAAAGTTCAATAAATGCAGAAGAAAAATGTGACTGATTACTTTTTTGTTTGTCAAATAAATATTTACTTGAGTCAAGTAATTTCTATTTGAATTATTGTCACAACAATTTTTGAACCAAATTTATTTATTTATTTATTCAAAAATATATTTATTCAAATTTATTTATTAATTTACTTATTAATTTATTTATTCAAAAATATATTTATTCAAATTTATTTATTAATTTACTTATTAATTTATTTATTCAAAAATATTTTTTTTCAAATTCATTCAAATTGAATGGAAATTATTTGATGGAACTAAATTGTATTTGGTAATTTATTTTTAATTCAGCCGAAAATTTGAATAGAAAAATATTTTTTCAATTAAATAGTCAATTGTAGACTTTGTGAACTCTAATAAAGATCGTTAATTATTTCAAATTCTAAACACTAGGTTCGATTGTTTATTAAATTTTATTCGGTTTCTTAATTTTTATTATTTACTATTTTTCCTTTTTTAATTAAATAATTGTTAAATGCCTAAATATTGGCCTAAGTATTTTTTTTTGTACAAACAAAATTTTGTGACCTTTTTAACAGAATCAGTGCGATATTGAATATTCATAAAGACGCGGTACTTATTTGAAGCCACCTGCTGTGCCCTTAAATATTTAAAGATTTTCGAAACTTTGTTAAGAAACTTGTTCGTTCTTCGTCGTCGTCGTCGTTGTCATCTCATTTTGTCGTCTAGGAAAATTTGCTTAGAAATGTCCCTGACACTGAGTCCTTTGTACGTTTTCCCATATTTTTCACACTTTGCTTTTGAATTCATGAATATTTTTCAGAATTTAACAAGATACTTTAGTTTAACGGAAAAGGAATAAAAAAAAATTTCTATTCTTATCGTAATTTTTTATTTTCTCTACACAGGACGAAAAGGAGATAAGATTTTTTATTTTATTTGGAAATTGAAAAGAAAATGTTTCTATTTTTTTATACGAAAAATAAAAGACAATTTTTTTTATTTTTTAATACGAAAAATAAAAGACAATTTTTTTTATTTTTTAATACGAAAAATAAAAGACAGTTTTTTTATTTTTTAATAGTAAAAAAAGAGTAAATAAAGTAAATAAATTTTTATAGGAAAAAATAAGAGAATAAAAATTGAAGAAGATATTTATTTATTGATTTAAATATTCTCTTAGATGAAAAAAAAAATGAGTACTCAAAAAAATTGTGCAGAACTAATAAAATATTATTTTATTCAATAAAATTTTTACTACATCCAGAAAAAAGATAAAGCCTCAGAGCCAATTTGAATTTTTATTTGTTTCAAAAAAATGTTATTTCGTCCAAATAAAAGTTTTATTTTGTATCGAATAAAATTTTTATTTAAACCAAAGAATTTGGTCTGAGACAAAAATATTTTTGTTTTATTCGTTTCAAGTAAACCATATTTGATTCTATTTGGTTTGGAAAAAATTTTAATTTAAATTTATCTCTGGGTGTGATTTTTCAAATATACATTTAACTTCTATTAATTAAAAAAATTATTATTAACTGAATGATAAAAAAGTTTTAAAAAAGTGCTTCTATTAAAATTAAAAAATATATTTAAGTGAAAGATAAAAAGGATTTTAAAAAAGTGCTTATATTAATTAAAAAAAATATTAACTGAAAAATAAAAAATATAAAAAAGTGCTTTTTTAAATGAAAAAAAAATCGTAACTGTAATGTTTTACATGCGCGACATACTAATCACGTATCGAATGCGCTCTAAATACCGGTCCCATTGTGTTATGGGTCATCAACGCGAATATTTACTCGCGAACAGGTGCCTCTCCATCTACGGTTAATGCACGTAGAGAAAACTGAGCTTGTATTTAAAATTTGAAAGTGTTAAACAACTCGAAAGTTCGTACAATTTGCTCTTTCATTTTTAATTTTTACTCGTGATTTTTTTTAATTAAAAAAAATTTTTTTTTAATTAAAAAGAAAAATTAGCAAAAAAAAAATTAACAAAAGAACTCAATTAAAAGTTTATTTGAAATTAATTAAGACATTTACACTGATTTAAATAATTATGGTAATTAACACTTAATTTAGCCAATTAACTCGCATTATTTGAGATAATTTCAGTTTGTATAATTACAGTGGAAATTATTTTAATTTACATAATGTAAATTGCTTTCAATTAAAAATACTATTATTACACAATTTAAGTCTTTTAGTTTACATTTTACATAGTAAAATTCAGAAAATTATAATTTCCAATTTTTTTCTATAAGGAAACTAAAGTTTTAAATTTTAGTATAAATTTACGAGAGATAACAAAGTCGAATTTTTAGATTACAATGTAAAGTTTGTAAATTATAATTTCTAATTTATAAATTTTTCCTTATGTTTTGAACGTTTAAAAGAACAAATAAATTTTTTGCTTTTTCACATATTTTCAAAAATTGAATGAAATTGAAAATAATGTTTTTTTTATAAATTTTACATGAATTTTTGTATAAATTTTACATAAACTTATTTATAAATTTTTGTAAAGTTTTGAACGTTTAAAGGAACGAATATTTTTTTCTTTATAAATTTTTCTAAGGTTTTGAACGTTTAAAAGAAGGAATATTTTTTTTCTTTATAAACATCTTCGAAAATTGTTGTATAATAAAATTTTAAAATAATATTTTCATTTTCAGATGAGAGAAATATTTCTAAATAATTTACTCCTATGATAAGAATTAAAAATGTCAATTAAACAGTTTGGAACTTGTTAAATTGTTTTTATTTAACGCAATATTATTTAGATTTCAATATTTGATTTTGGGAAAAACAATTTTTTGTTCCTTTGAATATTTTGAACTTCAGGGACATAAATAGTGAAATAAAAATTTTTAATTAAAATGCAAGATTTACAATTTACGTCACATTGTTAATTTATACTATTTATAGTCTAGAATGTAAGAGGAAAAATTATGTTCACAATTTAGGTGAAATTTTACACAAATCAAATCGATTATATATACATTTCACTTATACATAATTGAACTTTTCTTTTTTCTCGAAAATTGGCAAGAAAAACAAAAATAAATAATTAATATTGACGATAGAGAATAAGTAATTAATATAATTAAAAAATATAATAAACAAAGGGAAAGAAATAATAATGAAACAAAAATAATTAAAACAACAAAAAATAATTAAAACAACAAAAAATAATTAAAACAATAAAAAATAATTGAAACAATAGAAAATAATTAAAAACAACAAAAAATGATTAAAACAATAAAGCATAATTAAAACTACACAAAATAATAAAAACGAAAAAAAAATATAATAAATTACCAAAGGAAAAAATAATAAACAATAATAACAACGAAAAATGGTGAAAAAGAAAATTGAGAGGAAGCTTACCTCGTAAAATATCCATGAGGAGAACAAAGTCTGTACGAGGTTGTAGAAAATTAATATCCTTCGTAGATCGAAGGGCTTTCTATTTTCCATCAGTCTCGGTCCTAGGACTTTACTGAAATAAGCGTACGATAGACAAATAGCCATTGTTGGAAATGGACTGTTCATCATGGCCCAACTATTCACCCTGGGATCTGTAATCAAACGATTTTCTATTTTTACAAACTGTACTTCATTTAATTATTTTTTTTATTTTCATTTAATTTTTTTTATTTTCATTTAATTTTTTTTACATTTTCATTTAAATTTTTTTCTGATTTCATTTAATTTTCTTACTACTTTATTGAATTTTCATTTAATTTTTTTATTACTTCATTGAATTTTTGGAAAATTTTTCTATTTATTTATTTCTTGCAATTTTTTTTCTCTATCTTTCTAAAGCTGCCATCGACGATAAATTAGCGTCGAAATTTTCACGCTAATTTTCGACGGCAACTGTGAATTTTAGTTATACAAAAAAATGTTACTAATTTTACTCCTTTATTTACACTTAAGATTCTGACAATTTTCACTAAGCTCTTTAAACTTAAAATCTTTGGAAAAATCATTTATTTCATTTGGTTTCACAAAAAGAAAAATTTTTCTAAAAAAGTAAAAAAAAAATTTTAATAAAATTATTATTGACAAACAATAATTGTTTTTGACACTTAGCGTCGATGCTAAATTCAGTAATCTCTTTTTACAAATTTTTGGAAATATAATAATGACAATTATTATTTTTTTAAAAATTTTGTTAATTTTTAAATTATTTTGTTAATAATAATTGTTATTATTTTTATTCTAATCAATATCGTAATTACTACTATTTTTATTTATTAATCCATTATTTTTATTTTATTATACAATTACAATTACACCCAGGAAAAAAATAAATTCGATTCAGAGCTAACTTTTACATGTCCTTAAAGTTTTGAATGTTCAAATAAATGAAATTTATTCATTTCTTCTTGAAACTAAAAAAAAACTTTTTTTAAAAAAAACTATACTATAACTATAAAATTTTCCTTTAAAAAATTTTTTTTCAACTTTTACTACATATTTGAGTCACGTATTCAAAAAATTAAATTTTAATGATTTTAAATACTTAGTTTTGTTTTTGCATTTTATAACAGTCCAGTGTTTTTTGGAAAAAAAAATTGTTGATAAAAAATTTAAAACTTTCGTTCATTTAAACGTTCAGCAACTTGTTTCGAATAAAAATTTTATTTTTGTCGAGAAATTTTTTTAGTTACGACAAATAAATAATATAAATAACAATAAGTTGTCTCACAGGCAAAATCTCATTTATTTTATTTTTTTATTTTATTAAATTATGTTTCGTACAAATACAATAATTCTCTGGGTGTAAAAAATACTATTTTCATTTTATTGTTACGATCCCCAAGTTTTGAACGTTCAAATGAAGGAAATACTTTTTTATTGAAAATATTTTAATAAATTACAATTAAAAAAAAAAAATTCAGAACTTTAGGATCCTTTATTGTTTCGTTTTGTTGTTTTCCTGTTTTTTTTGTCATTTTTCTGTTTTTTTTGTCATCTTCCTATTTTTTTGTCATTTTTCTGTTTTCTTTGTCATCTTCCTGTCTTTTTTGTTAGTTTCCTGTTTTTTTGTCATTTTCCTGTTTTTTTTTGTCATTTTCCCTTTATTTTTTGCCATTTTCCAAAATCGAAAATTCGAAATGACAAACAATAATTATAGTAATGTTGGTTCTTGTTTAATTTAGGAGAGATTTTACAATACATAAAGAGTGAGTGAGAGAGAGAGAGCCCTGATTCAGGATGCTCCAAGAAACTCTCGAGACAATTGAAAAGGGTTGAAGTTTCGGGGAAAGAAAGTCGTTGTTTATCTCTCGACATCACTTGATTCGGGTCGCCAGTAGCTTCAAGCTTCGCATTGTGGTATTAGCCATTGTTCACTATCTTCGCAAGCGATGTTCCTAATTACACCATTGTATCCCAACAAAAAAAAAAAGGAGAAAAAAGAGTGACTCGAGAGGCTAGATTGACGCGCTCTCTCATGAACTTCACTGAAATTTAACAGCAATGTCGACATACTTTTTTCCTTCTTTTTCTTTTTCAAAAAATATATATAGAGAAAGGGAGAGAAAGAGTGAAAGAGACGAAGATTGAACAGAGGACTTTATCATTTTTTTAATTTCAAAAGAAAGAAAAGAGGAAATTTTCCAAAAAGTTTGATGGAAAATAATTCGGAACTATGATGGTGTTAAATATTTTTAATGCTAAAAACCGTTATGGATTTTTAATCATTTATTAATTTATTAAATAATTTGTTAATTTATTAATTTATTATTTTATTAATTTATTATTCTATTAATTTATTATTCTATTAATTTATTAATTTATTATTCTATTAATTTATTAATTAATTTATTGTTCTATTAATTTATTAATTTATTATTCTATTAATTTATTAATTTTTTTTGTAAAGCATTGAAATTTAGGTCAAAATTCAGGTCAAAATTAATGAATTAAATAATAAAAATTAATTAATTTATTAGGCGACAGAAGAAAAATAGAAGAGGAATGAATAATAAATATATTAATAATAATAATAGGTTCGGAGTTATTTTTTCCAATCGAATATTTTTGGTATAGACATAAGTTTACATAACCTTAAAAGTCTTCGTTAAAATTTGTCTGAACAAGATTTGAAATTTAGAATAAAATTTAGGTTAAAATCTGGGTTAAAATTTAGGTCAAAATTCAAGTCAAAATTCATAAGGCGAAAGAATAAAAATAGATGAAGAAATAGAAGAAAATGAAGGAAGTAAAAAATGAGTTGAAATAGACAGTTCACGGGACTAAATAATCTTAGATTTGTAGGTCAACAATAGGTCAAGTGCGGGTTTAACCTCAAAAATAAGGTCGATAATCAATAGACTGAAAATTTGGCAAAAAAATTCGCCCAACTTGCAAACGAAGAATTTTTATTTTTACAATGTTTTTTGTGAATTTTTATTAATTGTTATTCATTGAAATTACTATTGATTTTATTGGCAATATTAATAAATATCAATAAATTAAAATTATAAATTTTAATTTCAATTTTAATATTAATTTTAATTTAAGTATTAATTTTAATTTCGATATTAATTTTAATTTCAATATTAATTTAAATATTAATTTTAATTTAAATATTAATTTTAGTGTTGATTTTTATTTTAGTATTAATTTTAATTTTAATATAACTTTAGTTGCTAATATTATTTTTCACAATTAAGGGCATTTGAACCATTATGACGTCACAATTTTTATAAAGCATGCATTTTATATACTGTGACGTCATAATGGTTTAAATTCCCTTAAATTAAAATAATTTATCAAAACCCAGAGCAAATCCTCCTAAAAAACACTTAACCCAATAAGTCCTTCCATTAAAATATTTTAGAGATAATTAAATTATAATTAAAATAAATCATGATTTAAATAAATCTAATTAAAAAATACAAAAATTATGGAGATTTTTTTTTCTTCATACAAAGTATTAAATAATTTTCCACGATTACGTTTAAAGTAATCATTAGATAATATTCAATAAATATCGTTAACAACAAATATTTCATTGCAGTATTTAATAAACTTCAAGTTCTAGGATAATAAAATTTTTATTACACTTTTTTTTCATGAATTAATTTTTCTAATTTGCTTCTGATTGTAATTTATAATGCAAAAAAAAGCATTCGCACTTTACATTATGCTAATAAGCTTTATTAAGTAGAAATTTAAAAGCATTAGGATTCTTTTTTATCACACTTATTTAAATGCCATAAGCAATAAAATATATTTTTTTCTTTTTGAGAATTAAATCCGTTTGATTAATCGTCTAATTCATTTTTATAACTGACGACAAGAAAGGTGAAAAAATTCGCGTTATTTCACTCCAAGCATTAAGAGGAAGAAGAAAAAATAAAAATAAATTTGTGGTATTTCTTTTTGTCAATAAAAAATATTTTTAGCTGAAGTTTTGAACGAAATTTTTTTTCACCTCAAGTGGTTTTGAAAATTACTATCCAAAAAAGGAAAAATTATTAAAAAAAACAATATTTAGTTTACAATTAATTTCTTTTACTCTAAAAAATAATTTTTTGTAAAGAATTACTAATTAGAAGAAGTAAAAAATTATTATTGTTCATTTGAATGTTCGAAACTTTAGGAGCGTATAAAAAATATTTTATTTCAGAAAATAGTGGCGCGGTTAGTGTCGACGCTAAATTTAGAAAAACATAAAAAGGTTAATAAAAAAAATTTTTGAAAACATTTAAAATACTTAAAAATAAAAAGTTTCTAATTTAATTTAATAATTTAATAATTTTAGAATACTTAAAATGTTATAAATAAATAAAAAATGTTTTAAATATTTGTATTTAATCTAAATTTGTTGTGCCAACTGTCCCTTAGAGTACGTTTATATTCAATAAAATTTTTTTTCAATTTAATAAATATTCAAAACTTTATAAAACCAAATAAATAGATTTCGTAACATTTTTTTTCAGATAAAAAAGCAGTAGTGTAAAATAATATTTCCAAAAACCATCTTCTTCTTCTTGGTGAGCAACACATGATAAATAATTGATCTCCAAGTAAAATAAAGTGTATTTTGAAATTATAAATTTTTGGAATATCAATAACTGCACAGATAAAAAAAAATAATGGCGAAAATAAATTCGGTAAATAAAAGTGTCTTCCGCATGTGAAAAAATTTTAAAAAGATGACGCGAATTTTAAGGAATCTTAACTCTATATAGACTTATATGTATGTGTGACTCGTAAAAGGCGGTCAAGTGTACCTATATACACAGTTATTTAACTTCCTACCGGTATATACTTATCGAAATTACGTCTCACGTCAAGTAAATTGAAAAAATTTACTTACCGGACCTGTTGTCCATTAGATCCCTGTAACTGTGCACTAAATCCGCCCATATAATCGTCATCTTGTCGTTTTTCTGCAAAAAGAAACGAGAAACATTAACTTATTTATTACATTAATTAATAAATTAGTAATAATTAAAAAAAAACTTAAATTAAATTAAAATTAAATTAAAATGTATTACTTAAATTAAAGTTAATTAAATTAATTAAATTTAATTTTTAATTATTAATTATTTATTATTTACATTAATTAATTTAATTTAACTTATATTTTATTGATAAATTATTTAATAGAGTTGAATTTCTCTGTCGAAAATTGAGTATTTCTTAATTTGGAATATTTGCTACTTCCGAAAAGTAAATTTTACTATACTGACAGTAAATTTACCTAAAGTGAATTTAACTCATTTTCTAAAAACAAAATTTACACAAAGTGAATTTTACTAAAAGTTGCTTAATTATTACTCTATTTTTTTATCACTTCCAATGTAAATTTTATTATTGTAGAATTAAATTTCTATTTTTGTCCAAGTAAATTTTATCAAAAACAGAATTAAAATTTACTTTATTTAGTAAATAAATTATTTAACTATTTAATTAATGAATTAATTAATAGAATTAATGAATTATTTAATAGAGTTGAATTTCTCTGTCAAAAATTGAGTATTTCTTAATTTGGAATTTTTCCTACTTCCGAAAAGTAAATTTTACTATACTGACAGTAAATTTACTCAAAGTGAATTTAACTCATTTTCTAAAAACAAAATTTACCCAAAGTGAATTTTACTAAAAGTTGCTTAATTATTACTTTATTTTTTTACCACTTCCAATGTAAATTTTATTATTATAGAATTAAATTTCTTTTTTTATCCAAGTAAATTTTATCAAAAACAGAATTAAAATTTACTTCGACTGTTCATTAAATTTTGAATTTCAAAATATTTAATTATATTATTAATTTAATTATATTATTAAAAAAAATTGACGAACTGAACTTTACTCATTTTTGAAAAATAAAAATTACTTCGGCAATAATAAAATTTATTTCAATATGAATTTCACTAAAATTTATTTATCTTATTCAATTTATTCACTATTTACGAAATAAATTTTACTTTTATCGAATCAAATTTTTTTTATTGTCGACGTAAAATTTAGTAAAAAAAAGGAAAATTTACTTCGAATGTAGTTAATTTACATTTTTTATTTAAAACTGAACAATCAATTTAATTATTTTCTCGAAATAAATTTTGCTATTGTCGAAATAAATTTTCGAAAAAAAGAGTAAAATTTACATCGAACGTCTGTTTTAATTTAAAATTCTTTAATTATACACACAGGGAATTATTTTTACTGTTGCCCAGGTAAATTTTGAAAAAATTAATAAAATTTACTTCCAATATAGTGAATAAATAAAAAAAGAAGGAAAAACATTCGTAAATAATATATTTCTGTTATTTAATTTTATTTAGTTTAGTAGTTAATTTAATAACATAGTTTAATTGTAAATAATTGTAAATTATTACTACGTGAATTTATTCAGTAGAAAATAAATATCAGATGAAATAAAATTGGCATAAATAAATAAATAAAAAATAAATAAAATTAATAGTCATAAAAAATAAATTAGACAAAAAGAAAAAATATAAAGACAAAACAAAATAAAAACCTACGCAGAAAAAAATTTGGATATAAATTACAGTTTGGTTAAATTTTACTATTGAAGTATGGTAAAAATTTCCCTATTCGCCGAAAGAGGGGGTAAAAATGGATATAGATTTTTAACTCACAGGTTATGTACACTTTCTCTCTCGCAATCGAGTTATACTTCTTTTAGTATCAAAAAAAAAATATATATGCGGTAAAATACTGACTATTTATATTATTAAACGTAAATTCACTTTTTATTTACTATATTTAATTAGATAATTTGTTTGCTTTTTATTTATTATACCATTTTACCATTATAGTCAATTTTGCAATGGATTTTAGAGAAATGTTTCCAGTTTACAGTCGATTACATAAACAGATATAACTACACGATTATCGCTTATTTGCCATTCATTCCTTACATGTGTAGTTGTAAATTGATATTTTTATACAGATAACAAACAACCAACTTTGCGCATGTAATTTACGACTAGCGCATATAGATGACGTTCGATTTTCAAAATTTCTACTCGCCTTGAACGAAACGAAAAATTTTTATCTAGCAGAGAAATTAATTCTACTTTATACTATGATAATTTTTTTTATTAAATTATTAATTTTGCTCTGGTATTTATTTATTATTAATTAAATATTATTGTTAATAGTATTATTTTATTAATGAATATTACTATTTAACTTTTTTCTATTTTTTACTATAATAAAAAATAAATAAATGTAATTAAATTAAATAAATAAATAAAGTTAATTTAATTATTTAAATTTAATTTTGTTAATAAATATTGTTTTATTAATAAAGTTTGATATTAATAATATTTAATATTAAAAAAACATTATTAATTGATTAATTAATTATTATTAATTATTATTAATTATTATTATTTTTTTCTTTACTATACAACAATGTTATTAATAAATATTATTATTAACAACATTATTATTAATAAATATTATTATTAACAACATTATTATTAATAAATATTATTATTAATAAATATTATTATTAACAACATTATTATTAATAAATAATATTATTAACAATATTATTAATACGTTTTATTATAAATTAAATATTACTAATTATTAATATTTCACATCCATTTAAATTTTCTATTAAAATAATTATTTTCTACACAGTTATTAATTATAAAAGAAAAAAATATAACCGTTTCGATTCCCAGGCGAGTTAGTCCCCCATTTTTCCCTAGATTTATTTTTTAAAAAAATTAATAATTTTTTACAAAAAAAAAAAAAATAAAAATAAGACTTCAGTATTCAATTAAATTTTCCATTTGTTTAGGAAAAAAAATGCGGAACTCACAAAAAGTAAAAGTACTACAATAATAAATTTTAAAGATTAAATCAGGTATTTGAAATTAGCAATAATAAATTCTGCTCACTCTTTACAATGCTATAAACTCCTAAGTACCTGTTGCATTTGATATCAAACACATTTCAAATAGCAACTGCATTTGCACTTTATAATTCAAGTGTATTTTTTTTCCTTCTTTTTTTTGTTACTCATTTAATTTTTGTTTTTTAATTTTTTAATTAATTTAAATTAACTCAAAATTGAGTTAATAATTTTGTTTTCTGTTTTCATTTTGGTATAATATAAAATAAATAAGTGCAAATAAAATGTTTATTAAAAAAAATATCAATTCAGCAAAATATTTTCTGCAAAGTCGGATTTAATTTTTTTTTCCTGTTTTTATTTTTATTATATTGGCAAATTCTTTTGAATTATAAAATCCTTAGGAATTGTGTTTATATATATACGTGAATTTGCATTTTACAGTTATAATTCTTCGATCCTTATTAAGTTTCCGTATAACCCCTCCCCCCAACCCCATAACAGTATATGTATAACTGTTTGGTCACATGATCATTCGCAATGTTGATTTCTCGACGGGATTTCTCCTAAAATATACGACATTTCACACATTTACTTACTTGTTCATTCTCATTATTATTTTCGAGAAGTTGAAAAATATTTCAGATAAAATTCTTTTTTATTTTAGTGAAATTTTTTTTTGAAAATGATTATTAATACAATTTTTATTATAATTATTATTTTTTTAATTATTACTTTTTTAATTCTTTTTTAAATTTTTATTTTACTACAATTTTTCTACTTTACTTGTATATTTTTTTATATTTTTGTTTTTTTTGTACTTTCATTTTTGTATTTTTTTGGACTTTCATTTTTGTATTTTTTTTCAGTACTTTCGTTTTTTTAAATTTTCTTTTTTTGTGTTTTCGTTTTTTTACTTTTTTTTATTTTTATGATTCTATTATTTATATTTTTTGGGGGTTTTCAAATGTTTTTTTGAATTTCAGGCATTCTTTGTTTTTTTCTGTTTATATGGTTCAACGAAAAATTGAAAAAAAATTAACAACGGATTATAATTTCAACGATTGAAAAAAAAAATTTTTCTTGTAGAGAAATTTTGTATTTTTGTTCTTAATAGAAATACGAAGAACAACCTAAATAAAAAACCACAAAGAATACATAAAATAAAGAAAAAAAAATAAATAAAAAAAATAGGAACAAAAAATTAAAATACAAAAAATGGCAAAAATACAAAACATAGAAATACGAAAATACAAAAAAAATTCAAATACACAAAAAATTCAAGTTCATAAAAATACAAAATGCAAAAACACGAAAAATAAGAGAGAAATATTTGTGAACAATTAAAAATTGGTAACTTTTTGTCGAAATAAATTTTCTTACTTGAAACATGCGACAAATAATTTGAGTATTTTTGTCAATAGAACGAATAGAATGAATTGAATTGGAATTTTGATTTTCTCTATAAATATAAATACAGAGAGAAATGTCGAATATGGGAATATTTGAAGAAGTTTAGCTCATTAGAGAGAGAAATTACATTTATATGCATATATAGATATAAAATAAAATATCGCGTGTTGGGTGGGGTCTTTTAGATATTGATTTTTTTATTAGTCTACTGGCTTTTTCATGCTTGTTCGACCGTCATGCCAGAGAGGTAATCGTGGTTACGATGAAAATAAAAATAAACGCTCTCAATGTGTGTTGTGTCATGCGAAGAATGCTTTGCTCACAAGAGAGAAAGACACTATATACGCCATTTTTTTTCTTATTTTTTTTTTTTAAGTATTACATACGGAAAAACCGTTTTTGCCACGACGAGAATGATGAACTAGAATATATTTTACTTTTAGAGACACTTATTCTTTTCCTTCGTGTAAATTCACTTGAAAATAAGAAATCTTTTTTCTTCTTGTTTTCTTTTATTTCTTTTCTTTTTCTCCTTATTTTCTTTTTTTTGTTTTCACTTTTCTTCTTATTTTTTTTTTGTTTTCACTTTTCTTCTTATTTTCCTTTTTTGTTTTCACTTTTCTTCTTATTTTCTTTTTTTGTTTTCACTTTTCTTCTTATTCTCTTTTATTTATATTTTTCTTTCTAATTTTTTCTTTCGTTTCTTTTTTACTTTAAAATTTTTTTGCTTGTTTTCACATTTATATTTAACATTTACTGTTAATAATATTGATAATAATAATATTAATAATATTAAATTTTTAAAATATTAAATTTAAATTTTCGTTTTTACTTGAAATTATAAATGTCAGAAATAAATTTTTTTAATTACAACCTCTGACATTGTTTACGATTTTTGAACTGCGCTAAGTTTACTACCAGAATTTATCAGCAGTAGAAAGAAAAAAAAAACGACGATCGTGATTGAAAATACTGCAAAATGGAATGAAAATTTTTTGAAAAATTCGTTTTTAAATTTTCTTTCAAATTTTGTAAACTTTATTTTTATTCATTTCTTATTAATTTAAACTTGGAAAATTTCTAACTTATTATTAAATATAATATTATTAAGATACTTAAATAAATTAACTTTTTCATTCAATTGCTTATTAATCAATAGTATTAATAAATTATTTTATTTGAATGAAACAATATGAAATGAATTTTATACTAAATTAATATTTAATTTTTTATTTGACACTACAAAAAACTTTTTAATAAAATATTTTTTAAATAATTTAATAACTTTATTTTTTACACTTTTATTTATTTTAATTACAATCATTTTATTAAGTTAATTGTAATTATTATTATTATTATTATTATTATTATTATTATTAATTTAAATAAATAAAATAATTAAAAAAATTCGAATTTGAAATTTCGTAAAAAATGTCATCGAACTAAAATTTGTCACACATAGAAATAAATTTTTCCTAAAAGCTAATTATAATTTTCATTTCGCTTTTCATGATTTAATGTATATATATTATATATATACGATATGCGGTATCGATTACGATGGAAAGGCCATTAACCTCTTTTTCCTACCTCACAGGAGGTTTAGTGGTTTGAAATTAAGTCAAAGAGAATACAAAGTATACTTGTGTTATAGAAAAAAAGTGAATTAATAAAAAAAAAAAGAAAAAAAAAGAAAAGAAAACATTTCAAGGGCCTTGTCGCTTGTACATAGTTCTTCTCTTATAGACACACTTGATAATCGTTTAGTTATAAAATTGTCTCTGCGTGTCAAAGGAGAAAGTAACGTCGCAAGTCGTTTGCGTCAAAGCGGAAGTGTTGAGAAGCGTGCATCGTTGTTGGTGACTGCAAGATTGTTATAAAAGGTTACCCAAAGAAATTTGCAATCACTAACAAGTACAAATTCAGAGTTTCCTTGAATAATAAAAAGAAATTGCGCCTTTTCATTCTATTTTCAAAATTCATTTTCATTTACTTCGATTGAAAAATTTTCTTTTCCTTCAATCGCACTAATTTTTTGATTACATTGGTTTCATTACTTAATAATAGATTCTAATTTTTCGCAATTAAATAACTAATCTCTAATAGTAACAAAAAGACTATGAAAAAATAATATAAATAGTAGTAAAAATAGTAAATAGTAAATAATAGTAAATAATAGTAAATAATAGTAAATAATAGTAAATAATAAATAATAATACAAACAGTACAAATAATTAAAGAATGATAAATAATAAAAATACTATGAAAAAATAATGTAAATAGTAAATGAATAGTAAATAATAGTGAATAATAAATAATAATACAAATAGTACAAATAATTAAAGAATGATAAATAATAAAAATACTATGAAAAAATAATGTAAATAGTAAATGAATAGTAAATAATAGTAAATAATAAATAATAATACAAATAGTACAAATAATTAAAGAATGATAAATAATAAAAATACTATGAAAAAATAATGTAAATAGTAAATGAATAGTAAATAATAGTAAATAATAAATAATAATACAAATAGTACAAATAATTACAGAATGATAAAAATAATAATAAAAATACTATGAAAAAATAATGTAAATAGTAAATAAATAGTGAATAATAAATAATAATACAAATAGTACAAATAATAAAAAACTGATAGAAAAATAACAATAGAAATAAAATAACAATAACAATTTTTAATTATTTTACTTTAATTAATAAAAAAAATAATAGCAACAATAATAATAATAATAAAAATGTTATTTGTTTATTTACAAATAAAAATATTGAGGAAATACAATTATTATGATCTGTCGACAATTAGGGGCAGGTGCTAATTATAATTAAATAAAAAAATTTTTTTTGTAACTATAAATAATAAAATTAGTTAATTAGTTGAATAAATAAATTCACTTTTTTCCCATTTTATTTTCATAATTATTTTTATTACTCAATTATCATCATTACAATACTTTTTTTTATTATTTTATTGATTTTACAATAAAATTATTATGCGTTAAGCATTATAATTAAATAATGAATTGCAATAATAATTATGAATATTATCCCATATTATGACAATGGCAATATTATATAAAATAATAATTTATAGTTATATACCGTACAGAGTAATTCAATATTCATGAGGTTTCAATAGATCCCATTTTTATAATTTGTATTTTAAAACAAATTGTGGTAAACGGTATTCGTGAATAAATTTTAATACGTCATTTTAAAATGATATTTACTATATAACGTCATTAAATTACGTATATGTATGTTTATAAAAGCAATTATTAGGAAAATAGTGATAAAACTAAATAGACCAGTTTTGTTGGTTGGAAATAATGCGATCATTAGAATTCATACACTGTGAATCGTAATAAAAAATATTTATTCTATAAAATACCATAGTGTTTGCATCAAAAATGCCATTTAAATATACAAAATTCTATAACAAATTACATTTGATAATTTATGTAATAATATGAATTGGCAACTGGGGTTTTACCATTAGGCAACATTTATGTGACTTGGTAGAAACAAACCTGATACTTTCTACAATGTTTTTTTTTTTGCTTTTTGTTAATTATTTTTTATTAACAAAAATAATTAATAACTATTTCAATAATTTAAAACAATATATTGAGGGAAAAAAATGATTTATACACGGAAAAAAAAGTACAACTGAAATGGAGAAATTTTTCGCTATAACAGCCAAACATTTCGTCAAAAACGAGCGAGCGATATTGGCATTATCGTTAGAATGGCGATATTGAATTTTACTTGAAAACAACCTATGACAGAACCAATTTTAATTGCGTAAAAAGTAAAATTAAATGCTCATTTTAATTTTTTTCAATCGTATGTTTCAAATTACAAAAATTTTAAAGTATATTATTGAAATTAATACTATGTTTTAAAACTGAAAACTCAATGTTTATGCTGTCAGAAATTCCAATATGGCTGACGAATTGCACTCAACCAAAGCTCACTATCACTGAATTGGCTAAACTTTTGTCTCATGTAGTTAAGTTTAATTCACAACGTTGGTTATGTTGTTCTTTATTTTAATTATATTCCCAATATTGCTCGTTCGCGTCCTGAAATTTTTTTCCGTGTATGGAAATTAAATAAAAATAAATTGAAAATAAATTAGTAAATACAATACTTAATTTATACGGCAGCAAAAGAAAAAAAAACCTACTGAAAATGATAGCGAATGAAATATTAAGTATTAAAATTGAATAACTAAAAAATATAAAAATGAACTATTATTAAATTTATTTATTGAATTTTGTGAATGAATTTTTTTGTTTCCTTGAATAAATTAAAATTTCGAGTCACGATAATTAAATAATAATTTAATAATAATAATTAAAATATTTTAAAAATATAAATACCTACTGAAAATGAAAGCGAATGAAATATTAAGTATTAAAATTGAATAACTAAAAAATATAAAAATGAACTATTATTAAATTTATTTATTGAATTTTGTGAATGAATTTTTTTGTTTCCTTGAATAAATTAAAATTTCGAGTCACGATAATTAAATAATAATTTAATTAATAATTTAATAATTATTAAAATATTTATCGTAAATATTGGTTGCAAATAAATTTTTTCTGAATTTCATTTTTAAATAAGTAAATTTGTTCAAATTTAGTAATTTAAATAAAATAAACACTAAATAAATAAGAAAAGAAAAATAAAGAAATATGTAAGAAAAAATTATTCAAAGAACATAAATCAAAGATTAAAATTAGAAATGTAAAAATTAACAATTAATTCATGGAAATAAATTAAGTGAATACTAAGTAAGTGAATATTTTTTCAAATCGTATAGAATTGGAAAAAAATATATTCAAAGACGAGGAAAAAATTGAAATCAAAAAATTAGTGTCTTGTAATTTTAATGATAAAACAGATAATTTTTTGTGTAATTTAAAAGACATTTTCTTTATTTATAATATAAAAAAAATTCTTTGCTTTTTTGTGTCATAAAGAATCTATTATATTAGATATATATATGTAAAAAATGGATTTTTAATTCTTAGAGTCACGCATATAGAGATAAATTGTAGAACCGTTCGCTTGTTTCTTTTTTCTATCGAGTTTAACCCTTTTTTAACACGCAACATAAAGAGATTACATTTTATGAACAGATGGAAAACCCTATTTTACACGCGAGTCAAGCACTTAAGTTTGACACGTATCTGCATACATATATCTTTGAAATTATCTGCCAATAATAATCGACACAGTCGTTCTGAATAAATAAAGTGACATGGTTAACCATATAAGTGCATGTGCAACAGAAAGAAAAAAAAATGAAGAATCATTATTACTCTTTCAAACGTTTCATCGATTTTAAATTCAAATAAGCATTGAAGTTGACTTTCGATTTTTTTTTTATTTATTTATTATTTTTTTTCTTTACTTGTTTCAATTTTTATTTGTAGTGTTTCTTTACTGTTCCTACTCTTTTCATTTGTTTCCCATTTTTTTATTTTTTATTTTTATTTTTTTTTATTTTTTCCTTTTCTCTTTTTTTCACCCTTTCTCACCCTTTTTTTGTTTCATTTTCATTTATTCATTTCGTTCTTTTCTTTTTACTCTTTTTTTCTTTTTCTCTTATTTTCCTGTTCTTTCTCTTTTCACCCTTTTTGTTTCTTTTCAATTTTTCCATTCTTCTCATCTTTTTACCCTTTTTTTGATACTCTTTTTATCCTTTTTTTTTATTTAAAGAAAAAATTATTTTTGAAAAATTATTTTTCAATTCTTTTCACTTTTTCTCGTTTTATTTCTATTTTTCCATTTTTTTCTACATTTTACGCCTTTTTTCTGTAACTAAATAAAAATTATCGAGCCACGATTTTTTGTCACTCTTCGATTGATGGCGAAATATTAAAGTTTAAATTTAAAAATTTGTAACGATAGCAAAATTATTATTGTTCTTGACAAATAAAAACCTTTTTTTTTATTTTGAAAAAAATCGTGTTTGCAAACATTAAAAAATATTCATTTTATTAATAAAATTATTCGAAATTGTACGAAATTCTCGAAAGGCAAAAAAATACAAAGAATCTTTTACTGTTTTTTAAGTAAACTGAGAAAAATTTGAAATTTCTGAAAAAAAATTTTCCATCTGGAAAAATAAAAATAATTCTCAAGTCAATTTTAGAAACATTTGCCTTGGGAATTTACTCACGAGAAAATTTTAATATTTTTGATATAAATTTTTGGCGGATTAGTGATGGAATTTACTTTTAACGTATTTAAATTTACTACAAAAATAGTAAAAGTTGATACATTTATTCTTGGGTAAAATTTACTACTGCCGAAGTAGATTTTAGTAAAATTCACTTCGAAAATTTATTTTAGAGTAAAATTTACTTGGAAAATTTATTTTAGAGTAAAATTTACTTAGAAAATTTATTTTAGAGTGAAATTTACTTGGAAAATTTATTTTAGAGTAAAATTCACTGAGAACATTTACTTTAGTGTCAATTTTACTTGGAAAATTTATTTTAGAGTAAAATTCACTGAGAAAATTTACTTTAGTGTCAATTTTACTAATTTCAAAGCAAATTTTAGTAGAAAATTGGCAAAATTCAATTAAGTAGTAAAATATACATCGGAAGTTTAATCTACAGTAAATTTTCCCCATTGAAAAATGTGTTTGATTAGGAAATTAGTGAAATTTACTTCGGAAGTATTAATATTTAGTCTCAAGGTATTAAAAATCACTAAATTTACTTTTGAGTAAACTTTTCTACTTCAGAAATAAAAAAGTTAAAATTAGTAAAAAATATAAAAAATTTGCAAAATCAACTCAAGAACTCATAAATATACTTCGAAAATTTTCTGTAAAGTAAATTTTAATAAAAAATCAGTAAAATTTGACTAAATTTAATAAAAACTATAAATATTATTAAAACTTGCTTAATTCAGTTGTAAGTAAATTTTTTTGTTTTCCAAGCAAATATTATTATTGACAAAATAGCAAAATTTACTTTTCAAGTAAAATATACTTTGAAAATTTACTCTGAAGTAAATTTGACAAATTTCACGGTAAATTTTAGTGAAAAATTCGTAAAATATACATCGACGTAATAAAATTTAATGTAAAAAATATTATAAGTTGCTAAATTCACTCTTGAGTTATTTTTGCTATTTTCGAAGTCAATATTAGTAAAAAAAAATTAGCAAAATTTACTTAATAAGTGGTAAAATAAACTTTAATTATTTAACATAGAGTAAATTTAACAAATTTTTCACCAAATTTTAATTTTAAATTAGTAAAATTTACTCTAGGGAAAATAGTTAAAGAATGTTTTACGACTTCTTAAGTAAATTTTGCTGATTTTTTACTAAATTTAAATATTTTACTAATTTTAAAGTGAATTTAATTATTTCTACTAAATTTGATTACTTTCGAAGAAAATTTAACTATTTTCACCAAATTTTACTAATCTCGAAGTAAATTTAATTATTTTTACTAAATTTGACAAATTTTCAAGTAAATTTAAATATTTATACAATATTTTACTAATTTTGATGTAAATTTAATATTTTTACGAAATTGTACTAATTTCGAAGTAAATTTAAATATTTTTACTAAATTTTACTAATTCCGATGTCAATTTAATTATTATTGCAATATTTTACTAATCTCGAAGTAAATTTAATTATTTTTACTAAATTTCACTAATTTTCAAGTAAATTTAAATATTTTTACAATATTTTACTTGACTGTCAATGATTGAAATTTAATATTTTTACCAAATTTTACTAATTTCGAAGTAAATTTAAATATTTTTACTAAATTTTACTAATTCCGATGTAAATTTAATTATTATTACAATATTTTACTAATTTCGAAGTAAATTTAATTATTTTGACTAAATTTGACTAATTTTGAAGTAAATTTAAATATTTTTACAATATTTTACTTGACTGTCAATGATTGAAATTTAATATTTTTACCAAATTTTACTAATTTCGAAGTAAATTTAATTATTTTTACTAAATTTTACTATTTTCAAAGTAAATTTTATTATTTTTACTAATTTCGAAGTAAACTTTCATTTTTTTTGCTAATTTTGAAGTAAATTTAATTACTTTTACTGTATTTTACTAATTTCGAAGTAAATTTTAGTAAAAAATGCCAGTAATGTTTACTTTGTCTTAATAAAATTGACTCCAAAAATATTAAAAGTTGCTAAATTCATCTTTAATTAAATTTTATCGAAAACTTAGTCAAAATTTTCTAAAAATAGACAAAATTCCACGAATTAAAAATTTTACTCACTATAGTAATATAATAAAAAGTTACATTTAATATTTTTCCCAGATATTATTTTTACAACTTAAAACTTGAAATTTTCGATAATTTTTTATTCCTTTCCAAAGAAAAGAAAGAGAAAACATTAAATAACAAAATTTTTTATTATTCTCTCAATGCAGATAAGGCAATGGCAAAAAGTATAAATTTTTTTTCTGCTTATACTCTAATTATAAATAATTTTTTCAAGTACAGTCTTTTTTTATCATTTATCTTCGTGCCAGTTTGATGTTCATTTTATTATTGTCGTGTATAACTTTTCCCTTATCCCTACCACAGTTATAGAGTTATAAATCGATTTAGTGTATGTCTCTTTCTAAGAGAGATATATATTAACTGGAGGTCTCATATATATGTGTGTGCGTACACATTTTGTTTTATTCTGGTGAAAATATTTTATTTTTTAATTTAATTGAGAATCGTCAATTTTTTCCTTGTGCAGAAAAAAAATAATTTGAAATGTTCAAATGATTGAAATATTTTTTTATATATAAATGTTTGGAATAAAAATTACAGCTATAGAAATTAAAGACGAAAATTAAACAAATTGAGACTATTATTTTTTTAATATGTCATGCTTTTTATTAATGTGATAAAGAATTTTTTTTTTAGTTTAGTTTGTAAATTTTCGAATGGAATGAAATTTTTGTTTTCGTCAACAAAAATAGGTTTTTAATTATGAACAGAGCAATAATTTTGGGAGAATCAAATAACAGATGTTAATACTTGTAAGAAGGTAATTCTTAATTCCTCTCGAATATTTCAAACACTTCCGACTTTTTTGCATTTTTAGTATCTTGCGGTGAATTTCATTTTAAATCCATTTTTTCCATCCTTTCGATTTTATCTTTTTAGTTAGAAAGTCGGATAAATTTTTAATTGTTTTTAAAGTTTAGGTTTCCTTTTTTAATCACGAGAGGGCGGGGGGAGAAAAAATTAAATAGAGATTGATTGTTACAATTTATAATTAAATTTTCTAATTAATTTGAATTCCTCTACTGTCTAATGGGATTTCGACATTTCTAGGTTTCCAGACTTAAAATGAGGGTTTGGTCGCAAGAATACTGTGTGTGGAATTTTTTTTCTCAAATTCAATTCAATTTCAATAGTGTGCTTTACTTTTTCAATAGGTACACTTAATATTTATTTGATATTTTATATATATCTGTTTTTAGCTTGTTGCACCAACCGACTTTAAAACATTCCTGAACAATATTTTTAGAACTTATTATCTCGAAACGATTATAGTCGTTTAAAAGCATAAATATTGTTGATGGTAGAGCCAAAGCCCTGAAGGTATTTACTAAAAATTAAGAGTGTGGAATTCGAGGTGAAAAGAGGATTAGAATATTTGAATTTATTAAGTTTGATGCGGTATAATTTTATTTTAGAGGAAAATTTTACACTTTTAGCGAAAGTGATTGTTTTTGGGGGGAAATGTTTTTCTTTTAATATAATAAAAATTGTACACGTGCGTTTTTCTTCTAGCTTTTTGGAAAATTTTAAGTCTGTGCTATTTTTACAATTAGCAGTAGCAATATAGAAAACACTTTTGTAGTCGTACCACAGTATTGTTATGGATTTTAAAAATTCTTTGAAATCCAAATGACCCTGGGGATTTTCTGTGATTCATTTAGAAGTAAAACTGAATTTCTGTATTACAGTCGATATTTCACTAAGCTTCACTAAAATATTTGAATATTCAAGTGAACAAAATCTATTTTTGTTTCTCTTTTAGAAAATTACTTTGTAGAATTGAAAAACATTGTAAATTCAACATCTACTTAGAGAGGAATTAATTTTTTACATTTATGAAAGGAGTTGATTTTTCTAATACACAAATTAATGTCTTTAATACAAAAATAATGTTTTTGATAATACAAAATGTTTTGATTATACAAAAGTTTTTTATTATTCAAAATGTTTTGATTATACAAAATGTTTTGATTATACAAAATGTTTTGATTATTCAAAATGTTTTGATTATGCAAAATATTTTGATTATACAAAATATTTTGATTATACAAAATGTTTTGAAGATACAAAATGTTTTGATTTTACAAAATGTTTTAAGTATACAAAATAATACTTTTACTTAAAACAGAAAAATTAATAGTAATAATAAAAATAACGGCGTCTCGTGTGAACATTAAAAAAATTTAGAGGCACAGAAAACAGAAAATTTTTGTTTTTTTAGTGAATAGAAATATTATTCAACGGAAAGAGAAACTTAATGTAAATTTCAAGGACGTGTGCGTGTGTATTGATAAAACAAGAATATTCTTTAATTGATTTGAAATTTTTAATGACTATTTTTCTTCACAAATGAATGCTTTGGTTTGTGAATAAGGTAAAATTTTCACGTTTCGTATTTACAAGGAAGTATTTTTTTCCTTTCTTGAAAATCAGTTTTCTTTACTCCTCAAATTAATGATTCACGAGAAAAAAAATGATTCATACTTTGAAATTATGAGTAGTGTGTCTAATAGCGGATCAATGATCTATGTCTACGTTTTGTCAAGGCACATTGGTTCGTAAATTGTTTGATTGTAACAAATATTAGTGGAATTTATGTTTGAATAAAGTAAAGTAAGTATGTATAAGTATTTATCAGTATTGGTGGAAGTGTTGTGGATGTGGAACTGTTGCCAGGAATATTGTATGAATGTTGTTAGTATTTTTAGTAAAGTTGCAGAAGTGTTGCTAGGATTATTGTCTGAATGTTGTTAGTATTTTTTGTAAAGTTGCAAAAGTGTTGCCAAGATTATTGTTTGATTGTTTTTAGTATTTTTAGTAAAGATTCAGAAGTGTTGCCAGGATTGTTGTCTGAATGTTGTCAGTATTTATAGAAGAGTTTTGCAGAAGTGTTGCCAGGATTATTGTTTAAATGTTGTCAGTATTTGAAGATGATGAGTTTTGCAGCATCATTGGTAAAATAATTCTTATCTGAATGTTGGTGGTGTTTAGTAGAGTCAGTAAACTTGCCAGCAGCATAAAATAACGATTGTTTTAATCTTGTCTGAATTTAGTAATTAGTGTTTCATCAGCATTAGAAAAATTCATCAGCATTCAGTCAAGTTGTAGCAACATTGTCGAAATTCTAGTCTGGATCTTGTCACTGAGCACCACTGATAAATTTAAACATTATCCAAATAAAGTTGTAAACAGTTGGAATGATTAGGTCCAAAAACAACATTTTCGATTATAAATATTTACCCCCACTTGGCAACACATTAAACACTGCAATTTCTCTATTTATTTTCCAACGTTGAAAGAAATGATTATTGGACACTGACATAATTATAGGCTCATGAATCAGCAACCTATAATGGTTTCTGTTAAATATAGACACTTTCATATGGCATTGATATTCAATCATATTACATATTCCTGACTATTGTTAATTATGAGAATAATGTCAATTTTGAGACTGAAAATTCCCATTTAATGTTCTGAGAAATTTTTTTTTAATCTATCTACACAAAATACATCTATATATAATAGAAATGTGTCATGAAAATTCTAATCTTTACGGCAAAGTAGAAAAGAACGTATAATCTTTCTTTAACGTTTAAAAATGGAGGAAAACAGTGTGTTAATTTTTTAAATTACTCCGTAATTGCTTGTAGGCTAGAAGTGTGTAATCTTTTTTTGAAAAATTTCTATTACTAAACATATGTTAATTTGGGTAAAACTATTTTTTTTAGTTCATACTTAAGAGGAAATTAAAAAGTTAACTTTGTTAATGATTGAAGTGGCTTTTTTTGGGGGGATAGGGGAAAATTGAGAAGCACGTGTTTCGGAATAACGTGCACACACACGTCACTTTGTGTATCAAGTTTCTTTTAATATAATACAATGATTGCGTGAATTCCATTGGTTTAAATTTGAACTCTTTGCTATATGAATCATCTAGAGTTAATAATCTCATCCCACACAATTATTATTATTATTACGATATGAATGTATAGACCGTGGAATCTTTAAAATACGTTTACAGATAGAGTGTAAAAGTAGTAAAATTAGAAACATTGTCGAATGTTTGGATTTGACACACCCTGAAATTGGAAGTTTTTTTTTTTGAAATTCCTACTACGTTGGGTCAGTTTATTATTGAAATTTCATGGCATTTATGTGAAGATTCGGAACTAGCAGCTTGTATTTGTAAATAGTCGGGGGGAATTAGAATAACACATGTGGACTTTTTTCGATGTTCCGAAAAATTTAAGAGTTGTTAAATATAGTTTGTTGATATGGAAGCAGCATAAAATTAAACCCAATTCTAGGGTTTAATTTTATGCTGTTTCTCAAGGGTTTTTTGGATTTTTGTTGTTTAAGACAGTAATTAATATTTTGTGTTGTTTTTCTAACCGAATATGCTTTTTATGGTAGTAAATTTGTGGACAGTTGTTACTCTACATTTGCTACTGATTTTGGCAATTCGTTTGCTACTGATTTTGTCAAATGTTTAGCTACTGATTTTGTCAATTTGTCACATTTGTCAGCTACTGATTTTGTCAAATATTTAGCTACTGATTTTGTCAATTCGTTTGCTACTGATTTTGTCAAGTGTTTAGCTACTGATTTTGTCAATTCTTTTGCTACTGATTTTGTCAATTCGTCAGCTACTGATTCTGTCAATTCGTTTCCTACTGATTTTGTCAGTTCCCTAATTCGTTTGCTACTAATTTTTCGTCAGGTTTTTTTGATTCCTTGAAGAGAAGGGAAGAGAACAAGAAGATTCTCGGGATTGAAAATTCAAGATGAAAACAACTTATTTTCACAATAAGACACGGCCATATATCGATCGGTCCTAAAGTATTGAGAGCACCTAACCTCAAAATCTCTCGCGAAAGGAACCAGTTGACCGATACGCATCATATCCGGACATGGTGATGGGAATTCTTATTCCACCCACGCATCTTCCTTCACATACACAATGCACTTAGACATTTTGAGGACGCGCCCATTCGGCACTTCTGATTACGTGAATTTACGCGAATAGTTGTATTTGGCGCGCACTCAAAACGACGCATTCAAGGGGCAGACACAAACAGACAACCTACATCTATATACATATATAAAGATACACAATTACTAGTTACGCTCACCTGTTTCCTTTTGTCCTCTTCCCCTAGTTTCCTGGACTAAAGTCACTTCTCCTGTCACCTGTCTGGACACATAAACTTTGTTAAAATAACGTCACGTTAAACACGTTGACGAGGTTTGTCCTCGATTTTGAGCCAGAGCGTCGAACACATCGGATAAAAAATATTTTTTTTTGGAAAAAAAAAGGTTTTTGGGTGAGAGAGAAAATTCGGCTGCTCGACCGCGTGTTGCCGGATTGGCAAGAAGAAACACTATAGTAAAGTTGGCACTAGTGCTTTTATTTTAGTCAAAGAGAGAGAGAGATTTTGCCGGCTAGAAAATTTAATATTTATACACTTGAGATAGTTGTTCTTCTTATCGTCAGGAGGAATTTTTTTTCTTCTTTGTCACGTGAGATAATGAAATTTTTCTATTGATTAAACTCTCTGGGTTTAAGTTTTGTTTTTTTCTTTTTTTCTCCGAGAAAAAGTAAAGTGGGTGGGAGGAGGGGAATTTTCGTTAGACACAAGTAACTGATTTCCCGACACGCGGTCGTGCTCGACTGACGTCCCCGCGTTTTTAGCGGCGATGGTCTATCGCGGCCGATTTTCGTACAGATCTGTGTGCCCTCCTTCCCTGTTGTGTCGTGACCACGAAACTCGCTTGTCGCCTCGCCCCTCTTTCGTTTTTTCGCACGCGAGCGCACCAGCAGCAACGACGTTCTCACACACCAACCATTCTTCGTTCCACGCACAAATGTAACGGTGCAAGACAAGGACAGAGAGAGAAAAAGAGAGAGAGAGTGAGAGAGAGAGAAAAGAGAGAGAGAGAGAGAGAGAAAGAGGGAGAGAGAAAAAAGAGAGGGAGAGAGAGAGACAGATTCCTTTAAATTACTACGTTACCTCGTCACACACAGCTATACAATTCACGGAGGAGGAAAAAAATAATGCCTGGTTTACAATTGTGCCTCGAAAAATGGAGAAAAAGAAAGAAAATAAATAAATCGTAGGCGAAAATGCGAAACGAGGCGAGGTAACAACAGCTAGATGATGGGACGACGACGCTGCCGTCGTTGACGACGACGACAATTGCACGCAAGTCGAGCCAGCGTCGTCGCCGCCGCCGACATCGAATAGTCGCCAAACGACTCGAGTTGATCCGCCATCTGACGGCAGCCGGCGGCGATAGTCGACGCGAGGGTCACTCTAGGGCGTTTAATTTTTAGTTTCTGTTTCCCGTGTTCAATACGTGTAGGAGTTAATTTTACCTTTAACTTCTAGTCAACAAATTAATATCCAAAATATTAATAATACACAATAGTATTTTTCGAGCAAGAAATAATCGTTAATTTGACAATTCCTTTGAGAGAAAAGTTCCCAACTATCGATTTTCCCCTATGAAAGTCGTCTGCTATAGTTTGACTTGCCCTTGCCTGTTTGCCCATCCAACTCATTGTTTATTTACATCCTCTATTTCCTCTACTAATTAATATTTTCCAAATGTTCTAAAAAGTGCCAACTCTACAAAAATTCCAACTCTACAAAAATCCCAACTCTACAAAAATCCAAAATTCTTAGAAATCTCCAGCAAAATCCGCAGAATTCTTGAAATAAATCCCGACGTTACTATGATAGTAAAAAGTACATTACGATACAGACGTAAATTTTTATCATTAATTTCCAAAGTGTTGGAGATCAAGTCTAAAGTTGAAATGGAAAAATTTTACGGATTACAATGGTTGTGTGCTAATAGGTACTAATTTTTTGAAATAGTGAATTCACGCTAATTAATTGGTGTAATTTTGCCGAGATTTTTGGTGAAATTTCACTGATTTTTGTTGCGAAACAGTATGTGCCACTTGTTGCGGATATGTTCGCTAATAAATCAGTGAAATTACGGTAATTCTAATGGGAAATTTCGTGGGGGAATTGGCGTAATTTTACTAATTAGTTGCGAGTAGGATGAATGTGGTTTTTGTAAAAGCGTATGGACGATATAATGCTATAATAAATCAGTGAAATTTTGGTGGGAAATTAGCGAAATTTCACTGATTTGCAATATGATGGGTGCGTGATGGATTTTTTAAAAAGCGTGTGAACGCTAATTAATCGGTGAAATTTCGGGGAAAAATTAGCGATATTTTCTATCGATTCTTAACGATATTGCGAGTCAATTTTTTTTAAAGGTTTTAAACGCTAATGAATTGGAGAAATTTTAGTGATGAATTAGCAAAATTTTTATGATTATCGAAATTTACGATACGAAACGAAAATAGGAATACTGATACTATAAAGCGGATGGACGCTGAGAAATTAGTGAAATTTTGCAAGAAAATTATGGAAATTTCACTGATTTGTAAAATGGTAATGATTGATAAAGTGTGACATTAATTCCCAACACCTTTAGGAAAAAATCAGTGAAATTTTTGAGGAAAATTGTCGAGATTTTATTGATTTGATTCTATAAGTATAACACTAATTTTTGAAAAGTGTATGGACGCTAACTAAATCAGTGAAACTTTGGTGAGAAATTAGCAAAATTTCACTGATTCAATTTTGAAGAAAAATTAATAAAATTACATTGATTCCCAGCGAAAATGAATTAGTGAATTTCTCGAAAAAAGAATTACTGGTTAGAAAAAAAAGAACTAATTGTCTTGGAAAATTACTGATTTCTAGTAAATGTTACTAATTCTGGTAGAAAATTACTGATAATAAAAATACTATTTATCGTAAAAAAATATTTATTTATAGTCAAAATTACTTATATTTGTATAAATCATTGCATTTTCAAACAAAATAACTGATTAAAAGCAAACATTGCAAATGACTTTTTGAAAATTACTGATTAGAAGTCAAAGTTACTAAATCTTGGAAAAAATTATTAATTTATAGTAAAAATGACTAATTAATGCAGAAAATTACGGATTTATAGTAAAAATTATACTGCTTATCATAGAAAGTCCGATTATCGTAAAGAGGTACTAATTTTCATGAGAGAAACTTCCTGATTTATAATAATAACTAATTATTATAAAAAAAATTACTAATTACTGATTAGCGTACAAGATTTTTCATTTTTATAGAAAACTTCTGATTAATAGTAAAAATAAAACTTATTATCAAGGAAAAACACTGCTTCTTAGTACAAATTACTAATTCTCATAGAAAAATTACTGATTAATAGTAAAAATTTAAAATTACTGAGTATGACAGAAAAAATACTAATTTTAATAGTAAAAATTAAAAATTGCCGATTATGACAAAAAAATTACTGATTTTAATAGTAAAAATAAAAAATTACTGATTATCGATGAAGACTTTTTATTCTCATAAGAAAACTTCTCATAAATAATAAAAAATTACTAATTATCAAAGAAAATTTCTTATTCTTAGTAAGGAATACTAATTATCATATAAAATTGCTGATGGATAGTGAAAATTAAAAATTACGAATTATAATCTTAGAAAATTAGTAATTTGTATTACATATTACGAAATCTTATAAAAAGTAACTGATTAATAGTTAGGAATGTTAGTACTAGTAATAGTAATTATCTTAAAAAATTACCGATTCGCAGTAAAACTTACTAATTTTTACAGAAAATTAACAATTTATATAGTAAAAGTTAATAATTTACATAGTAAAAATTAAAAAATTAGCGGTTATTATAGAAATTTACTGATTAATAGTAAAAATTAAAAATTACAGATTTCCTTAGAAAATTGTTGATTTGTAGTAAATATTATTAATTCTCATAGAAAAGTATTAATATAATTTTGTAAAACTAAAAATTTGTGATTATCATAGTAAAATAACTGATTCGTGCAAAACATGACTAATCTTCTAGAAAATTACTATTTTGTACTGTAAAATTTAAAAATTACTATCAAAGAAAATTACTGATTTTAGTAAACATCACTAATTCTTCTAGAAAATTAGTAATTTGTTTAGATAAAATTAAAAATAACTGCTTCTTGTAGGAATTTACTTATTTTCGTCCTAAATAATATTAAACCTTCTAGAAAATTACTGATTTTTGTAAATATTACTAATTTCTCTAGAAAATTATTAATTTGTTTAGATAAAATTAAAAATAACTGATTATTGTAGGAATTTACTTATTTTAGTCCTAAATAATATTAATTTTCCTAGAAAATTAGTAATTTACATGGAAAAAATTAAAAACTTCCGATTATCATAGAAAATTACTGATTTTTGTAAATATTACTAAATTTTTTGGAAAATTATTAATTTGTTTAGATAAAATTAAAAATAACTGATTATTGTAGGAATTTTCTTATTTCAGTCCTAAATAATATTAATTTTCTTTGAAAATTAGTAATTTACATGGAAAAAATTAAAAACTTCCGATTATCATAGAAAATTATTGATTTTTGTAAATATTACCAATTTTTTAGAAAATTAGTCATTTGTTTAGATAAAATTAAAAGTAACTGATTATTGTAGAAAATGACAAATGACTAATTTTCTAAAAAAAATTTATCACTGTATTAGTAATTACTAATTTTAAAGATAGGTATACGTATCTTAGTCCTAAATATTACTAATTCTCCTAGAAAATTACTAATTTACATAGAAAAAGTTAAAAATAATCGATTTTGAAAGAAAATTACTGATTTTAGTAAATATTACCAATTCGTCTAGAAAATTAGCAATTTGTTGAAGAAAAATTAAAAATGACCGATTATGAGAGAAAATTACTAATTTTACTAAATATTACTAATTCTCTTGGAAAATTTGTAATTTATATTGTAAAAATTACTGCTTATCCTAAAATATTACTGATTCGCAGTAAAATTTCTATTTGATAGTAAAAATTACTATAATTTTTAGTAAAAACTATTGATTTTAGTCTAGTAAATTACTATATAAAGCTATATTTATATTTTTGGTAATCAATTATTTCAATCAGTTAAGTTTTGTCCACTGTTATAGAAATTGAAAAAAAATAACAGAACAATGTTTATCTAAATGAATTCTAACATATTAATACTACAATTAAAATTAATTTTGAATAGAAAATTATTATCTCTACACTCGAAAGAATAATCGCACCATGAAAAGAATAAATTGAATTTAAATCATTTCGCGAAACACCTTGCACGTGAAAGTGCTAAACACAGACACACATGTATATAAGCAATGACAACAAGGAAGTTGTAATGAAAGTAGTTGCATTGCAATTTCCTAAATTCTTAATTTTAATTCGTGTATTAAGTTTAAGTAGAAAATTTTATTATTAAATACACCTGTTTTTAGTAAATCCGATTGTTTACTAAATCCAAAGTTTCAAACTAAATTATTTTTTTGAATTTTGAAAATGGGACAATTTCCACTTGGTTTAATATGTATTTTTGACAAGAAGGATAAAGTTTTAGAATTGTGGATAAATTTTCTAAAATTGGAATTTTTATTATGACTGCTGAGTAAAATTGGATTAGAAATATTTTTGCAATATAGGTGTCAAGGATATTTGAGTCAAGATTAATTTTCTTCTCTCTCTCTCTCTGCAATAACGTAGAATCGTTCGGAGCATTTATTTTTTACAACATTTTGTTCAATTTTTTTCTGTTTTCAAAAATGAAAATTAATATTTTTGATAATAGCCAATTGAAGCCTAAAATAATTGCACTAATTGTGTGTTACTCCTCGATACATGATAGAGTGAAATCGTCGAGTCATGTTCATTTCTTACATCACATGTTATGCACGTTATGTATTTCACTTTTCTCCAGTTTACCCTCCCGTTCATCGACTTGGAATTTTTAGTCACAACACACTTGACGGAAATTTCACTTCTCTTTTCAATTTTTCCGGTTATAGAAATATTGTTTACCGACACTATACAATATTGAAAATAATTTCCCACAGTTAAAAAAATTTTTCCCTAAAAGAATACTTTTCGGACATTATTTTTTTTATTTTACTTTTTGTTTACAAAAAAAACCCTTCAAATAAAGAAGAAAGTAAAAAAACAAAAAAAAACAAAAAAAAACAAGAAAAAACAAAAACAAGTAAACAAAAAGTAATCAAAAAAATATTTTTATGAAAAGAATAGCAAACTCTTCGACACTTGTTAAATAGAAAAATATTTTTGCTCTTACAAATTATTATTAATGAGAGTGGAAAAAAATCCGTTTCGGATATTCCTTTTTTTATGTAGGAAGTATTTTGAACCTAGTCCTCTTTTTATTATTTTTTTCTTTTTTTTTTTTTTGAAATGAATGACTAAGCATTAATCGATTATGTAAACATCAATTTTCAAATGCGTCATTTCGAGCAAAATATTTAATCCACCTTAAATTATTCATATGGTCATCAGCATCATTACCATCATCATCATTCTTTTTCTCGTAATATACCAGTCTTGTTCCCTTGACCTCAAAAAAATTGAGACATAGACACCATTTCGAAGACGTAAAAAACCTGCTCATATTACGTGATACCTTTCCTCTCATCAGAAAAAAAAAATTTATTCGGAGGGATAGTGTAACAACAAAAATTTTTTTTTACAAATAATAGGAGAAATGTATTGATGAATTTTTATTCGCACATTTCTTTTTTTAGTGTTCTCTCAGTATCTGTGGATCATTTAATATAAATGTGTAATAATTTTTATTAATTAATAAATATATAAATAAATAAATAAATATATTAATTAATAAATACATAAATAAATAAATAAATATATTAATTAATTCATTAAATAATTCATTAAATAATTAATAATTATTATTAATAATTATTATTACTAATAATTATTACTAATAAATAATTATTATTCAATCATCTGTGGATGATTTAATATTATCTGCAGATAATATTCAAAAAGAGGCGTGTGAATAAAAATTTATCAAAACAGCATTAAGCAATAACACAATTAATTTTCAAGTTGTTGCAATTTTTACTCCTTTTTTTCCCTTTAATTTTTGCCCTCCCAACTTTTCTCCCTTGATAATCGGAGAGGAAAACCAAGTAAATTATTGACTAAAAAATTATAGAGAGCCAATAAATATTTTTAGTCCTTTGAGATTTTTTTTTTTTTTTTTTTTTGATGACATTTTTATCCATTAATTACTGCGTCTATTCAGAGAGATGAAAAAAAAAATAATTTGTGGTATGAAAAGGGAAATATAGAATCTATTTGAAAATAAGAGAGTTGTTTCGATTCTTAAAAGAAAGATCATGGAAAGGAGTGAGATGTCGTCGTCGTCGTCAATGTAACACACAGCCTTGCAAAGGGTTATGCAAGTCATTGGTAGACTCAGCGGTCAGCAAAAGTGATCATACCAGTTTTATTTTAAATGACTATACGGATGCTGGCCGGACATGAGTCTGCTTCTCTTTCCCTCTTTCTTGCACACTTTCCCTTTCTCACGCCATTCCCCCCTCTACTCCTTTCTTTTCTTTTTTTAATACCAAAAAAAAAAAATTCATTCCTAAAGACACAGCAATCGTAAGAAAAAATTTGGCAATCGCCAAGTTATTTAATCTTTTCTCTGTCGATTAACAGATTTATTTACAAAAAAAAAAATTATAATAATCATTAGAGTAGTGATTGTAGATTTTTGTTTTAAAGAAGACACGAAATTCGAAGTCCTGTGGTTGCTATTATTTAAAAGCGCTTAAAAGTTACTGTAAAATTTTTTTTGACATTAAAAGGATGTTCGGCAATGTTCCAGTAACAATTTAGGTTGTTAACAGTTCGTAAAAAATAATAAATCCGAAAAGAATGTAATTTTTTTCGTCTTTTTATGACAATTGTAATCGTCGGCTGTCATTCATATTATTTAAAAATTAAAAGTGCTTAAAAGTTACTATAAAATTTTTTTATTCTTTAGGCAACATTTTAGTAACAATCTAGGTTATTAACAGTCCATTAAGAATCGTAAAATGGAAAAGAATTTAATTTAAACGTCTTTTTATGATAATTTTGATCTTCTGCCGAAATTCGGCTGCGGTTACTATTATTTAAAAGCGCTTAAAAGTTACTGTAAAATTTTTTTTGACATTAAAAGGATGTTCGACAATGTTCCAGTAACAATTTAGGTTGTTATCAGTTCGTAAAAAATAATAAAATCGAAAAGAATTTAATTTAAACGTCTTTTCATGACAATTGTAATCGTCGGCTGTCATTGGTATTATTTAAAAATTAAAAATGCTTAAAAGTTACAATAAAATTTTTTTATTTTTTACGCGGTTGTTCAGCAACATTTTAGTAACAATCTAGATTATTAATAGTCCATAAAAAATCGTAAAATGGAAAAGAATTTAATTTAAACGTCTTTTTATGATAATTTTGATCTTCTGCCGAAATTCGGCTGTGATGGCTATACTACTGTTTAATAATGACCGGAAATTGAAATTACAAAAAAAAGTCACGAGCCTGATTAAATAAAAAATCCAGAAAAATTTTTCAACCGATAAAACGATGTTTAATTAACAAATTAATTTTTTAAAACTTATTAACTTTGATAAATTCAAAAATGCAAAATGAACGATTATTATTTGCTAGTTTTTCGTTGGAAAAGCTGGTTTTTAATTTTTGTTAAGAACAATTTTATTTTTCCCGAAAATTTAAATCAACATTCCTGGAAGATTGTCCAGTGTTAAAAAAAATGAATTGAATTTTCTGAAAAGAAAAATAACTTCAAAAAAAGAAAATTAAAAATGCCCAAAAATAATTGTCTGCTGGATATTAAGTTTGCAAAGAAAATTGTTTTTTTCTTCAGGAAACGTTAAATAAATTATCCAGGAACATGTTCCATAAAATAAAAAAAAAGTTCAGTTAAAATTGAGTTTTCTTTCTTATAATATTGTAAAAGAAATAATGTGTTTTGATTGTGAATTTTTTTTTTGAGATTATATTCATGATGTGAATGGAATTGGCTCCTGTCTGGCAAAGTTGTAGTCAATTTATCATCCGTAAATCGATAAGTGTTTTTGTTTTTCCTGTAAAATTGTTTGATGAGGTACTTCGTATGGTGAAAATTTGATTTTTAATTTGTATTATTTCCATAAAGATTTTGAATATTTTTTTTTCTTGACAAAGCTATGGAAAAATTTTTCACACAGTTGCGTTTTATTTTTCCTACATCGACACGTGTGAAATTATTATTATTATTATCAGTATTATCAGTATTATTATTATTTATTATTTATTATTATTATTATTATTATTATTATTATTATTATTGTTTTATTAAAAATGGCGCTAAATTTAAGATAATTTATTCTCTTTTTATAACTGTTTAATTATTATTTCATTATTAAATTATTTAACTAAATATACTAGTGTCAATTGCAATTTTATGTTTGTTAAACTCAAAAAATTTAAAATGTTCTTTTCTTTCTCAAAATTGATTATCTGTTATAATTTAAATTGTGGAACAATATTTTTGCATTATATAAATCAGACGTTTTGCATTTTTTTCTTTCAGACCAAATTATTTAAAATGTTTAGTAAATAAATTAGTAGAGATAAATTTCGAAATATTTTAAAAATTAATTATTGCAGACAATTATTGCGAGGAAAGGTTATTAAAAAAACATGTTTAACTTGTTTATATATATATATATAAATGACAAATTGTTGATAACAAATTATAAACAAATTATAATACGTGAGTATTATTTCCAACAAGGGGGAAAATTACCAGCGCTTGATAATTTCAGAAATCATTTTCATATTACGTACATGGAAAATAAAAACATTTTATATATCTTATTTGCAAAAACAAAAAATTATATTTATTTTCGATTAAATATATTAAATGTAACAATTAACAAATAAAAAAAATATTATTTAATAATTAGTGTTTTATAAAAAATAACACTAATGATAAAAAATTTACATACATGCAAATTTAAAGGACTTGGAATGGAAATTTATCTTTCATCAAATAAATCATCAAATTTTTTCGGAAGAAAAAAGCCAGAAGTAAATGATAGCTATTATTTAATTTTTTTTTTTTTTGAGTTCGTAATCATGGACGTAATAATAATGAAATAACTAATATATTATAGTGAAAATTATATGTCTAATAATTCGTAGAATTATTCATTGTAATTTAATTATTAATTATTAATTATCTATTAGTATTAATTAATGATCAATAGAGAGATGTTTTTTTTTCCTCTTCCCTCTTTTTGGTATTTTAAAAAAATATGTAAATTCAAAATGAATTTCTTTCTTCTGTCAAATTATAAAGTGAGTGAAATATATCAAGTTTCAGAAATGTCATTTTACATTAGTTTTATGTTCATTAAAATACCTGTTTATCGCTTTTTCAAACATTTTAATGCATAAAAAACAGAATGATAAAATAGCAAAGGAAAAATAAAATTCTTATCGATAGTAATACCTGTCTTTTAAACACTGCATACGTAATTTTTTTGTTTTCTTTCAAAAATTGTTGATGTATATAATAATTGTTTATTATTGTTTATTATTTTTTATTATTTTGTACATTTTGTATTATATTTTATTATTTATTATTATTTTATATATTTTGAATTATTCATTATTATTTATTAGTATTTATTATATAATACTTAATATTTTTTATGATTATTATTTATTATTAATATTATAATTATTTACATGTAATTCACTATTATCGCGATTCAATGTTTTTGTTTAATATTCTTTTAGTATTAGTAATTTATTTGGTAAATTAGAATATAAATAAATACAGAAGTAAAGCTTTTTTAATTAATTATCAAATAATGAATATGTAAATAAATAAATATATTTATAATAAAATATATAAATGAATTAATAAATAAATTAATGTATATATAAACAAATTAATTAATATATTAAAGAAATGTGTAAATAAATATACAAGAAATTTTCTAAAATTAACTACAAATAATTTAATTAATAAACATTTGCAAAAAAAAATCTGACGATAGTAAAAATTATCTGCTTGAAATTCGTCGATGAAATAATTTAGTTATTCAATTTTCTACAACTAAAAAAAAAATTTATAATTTTCCATGAAAATAATTTTCTATTAGCATCTTTTTTTATGTTTCTTCCGTGAAATTTAATAACTAGACTAAAATTTCATAAGATTATGTTTTATTAATGATTGACGTCATTAGTACATATCGAGTGAAACGCACAGATCGTTAAACAATCATTAACCCTTGTACAATAAATATAAGTAAAATATTCGTCAACTTTCACAAGGTTATGCAAACTTATCTTAATTTGCAATTAGTAAAGACTTGTATCATATACTTTGTTTACGTATTTTTTATCGTTTTCATATTTCACACTTTTTTCAATTTAGAATGAATGGAAATTTAATATTTATTTGATAAATAAAAACATTGGAAAAAAATTGTTTGATTCAAAGACTCAATTATTTTTCAATTTTATCAAAAAAAATGTTTACTTGAATAACTTAATTTTTAATTAAATCAATTAAATTATAATTGAAATGCTAAAATTATTAATTACAAAAATTTTAAATTAAAATATAAAAATAATTTAATAAACAAATAGAATGAAAAAATGTATTTGATTCAAAGAACCATTGTTTTTTAATTATGAAAACAATATTTACCTGAATCAAATAATTTTTATTTCAATCAATTAAATTATGATTGAAATACTAAAATTATTTATTCAATAATGTAAACTCAAATTATAAATATAATTTAATAAATAAATAGAATAAAAAAAATTTATTTGATTCAAAGAATCAATTGTTTTTCAATTATTAAATAAATATTTACCTCAATCAAATAATTTTTAATTAAATCAATTAAATTATAATTGAAATGCTAAAATTATTCATTACAAAAATTTTAAATTAAAATATAAAAATAATTTCATAAATAAATAGAATGAAAAAAGTTTATTTGATTAATCAATTGTTTTTCAATTATTAAATAAATATTTACCTGAATCAAATAATTTTTATTTCAATCAATTAAATTATAATTGAAATACTAAAATTATTTATTCAAAAATGTAAAATCAATAATTATAAAAATAATTTAATAAATAAAAACATTGGAAAAAATGTATTTTATTTAAAGAACTAATTAATTTTTTAATTATTAAATAAATATTTACTAGAATCAAATAATTTTTAATTAAATGAATTAAATTATTATTCAATTACTAAAATTATTGATTAAAAAAATTTTAAAGAAAATTATAAAAGTAGTTAAATTAATAAATAGAATGAAAAATATTTTTTTGATTCAAAGAACCAATTGTTTTTCAATTATTAAAAAAATATTCACCTGAATCAAATAATTTTTAATTCAATCAATTAAATTATAATTGAAATACTAAAATTATTGATTCAAAAATGTAACATCAAATTATAAAAATAAATTAATAAATAGTGTGACTAATATTTATTTTATCCAAAGAACCAATTTTATTTTTCTTTAAATATTTACTTGAATCAAATAATTTTTATTTTAATCAATTAAATTGTAATTAAAATACTGGAATTTTTTATTCAAAAATGCGATTTATTTTAATTGAAATAAAAATAGTTCTATTCAAATGAAATTTATTTGAGATAAAAAAACAAAAAGACAAGAAATTGATTATTTGAATCAAATAAAACGTTTTTAGTGCAAGTTAAAAAATTACAATAGTGAAGAATATTTTTCTAAAGGGGAGAAAAGAAAACGAAAAAAATTATTTATTTTCAACTTTTAAATGTTAAAATAAGAGAAAGTGCGTAATTTGGAAGTGTTTCTTTTATTATATAGGTTTTATATACGATTAATTCTATTTCTGTAACGAAGACATAAATTGCATTGTGTAAGCCATTGAAGAATTTATATTTTGAATTTTTTTCTTTCATCATTTTACAAAAATTCCTTTCCTTTACACAATTAATTATTTTTCTATACATATATTTATTTGAGAAAAAAATGTCTAATTTTGTTTAATAGTTATATAATATTGTGTTTAAATTTTCAACATTTAGAAAAATTTTAGTGTGAGACATTTTTTTCTGATTTCTATATATAATAATTAAATTTTATCACATTATTCGAGATAGATTTATATAAAAAATAAAAATTTATTTATTTTATATCTCCGCTATTAAATAAACGAATATTTGCGTGTTCAATCGTACAATAAATATTTCGTTCGAGATGAAAGCTGGTTTTGTATTAGAAGAGGAGATGTGAACTATATATGTTGAAAATATGCTGAATATTTCGATAAATTCATATACGGCTGTGTCGAAATCAAAATTATTCAGATTTTAACACAAAAATTTATATATGACGACAAAAGATTTTCACCATTGTTCAAATATTCGCTTCAATTATTTCAAATTCACGAAAGGGAAATATCCAGTTCAATCGTATATATTTGGGGCAATTTTTGTTTCTAAAATGGTCCACAAAAAATTTTTGTTTCTTTTTTTCAAATTCACCTTGCGACAGTTATCATAGTAAAGTTTGAAAAGAAAATTCCGTTTAAAAATTTTAATATTTAGTCAAATAATTTTTTTATTTATAATTTTTGTATTTTTTCTTATAACTTTTCTGTTTCATTTCAACATTTATGAATTAAAAAAAAAAATAAATATATTTTTTTACACAAATAAATTTTTTTCTACAATTTTTTCCCCGGCTCATTTTGAGGGAATTTTAAATAATTATGACGTCACAATTCGTGTAAAGCGTGTGTTTTCAAACTATGTCGTCAGAATGATTCGAAATGCCATAATGTGGAAAATATTATTTGATTATTAAATATTTTAATTGGATGAATGTATTATTCAAATATTATTGTTTGATGTAAGGGTTAAAGTTCTATTTTTCGGAAGGTGAACGAAATTTCAAGGTAAATTCCGGGTAAACAGTTCTAAAGTTCAATTTCCTTTTTGACTGTATTATTTGTATTATTAATGTTCAAATCCTGAATATATATATATATATATATATATATATATATATATATATATATATATATATATATATATATATATATATATATATATATATATATATATATATATAACATAAATTATAAAATTCACGTGAATTTAATTGAATTGAAGAAAAAAAATTATTTATATTAATAAAAATATATTAATTAAAATAATTGTAATAAATAATTAAAATGTAATAATTACTACAAATAATAAATAGTAAATATATAATAATTACAAATAATAGATAGTAATAAATAAAACTAAACTTTAATTCATAGTAAATAATATTAATAATGAATATTATTTTTCTATTAAAAAAATTTTTTTTTTTAATTGTGTGGTCTAATGGTTAAAGTTCCTGACCTACCATTGGGATGACCAGGGTTCGATTCTTTACAAAGATATTTTTTTCAAAGACAAAAAAATATTTGAATTTGACAAATACGAAAGTAATAATTTCTTGATTTTTGGTAAACAACAATAATAATAATAATAATAATAATAATAATAATAATAATTCCTTATAATAAATAGTGATAATAATGAATAATAAACAACAATAAAAAAGATTTTTTTGTTATAAATTTATTTCCATTACACAATGTAATATCTATTGATTTAAATTAATGCCGTTAATCAGCAACACTTTCTACATTACATCAATATTATTTCTGGTTCAATTTAATTTACTCTTTTTGTTTTCAGTTGTAAATTTTATCAAAAGTAAAAATTAAATCCTACTTAACAGTAAATTGTAATTTAATCTTTGCATTAGAAAATTTGACATTAAACTTGAAAAAATATTTAAAATTGTCTAATTTTTTAAAAATATTTTACATTTAAATAAATAATTAGTAATTAAAAATTGTTTGTTCCAATGATGTTAATCAATTAATTTATTTATTTATTAATATTGATAATTTATATATTTTTATTTTTCGTTCTTTAAAAATTTTTTTCTCCTGAATAAAAAATTATTGACAAAAAAAATATGGAAGGTAATAAAAAAAAATTTTATTGCCTTCTATATTTTTTTTGTCAATAATTTTTTTTTAGTTTTACTGGAATTTCATTTAAATTACATTTCATAAGATACAATACAGGAAAACGAAAAAAAAAGTCAAATATTATGTCAGATTAGAATTTCGAAAAGAAAAATTTGACTACAGTTAAAAGATTTGGAAAAAAAAAATAGAATAATTAAAAAATACTTGAAAATAATGACGTATCAGAGAATTACCACGTGTAAAGTTATTGTTATGAATGAACTTTGATTCTTTGTAGGTAAACTTCATTAAATTCTTTAAATGTTTTTAGTTGATGTGTGAAATTTAAATATATACTTAATGATTCAAGTTTGTTTGCGGAAATCTCATGTAAGGTGATTGCATTCAACTATTTTTAATGATGAAATAATAATATTGTTGACAAAAATTATTATTATAATATTTATTATTATTATTATATTAATTATTATTATTATTATTATTATTATTATTATTCAGTTGTATTGTTATTATAATTATTATTTTCATGGTGTTTAAATTTATTTATTTAATTACCTACTTAATTTTTAAATAATAAATATTATTAATTATTATTTTTTAAAATATTATTAACTTATTTGAATTTTTTTTATTTATTTAAAAAAAATTTACTTATTCGGCAAATTTGCTATTTTTATTATGAAGAAAATCAATTTTTTACTTATGCAACATTTCTAAATAATAAACCCAAATATTTGTAAGTAAAAAACAAAAAATGTTGCATTGTGATGCAAAAAAATTTTTTGAAACTGTTCTTTTTGTATTTTTATATCTATTTTATTAAAATTATTTTCCTTACACAATTTTTAATGAATAAAATGTTTCAAGTAGTAATTAAAGATAAAAAAGAATTTTTTTGTTAATAAAATGGGAAATAAAATTATAACGAAAGTTTTAAAAAATGTAATATTTTTGTATAATTATTAATCATTTATAATTATTAATAATTTTATTACTAAATAATTTATTAATTTATTTCTTAATAATTTGTTTTAAAAATGGAAATTTTGAATAAAAAATATAAAATTTGTATTTTGAGTTTTATTAGGAAGTTAAAAATAAGAAAATTGAGTTATTTTAGTTTCGTAATCCTAAAAATCTTGAAATTTTAGAAAAAAGTAAAAATTAATTATTAATAATAGATTGAGAAAATAATTTAAAAACTTATACGATAATAAAAATGAATAAGGTATAGATTCCACTTTTACCAGTATAAATTAATTATAGTATTAAATAGTGTCGTTCTCTTTAGTTGAAAATTGTAAATGACAAATACTTATCGACTGTGGGTGACGAAGATTTCTATTTTTAGTTGCATAAAATATAAATTATGCGAAAATAATTTATTCAATAGCTAATAAGTTGTAAAATAATAATTATTAACTGGTTTGAATTTTTAATTCGAATTTTCAACTTGTTTGTATTTTCAATTCAAATTTTGGACTTTTCATCTTTTTAATTTGAATTTTTAATTCGTTTTTATTAAAGTTCATTAATTTGTCTATTTGTTATATAAAAATCACGACATTAAAATTACTGTAAAATGAAAAGGGTCGCTAAAAATTAGAAAACAGTTTTAATTTTTTTCCATATTCATTTATTTCCATTAATTACATTTAAAAAAATTTATTTACACTTTGTAACTTTTTCCATTTTTTGTCTATAATGAGAAATATTTGAAAACTTATTAATCTACAATAATTTATAAACAAATTTTTCACAAATTCAAAAATAATTTAAATTTTTACTTTTATTTATGAAAAAAAGTCGAATTTGAAAAAAAATGTCTTAACAACTATATTCATGTTATTATTTTTGTATTTTGAACTTTTCTTTATATAAAAGCTACAAAATTAACAAATATTTTATTATACACATTAGACCTTAAAATCGAAGCGAAAATAAATATTATTTCTACATTATCCTTATCTCCATGATAGAAAAATTTATGTCTAAACATTTCGAAAATACCCGAAAAAGAAATTTATGGATATTTTATCAAAGTGAATCGTTTCTAACAAATTGATGGAATGAATTAGTGAAACACTTATATTTTAACGTGAGATCAAAGAGAAAAAAGAATGATAGAGAGACGGATAGATTTCCTAATAACGGAAATTAGATTTTTATAAAAAAAAATAATTTTTTATCAAATTTTGTTTCTATTTACATAACAGAATTTTTTCTACATTTTTCTGCAGCAAAAAAAAATTGATTTTGACGAAAAGAATTCTCTTCTTGGATGCATAATGACAATTAAATAGTGACCTGAGATGTATTTCGTTGGGTGAAGAGCTTAAAAATTAAAATTACGTACTAAAAAAATTATCTAGAATAGTTATGTTGATAATTATGATTATGATTATAATTATAATTACAATAACTAATGAAGAATTTAATTCGATGTTCATTATTTGGTAATGATGAATATTTGATCATCAAACAAAAGAAGATTCGACGCACTGTACGATACACAAATAATCTTCTTTTGAAAAATTGTTCATAATCATTAGTAATTCATTACCAATTCATTTTTCTTTTGCCAATGTCCAAAATTATTCAATCCAATTTTAACAATAACAAAAAAAAATGAGAATGTAAAATTGGAGTACACTCGCAAAAAAAATATTCAAAAGTCCTCAGAGATGAATCAGTCTAAACTCGACCTTTCGATCGCAATGATTCTGCTCTGGACTTTCCTCCGGTCCAAAGACATTATCACAGCCTAATGAATGATAAATGTTTCTTAAATTAAGTACCCTCTATTATGTTTTCTTTTTTTTTTTTGAACGAGTCTTTTTCTATAATTAAAAAATTGTAATTGTAAATGGCGATTTGAAAAAAAAAATTTATTCATTGTTCAACTTCCTGTTTGTCAATGAAAACACGATTCCTCATTCCATTATCGGATATGTAGCCCGTTGTCATTTTATAGTGATTGACATAAATTTCGCCATTTGCATTATTTCCATTTGTACCATTTGCCTTTATGTAATTATCCTTTTTACTTGCGGCAAGTGCCAATTTTTTCTCTCTCTTCTTGTATGTTTCTTGATAGAAATTTCTGAAGAGAAAATAGAACATTATTGCGTGCATTCCAATCCACCAGACAAATGCTTTGGGATAATTGCAATCGATGAATAATAATTGGAAGGCGTGAATCATGACGAGAACGAATTGAACCATTTGCAGTGCTGTTAGGTATTTTTTCCACCAGAGGTAGGGTTGAATTTTTGGTCCCAATGCTGCTAGGAGATAGTAGCTGTACATGATGATGTGAACGAAGGTGTTTAGAAGTCCGAAGAATGTACTGTGACCACCTGGAAAAAAAATTAGTTGTTAGGTTTGGATAGTTTGGTAATAAAGTTTTTGGGGTGTTTTAGGATGGTAGAGAATTGGTACTGAATTGTTGCTGATACAGACTAGAATCTAAGTTGGTACCATTTGCAAAAATTTGGTTGTGCTATGACGTATGATACACGAACCAAAACAAACAAAGTTTTATTATGCTATTCCGTACAATACGGATTTTACTCCTAAGATGGTAGAAAAATTTAGTAGAATCAAGATGTTACTCTAGAAAATTTGCTATTTAGGATGGTACAAAAATTAGATTATGCTGAGTTCAGTACAAACAAGACGTTGCTATATAAAATTTACAATCGTAGATGATAGAAAAACTTGGATATGCTACTTTCTACAATCTAGATTTTACTGTTTGGGTTGTATTTGTTGCAATCCATCATTCATAATATGCTACAAAATTGTTGTTTTTCTATTCTGTACAATAAAGAAGTTGTTCCGTACCAACTGGATTAGAAATGATACAAAATAGCATCTAAACTGGTACTAAAATTTTGGTTTTGCTACTCTGTTTAATTAAGATGTTACTTTTCAATCTGCTGTCAAAAATGGTACAAAAATTTAGTTTTGCTACCTTCTAGAATCATGATATTACTCGATAAATTCTACCGTTCAAGATGGTACAAAAATACAATCATCATCGAAGATGGCAAAAGTACAATCATCATCGAAGATGACAAAAGTACAATCATCATCGAAGATGACAAAAGTACAACCATCATCGAAGATGACAAAAGTACAATCATCATCGAAGATGGTACAAAAGTTCAATCATCATCGAAGATGGTACAAAAATTTAACTATGCTATTCCGTACAATGTGGATGTTACTCCTTACTAAAAATGGTTATCTTATCATCATTATTGTAGCTAGAAACGTTTTTCTTCCTCTGTGCTAATCTATGGAGCAAACCAAAAGTTTTGTCACTCCGAACAAAACCGATTCAACAAAGAAATAAAATTGGTTTAATAAATTAGTTTTTTTGATGCTTTCTGTTAAAAATTTAGAAACAACGAAATGTTTGTTGTCAGCAGTAGCACCCAACAGTTTTCTTATTAATAATTAATCTTGTTTTGGGTTCAGTTGTAATATCTGTACCTGAACCCCCACAGTATCTAAACTTGCCACATCATTAAAAATATTGCTTCAAATTTTACAATATTGCTTCAAATTTTACAATATTGTGACAATATTGTCAATGTTTCTGCAAGTTTAGATGCTGGTGGGGAAAGTATTTAATGTCGTAAATGTTGCTACAAGTTTAGATGCTGGTGGGGAAAGTATTTAATGTCGTCAATGTTGCTACAAGTTTAGATGCTGGTGGGGAAAGTATTCAATGTCGTCAATATTGCTACAAGTTTAGATGCATGTTAGGGAAGTACTCAAGTTTCCCAAAAAAGTCAGTAAATACCAAAATGCAGTAAATACACAAAGGTACTAAATTAAAAACTGCGATAAATACACAAAGGCACTAAATACAAAACAACAACAGGTTGCAAAGAAAAAATAAATTTTTAAATTATCATCTGAAAGACAACACCAACCTGGAGTAAATTTGACGCCAAACCAAACGGACATTGGCATACAGCCATGATGAATGACATGCAATGTTGAAATGTGATCGTACTTCTTCCTCATGACGAAAAATATCGTGTCCATGAATTCAGTGAACTTGGAAAAGTAATACCACCAGCATCCTCTCGCCATTCTCATTGCCATGGGACTCCTCGAGTAATCGACAGGTTGACATCTCAAGGAATATTGTCCTCCCCAACCAGAGGCTAATGACTGTAATAATGCAAATCACAACAACTCTGATTATAAATATCACTCACAACTTTAAATACAGGAGAGAGAGAGGACGTAAATTCGCGCACAATTCTAAGTACTAGAGTAAACTGCAATACTAGTTCATGGCTTTTTCTAATTACTGCTCTTTTTTTTTCTTGCTGATAGTTTTATGTTTATAAATTTTTACAAACTGTACAGATCAGAAATATTCTTTTTGTACAGTGTTGTTAATGTTTTTATTGTGATTTAGTTACTGTTTCTTTTGCTATTACTATGCTACTATTATTACCACAATTATTATTGCTACCATTATTAGTTCTACCATTATTACTACTATTATTATTATTTCTACCATCATTATAACAACCATTATTAATTCTACTATTATTATTATTGCTACCATCATTATAACAACCATTATTAATTCTACTATTATTATTATTGCTACCATCATTATAACAACCATTATTAATTCTACTATTATTATTATTACTACCATTATTATTACTACCATTATTAATTCTACTATGATTATTATTACTACCATAATTAATTCTACTATTATTATTATTATTACTATCATTATTATTACTACCATTATTAATTCTACTATTATTATTATTACTACCATTATTAATTCTACTATTCTTATTATAACTACCATTATTATTACTACCATTATTAGTTCTACCATTATTAATACTATTATTATTACTACCATTATTATTACTATTATTATAACTATTGCAACCACTATTACTACCATTACTTTTACTACCATTATTAATTCTATTATTATTATTATTAGTAGTATCATTATTATTATTACTACTATTGTTATCACTACCATTACTACTGCTACCATTGTTACTATGTTACTAAACAATATAAAACAATAAATAAACAAAATAGGACCAAAATTAATAAAATAATATATTTCTCAATCATGATATTAATATTAAATATTAATATTACCTCATAAAACAGCCATGACGAGAATATGACTTGAAATAAATTATAGTAGATCATTGTTTTTCTCAATTCAAAAGGTTTTCTGTTCTCCATTAATTTGGGTCCCAATCTTTTCACAAAATACGAATACGAAAGGCATATTATCAAAGTTGGCAGTGGACTGCTCATTAGGAACCAGTCGTTGACCCTTGGATCACTTTTGTTGTCCATGAGATCTCGATAGGCGTCATAGATTTTCTCAACGAATTGCGACATCTGTAATGAGATGAAATCATTCCTTTTTTATTTTTTGCCTCTAAATGTGGAGGCACATGATAATTTTTACAGTTGTTAAATAATTTTTTTATTTTCCAACACTAATTTTACGTTTTCCTTTTATGAAAAAAGAAATAGAAATTTTGAAACAAATTTTGAAATGAAACGTAAAATTCTAGTTTTTATAATACGATTTATTTTTTTTTAAGTGCGTATTTGTTTTGCGAAATGAGAAATTGCAAATGTGGCTAAACTGGAGTAAATTTTAACTGGAGTAATTTTATTAATGGGGTGAAGTGGGTAAATTATTGAGATACTTATTTGAGTAATGGTGTAGTAATAATAGATTAGTGATAAAGTGGGTAATAATAGATTCATGTGTTTTGAGTTTGAAATCTCTGGGTTATAGGTGTGTAGCATTTAAATTGCCATTTTCATTTGCTCCGTTTTTGGATTGTTATTAATAGGCTAGTGTGTTGGAATTATTGTTGGTTCCTTTCACTAATTTAATTTCTCGAATATTCTCGTTCGAAATTATATTTCAATTTTTACAAACAAACGTTTTTTTTAAATTGTTTTCTTGTATATTTTAGCGTTTTTCTTCTTTCATTAATGAATTTTTTATTTAATTCATTAAATCTTTAATCGAAAAATTTAAAAATTAAATCATAGTTTAAATTCAGTAAAAATTAAAAAGCTTTGAGAAATATTTGTGTAAATTTATTTTCTGCGGTAAATTTTCTTTAAAATAATTGTTAAAATCAATTAGAAATTGTAATTGTTATAAAAAGGGTGGAAAAAATTGTTAACAAACATTGTAAAGAAATAATTGTTGAAAAAATTATAATGAAATAATTGTCAAAAAAATTATAGTGAAATAATTGTCAAACATTGTTAAACAAATTATAGTGAAATAATTGTTAAACAAACTATAATGAAATAATTGTTAAACAAATATTAAAGAAATACTTGTTAAACAAATTATAATGAAATATTTGTTAAACAAATTATAGTTTAATAATTGTTAAACAAATTATAATGAAATACTTGTTAAACAAATTATAATGAAAACATTGTTAAACAAATTGTAATGAAATAATTTTTTTAAAATTACAGTGAAATAATTGTTAAACAAATTATAATAAAATAATTTAAAAAACAATTGTGAAAGTAATTGTTACAAAAGGTATTGAAAAAATAATTGTCTAAAAAAGGATAAAAAAGTAATTCTTAAAAAATTGAAAAGAAATAATTGCTGAAAAATGGTAAAGAATTAATTGTCAAAAAAATTAAAATGCAATAATTTTAAAAAATTTCCAGTGAATTAAATGTTAAAAAATTTGTAAAATAATTTATACACAAATTTTAAATAATTATTGTCAAAGAAAGGTAAGAAAGTAATTGTTTCAAAAAATTGTAAAGAAATAATTGATGAATAAAATTGCTGAAAACGTAATCGAAGAAAAAAATTGTTAAAAAAATAATTGTGGAAATAATTGTAAAGAAGTAATTGTAAAAATGTAATTATTTTGAAAAGTAGATTTTCTTGTATGTCTTTTTGATTATTTGAAAATTCAAAAACAACAACAGAGAATTTTTATACTATGTGTATGTGTAATTTTTTTTGCCGTTAACTAATTGTCATTATTGAGTATTTATGCGGTGATTGGCAAAAGATATTCTAATAAGCATTTCATTCAGAGTTTCGCAATTCTAATTTGTATATTTCGATTTCTTTTCTTTTTATGCGTTTCGTTTGAAAATCATAAGGACTTGGAAATATAAAGTAAAAATTAATAAAAATAATTTAAAAATATTTTTATAAATAGTTTATAAATATTTTTTAAATAATTTATAAATATTTTTTAAATAGTTTATAGATATTTTTAAAATAATTTATAAATATTTTTTAAATAGTTTATAAATATTTTAAAAATAATTTATAAATATTTTTAAAATAGTTTATCAATATTTTTAAAAGACTTTATAGAAATTACAAAAATAATTTTGAAGGAATTAAAAATTTAATTTTGGAAAAATTCATAAAAGAAAAAAATTTGACTTTATTATGAATGAACTGCACTTTGGAATATTTTTAGAGAAAAATTTAATTTTTCGGGAAAATGTGGAGATTTTTTAAATTTTATAAGGACGCGTGAGAGATGGAAATTTTTTTCCACCGTACATAAATTGCGTTTACACGCAGTTTATAATAATTATGGAGAACTAATTTCACAATGTTTACAAGAAAAAAAAAAGAAGAAAAAAAATCGAAAGGAAAAGCTGTCTCACCAAAGATTGCTAACTAATAAAACTCGTTTATTTCTCGAGGAAAAATCTAATCCAAGTGCACGATCCAATATCGGGATTCGCAAGGTGATATATCAACTTTGACCGATTTTTCGACTTTTTTTTCCAACTGGAGCAGCGATAATAATTTTTAATGTAACCATTTTTTTTTAAATTGTTAGTAGTAATATTATTTAAATTTACAACGAGTTTTTAGTGAATAATTAGTATAATAAAACATTTTTAAATGTAACTTTATTTAGTAGTTGAAAATTTGTAATTGCTTTTAATTTGTACAAATTTTTATTAATTTAAATTAGTGTTTTATTATTCATTAAAAATATCGAAATTAAAATTTTTTTTAATATTGAAAGTGCATATTTTTTGTTTTTTATCAGCAAAATTAATTTTTGTGGTTTAATATTAAAAGTAAATTTTATTTTTCATTGTTAAAAGTAATTTTATTTTTTTTATACTGAAAGTAATTTGTATTTTTTAATATTGAATATAATTTTTATTGTTATTATTAGGAATAGTAATTTTTGTGGTTAAATATTTAAAGAAATTTTTATTTTTCATTGTTAAAAATAATTTTCTTTTTTAATACAGAAACTAATTTGTATTTTTTAATATTGAATATAATTTTTATTTTTATTATTAGGAATAGTAATTTTTGTCGTTTAATATTGAAATTAATTTTTATTTTTCATTGTTAAAAGTAATTTTATTTTTTAATACAGAATCTAATTTGTATTTTTTAATATTGAATATAATTTTTATTTTTATTGTTAGGAATAGTAATTTTTGTCGTTTAATATTAAAATTAATTTTTATTTTTTATCGTTAAAAGTAATTTTATTTCTTACTATTAAACAAAATTTTATTTCTGAATATTTTGAAAGTAGTTTAACTAATATTAAAAGAAGTTTTCTATTTTTTAATATTGAAAATAATTTTCTATTAAATAAAAATAGTAGAAAATGTTTTACTATTAAAATTAAATTTTATTGTTTAATACGGAAAGTATTTTTGAATTTTGTAATATTTAAAGTAATATTTGTCTTTCAATTTTCAAAGTAATTTTTATTTTTTTAAATTAAAAGGAGTTTTGAATTTTTTATTATTCAAAGTAATTTTATTTTTTTAATATTGAAAGTAATTGTTATATTCTATTATTATCAGTAATTTTTATTGTAAATTTAATTTAATTTTAAAATGGAATTTAGTAATAAAAATAGTTTTTATATTTTCCTATAAAAAGCAATTTTTATTTTTTGCTATAAAAAGTAATTTTTATTTTTTAATTTTGAAAGTAAATTAAAATTCAGTTAGTAGCGTGCGCGCGATGATCTTTGAAGGAAAGGGTGAATTTTTATAATAAATTGTCTTGCATGTGATTTCTATTAATTGAATTAATTAATTTAGAATATTTATTAACTAATTTTTAATTAATGGAAACTTTTTTCGAAAATTTATTTAATTTATTAGATTTCAATTAATTTTTTTTAGTTAATTCATTAATTAGTCTATTAAATTAGAAATTGGAGACACATGGGAACAATGAATGGCCAAACAAGGAGTTCAACGACAAATAATAATGCAATCGAATCGCGTTCGTGTTCTATTTGAGGAGAGGTTTTTAGATGTAATTTGTTGGCATGTCAGGTCCATTGGTGCTTATAAATTTATACACTGGAAATAAAATTCGCATTGTCAAGTCACTTTTTATATTGTGCAAAGTTCTATAAATGTATTTTGTATATATATATATATATATATATATACCAAAATAAGTCAGCGCTCCGCAATGTCTAATTGTCTAGTCGATGAACCGCTTTTTATTTTGTAAACAATCTTCTTTTACAGTCAAAAACACAAAAAAAAATTTATTTACTTTTTTCCTTTTAATTAATAAATAAAAAAATATTTTTAACTCATATTTAGAAAAATTAGTTTTGATTTTTATTGATAACTACAAAAATTAGTTTTAATTTTTAATTATTAACTAAAAAAAAGTTAGTTTTACTTTTCAATTGACTAAAGAATTAATTTTCTTTTCCAAATAGCTAAAAAAATTAATTCTAATTTCTAATTAATAACTACATCAATTAGTTTTAATTTTATTCGAACAAATAGTATTTCTATTGTATTCTATTCTTTTTTTTTGTATTTTAATTATTTTAATGATTCTATTTTTTCATTATAATTATTATAATGAAAGCTGTCTTTATTAGTTACAAATTTTTAAATTAAATAAAAAAAAAATGTTTTTAAACTAAATGTTGTTAATATTTTTCACGTGTAAATATTGTTATAGTATTAATTTACTGGAATTATCAACAACTTTCAAACGCAGCGCACGTGTAACTTGATTAAAAAAAATAAAAAATAAATGTATTTAGTGCAAAACAAATTTATATATTGATCAAATTTGAGGAAAAAGACGATTTAATTAAATTCGAAAGAATTTTTTTAAAAGGAATTTAGGTCATTTAAATGATGAAAGAAATTTTGCAGTAATATATTTTGTTTAATTGTTTCTCGATAAACTTTGTGGCTTCGTGAAAAAAAACAAGTTTTTCTTTAATGTGCGGTTTTTTTTAAACTTCGTTATTAAATTTAATTATATATATATATATATATATATATATATATATATATATATATATATATACTAGAAAGCATTAAAATATAAATGAAATTATTTGTTTTTCTATTAAAAAAATTTTTTTTCTTGCAAAACAAACAAATACGAGAATTGAAAAATTAAATTTATTTCCTCGTATTAAAGGAAGATTTTGTTTAATATTTCTTAAAGATAAATTATTTTTTTTTTTTGTAAAGGAAAAGAAAAAGAAAAACTATTCTATTCTCTATCCTTATTGATAATAATTTGAGACTAAAATAATATTTGAAGTAATTTAAAAATATTTCTTCGAAAAAATAATCTTAATGATAAGCAAAAACAGAAGAAAAAATAAATCTCAGTGTGATGAGTATTGTAATTATTAAAAAAATTAGAGCACACCAATTATTATTATTAAAAATAGAATTGACATTGACGAGGTTGAATGTAAATGGCGTTATTAGCAAAATTTAGAAATAATTCAAATGAGATCCAAAATTAGAAAGCAGAAACATTTTTTATGTTATTATCCTTGTTGTTTGTTTTTTGTATTAATGAAGTAATAATAATAATAAAATTAATTAAAACCACGGTAATAATAACAAATTTAATAAATAAAAATAATAATAATAGTAATAATAAAATATTTTGAATAATGAATAATTTATTTATTGAATAAGTTAATAAAATGATATTAACTGGTATTAAAAAAATAATAAGAATAAAAATAGTTATAATTAATTAAAATTTTTAATTGCGAATAATATTTAATTAATTTTGTTAATAATAATTAATAGTAAATAATACTAATAACAATGAGAACTTATAATGTCCAAAGAACAATCAATATAGCAGTGTTAAGTAATAAAATGTTGTATTCGCCTGATTTTTTGAAAAATTATTCAATATTAATTATTAAATAACAAAGTTTCGTAAAATATTCCACATTTCATAACCACGTTTTAATTTAACGTTATCAGCAGTCTTGTAAAATGTAAACCGATTGGTTTACTTGACTAAAATTAATAATATTTTTTTGTTTCGTTTAATAATTATTGTTAAAAATTTTAAACATGTTTTATTATGATTTATTAAAAAAAAAGAATTTTTGTGAAAAGCAGAATTTAATTATAAAAAAGAATTTTAGTAAGAAAAAGAATTTTATTCTAAAAAAGAATTTTAGTAAAAAAAAGAATTTTATTCTAAAAAAGAATTTTAGTAAATAAAAGAATTTTAGTAAAGAAAAGAATTTTATTCTAAAAAAGAATTTTCTTTTACAAAAATTAATATTAAAATTAAAAAAAATAACTATAGGCACAATTTTTATATTTATTGTCGTATTTTACAATTATTATCGTATTTTGTTGATATTTTATATTTTATTGATATGAAGAAGTGAAAAATATCAAATAAGGAAAAAAAAGAATGAAAAACTATTTGAATTATATTTTTCAAGTTAAAAATTAATTAATTTATTTACAATTACTTTTATGGTTGCTTTGGTGTAAGAAACTCTATATTTTAATTAACTTCCGCATTATGACCTTTGTGAAACGTACAATTTGTTTTTATCAGTATAGGCATTTTCATTGAAAACATTCGATAGTCTGAATTTTTTCTTTCTGTGCTGTTTTTTTTCCTTTTTTTACGAAAAATTCCCGACTATATTTTTAAATCAAAAGGGAAATTTCTTTTATTTATTTCTTTATTATTATTAAAAGTAACAATTTATTTTTACTACTCAATTTACTAAAGAAAAAAATTTACTCTCAGAATTTAATTAATTGCAATTTTATTAGAATGAAAAAAAGAATTTATTACAGTTTTTCTTTATGTAATTTCTATTAACATAAAACTATCGTAATTTTCTATTTTTCACTATTGCGCGCAAACTAAAGAGAATATTTCAATTTTTATTTTTTTAATTTAAAGCAATTTCGACTAAAATATTTTTTGAATTTTAATTTCATTTTTTTTAATTTTAATTGAATTTTATTTTCATTGAATTAAGTAATTAATGTTTACAATAAAATTGAAAAAAATTAAAAATACCAAAAACTGATTTTTGAATTGTCAAAAAAGAAAATTATTTTTTGCAAATATATTTTGAAGGAACAATTGAAAAGTGATTTATAAATATTGAAAAATATAATTTATCATTAAATGCTTATTTTAGGAAACTTAAAAAAAATTGTCAAACGTGAGTGAATTTGAGAAAAGAGATTAAATTGAAAAAAAAATTTCTAATAATGCAAAAAATATTGTACAATAAATTTTTAATTGAATTATTATTAAATGCTTATTTTAGAAAGTTTTTTAAAAATTGTCAATCGTAAGTAAATTTGAGAAAAAGGATTAAATTGAAAAAAAAATTATGTACAAAATTGCAAAATAAGGGGAAAAAATTGTATTGAAAAATAATTACTTACATTGTTTAAAAAAATCCCTATTCGGGATAGAAGAAAAAATTTCACAAACACGAGAAACTGATGGGAATTAAAAAATAATTATAAATAGTAAAAAATAAAAAATGATTCAAACTTTTTTAACAAAATTTTTCTAAACAAAAATAAATGTCAACCAAAAAAAAAACAACAACAACAAATTTTGAGAAGCAAAGGTGAGAGTTGTTTCCTATGCACCTCGTTTCAAGAACTGAACTGTTGACGAGTCGGTTGCAATCTTATATATCGTCTTAGTCATGTATTACCTGTCTCTCCGTTGCTCTCCAGTTTTTAAGGCAAATCAATTTGATTTTAATTCAAAAGCACCCTGATTCACTCCTTTTCTTTTTCATTCATAAACTAGTAGAGATAAGATTTTTTTATATTTATCAAATTTTATTCAATTTCATTACTGAAGACGAGAGAAAAATTTCGATTAATGCCTAATATTGTAATTTTCTTGTTAACCGGATAAAAAATCCCCGAGATTACCAGCAGACATAAATAAACAATGAAAAAATGTTTTTTTTTTCTAAATACTATGACGAACTAATGATCAATTGTAAAATCCAACAATCTTATGAATATTATTAATTTTACATGCAAATTTTTATTTTTCTAAACTCGAAGGTTTTTTTTGGGGGGAAGGGGATTTTTTTGTTATTTTTCTTGTTTTTCTCTGAATAATTACTTTTTTAATTTTTATTTAGTTTATTTTTTTAGTGTTCTTCTTTTGGTTTTGTTGGGAGGGGGATTTTTTATTTTTGTTGTTGTTGTTACTACTCTAAACAATTGCTTCTTAATTTTTATTTACAATTTATATTTTTAGTGTTTTTTCTTTTTTCTTTTTAGTTTTCATTTTATATTTTTTAATTCAATGACAAATTTATTGTTTACTATTATTGTTTATAACTTGAACAAAACTGAATAATAATCAAAATAATTTTAAAAAAAATTATGCAATTAAAATCAAACATTAAAATATTAATTTTTGTCATTGATTTCATGTCATTGAAATTATAAAATTAATATGTAATTATTATAGTTTTATATTTTAATTATTCATGAATGTAAAAAGAAAGAAAAAAATGCAAAATAAAGAACGAAATACAAAAATAAATAAAAATTGCAAATGAATGCAAAAAAATTAATAGAAAATAAATACAAAAATAAATAAAAATAGCAAATAAATACAAAAGTAAATAAAAGTAGCAAATAAATACAAAAATAAACAAAAACAGCATGTAAATACAAAAGTAAATAAAAGTAGCAAATAAATACAAAAATAAATAAAAACAGCATGTAAATACAAAAGTAAATAAAAGTAGCAAATAAATACAAAAATAAATAAAAATAGCATGTGAATACAAAAGTAAATAAAAGTAGAAAATAAATACAAAAATAAATAAAAATAGCATGTAAATACAAAATTAAACAAAAGTAGCAAATAAATACAAAAATAAATAAAAATAGCATGTGAATACAAAAGTAAATAAAAATAGCAAACAAATACAAATAAATATAAAAAGATAAATAAAACAAATTTTTGAAAATATTAATTACACCTAGTAATAAATATTAATAACAATAGTTAATAATTTAATATTAATAATAATTGATAAATAATTTCCAACTTTGTATTAACAAAAATTATAATATCGAAATTTAATAAGCAAATAAAAAAATTTCTAGTTCCATTCATGTTTTCATATGGTTACCACATTAATAATGTTTTTCTTCTAATTCAGACGAAAATTCTATGGTTGCGCCAACCATAAAATATTTATGTCAACTAAAGGAAATAAATGTGGTAACAATATTCAAAATTTATGCTATGTATTCCGACCAAATATATACCTTTTTCTTTCTGGTCTGTGTGTGATACTTAAGTGAAAATATGTGTTAAATTGCATAATTATTTATTTTTAATTGTTAAAGAAAATTATATAACAAAATTATTTACAAATCCGTGCACATTAAAATATATATTTGAAACGCACATTTGCGCAAGTTAGATATTTTTGTATAATAAATTATCATGTATTATTCATGATTTTTTTTTTTTTTGGAAAACAATAAATTACAAATTAGCGTTCTACAAATGAAATGTTAGTTCGTGCGCACTTTTCTAAAGTCGAAAGTTTATACGGAAAAACATTATTTTTATTTAATTTAAAAATGAATTGGATATTTTCATATTTGAATCTATTGCTACTTCACCTTAATACCTAAAATTACTAAAAATAGGGGCGAAAATTATTTTTTAATTTTGACTTTTAGAGGTTCTTTTATTTTTGTTTTAAACTAATTGGTCAAATTAACGAATAAATAATTTATTGAAATTAATTTATTGAAAAATTGGTTAATTAAATAAATAATTAATTAGAATTCGTTCAATATGAGAAGAATTCTCAATGAAAATAAAAATTAAATTAGTTAATTAATCTAAAATTAATTCTAATTAACTTTTAATTAATTTTAAATTTTATTAGTTTTAGTTTTCAATTAGAAAAGTTATTACAAGAATAAATTAATTTTTTCGTTTTTTCGTTCTTTTATTTTTGTTTTAAATTAATTGGTCAAATTAACAAATAAATAATTTATTGAAATTAATTGTTTGTAAAATTAATTAAAAAAATAAATAATTAATTAGAATTCGTTCACTTTTAGAAGAGTTCTTAATAACAATTAAAATTAAATTAGTTAATTAATCTAAAGTTAATTCTAATTAACTTTTAATTAATTTTAAATTTTATTAGTTTTAATTTTTAATTAAAAAAGTTATTACAAGAATAAATTAATTTTTTCGTTTTTTCGTTCTTTTATTTTTGTTTTAAATTAATTGGTCAAATTAACAAATAAATAATTTATTGAAATTAATTGTTTGTAAAACTGATTAAAAAAATAAATAATTAATTAGAATTTGTTCACTTTTAGAAGAATTCTTAATAACAATTAAAATTAAATTAGTTAATTAATCTAAAGTTAATTCTAATTAACTTTTAATTAATTTTAAATTTTATTAGTTTTAGTTTTTAATTAGAAAAGTTATTACAAGAATAAATTAATTTTTTCGTTTTTTGGAAGACGTATTTAAAATGTAAAAGAAAAACACTCTTTTAGTTTAAAAAAAAAAGATTGAAAAAATTAATTTATTAAATAATTGTGGAAGAATTTACTGAATATTTAATTATTACAACAAATTACAAGAATAATTATTATATTCTCTGAATTTTGATTAGTAAAAATGTTCACTAATTTGAATAAGTGTAATGAATTTGTAGAAATTACTATTTATTAGTAAAATTTACTAATTCTGTATATTTTTTCAAATTTAAAAATTATTTATTTATTAATTTATTATATCCAGCAGAAAACAGTCAATATTAATAAAATTAATAAAATTAATAAAATTAACAAAAATAATAGAAATAATAGAAATAATAAAAATAATAAATTAAAATAGTTATGATAATAAGTGTCTGTAAAATTAAAATTCTACTGAAATATATTTTGCAGTTTAAAAAGTAGAAAAAATAATAGAGTAAATTGGTTTATTCATTATTGATAAATTTATTATTATTATTATTATTATTATTATTATTATTATTATGTCGGAAGTTCTTTTGATACAGAAATTCTTTTGCTACAATCTAGCAGTAAAGAAACCTAAAGAAACCAGTCTTCATCTTGCAATTTTAAATATTAGTTAACAGCTTATAATTTTTCAATGTTTTATTTACTTGTAGCAGTTATAATAATAAGGTGTGCAATTCGAATGCATACCTCAAGTTTCAAACAGCATCGACTGAAATAAAAATGAAAATTAATTTTTAGAAGAGAAAAAATATATTTTTTTGAAAGAATCAAAATTATATTTTCTTTGAAAAAAAATTAGGAATTTTCAAGTTCAATTTTAATTAATTTTTTAGAATAAAATTCGGAGATTATGGAAAAGAAAATTTAGGAATTTTTCAAAAGAGAAAATTGTAATTTTTATGTAAGAAAAGTTAGGTATTTTTAAGGAAGAAAAATTGGGTATTTTTAGGGAAGAAAAATTAGGTATTTTTAGGGAAGAAAAATTATGATTTTTAAGGAAGAAAAATTATAAATTTTTAAGGAAGAAATCTTATGAACTTCTAAAGAAGAAAACTTATAAATTTCCAAACAAGAAAATTTTGGAATTAAAAAAAGAATTTGAAATAAGAAAATAATACGACACAACTGATTAAATTAAATATTAAAATAATTCATATTGAAAAGAACGAATATTGATTAGTCTTCATCTCTAATAATATTTGCTTTTTACTAGAAAACTGATAGGCTTTGACATAAAATTATTCCTGTTATTATTTTTTTTAAAAGAGAACTTAATTTCATTGTTATTACAATTGAGTAGAAAAATTTTATGACCTGTCACCTCCCTCTGACCATGAGGATTTATTAATTCAGTAAAGACATTAATGTTTACTTTTTTAATTAAAAAAAAAAAAGAAAAGGAAAAAAGAATGAAAGAAACAAGTGATAGACTTCTGATGTTAATGACACTTGCGTCTTTGAAACAGTTGCAAAACAATTAACAAGTATAATTTTTGATATAATACTATTTTACTACTGTGTTTTGTTATTTTTAAAAATTTTTACTGGAATATTTCAAATCGAACTATTTCAAATTCTCAAGTTATTAACACACTTTAAATATAACTGTGTGAAACTGTAACGCATTTCAATAAAAAGCATTTTCTAATCTGGGACAAATTTTATGAATCATTTTAACCCACTTTGTTTTTCAGTCACAACATTTATATCTAATTATCATTTACTTTTTGCTGGAAAATTGTAAATTCTTTTTTTTGTGAATTTACCATTTTTTGAGTATTTTTTTACACTTTTCCAAAATAATTTTTTAGTACCTACATTTTCCTAACGTATTTTTTCAAAATAAATTTTTAGAATACTTTTCTGAAATACTTCTGAAATGTTTATGCCTGACGTAGAAAAAAATTATTGTATTTAATTAGAAATTATTATATTAACTCTCTGAATTTTAATTAGTTCCAAATTAGTAATTGTCTACTAATAATTAGTTATTTTCAACCAATTCAGATTTAGAGAGAAAATTTACTAAATGATTTGTATTTATTATTATTATTAATTTTATTTTTATTGTTTTTATTATTTTTATTATTTTTATTATTTGTATTATTTTTATTATTTTTATTATATTTATTATTTTTATTATTTTTTTATCATTTTTATTATAATTATATTTATTATTCATTTTATTAATATTTTTAATATTAATTTATAAAAATACTACGTTAAATTAGAAATTCCGTGAAAAAGAAATTACAGAAAAAAATCTTCTACTCCAATATTATGATATATATGCATATTTAATTCATCCTGTTTCGTATTTTTTTCTCCTCCTCATTTATAATTTATTTTCAGCTCAAAACTTCAACTTTTTTATTTCAATTTTTTATTAACGTAGACTTCAGAAGAAATCTTCACTTTGACTGATTTTTTCTTACCATTTTTTATGCAGATTTGAGAGAAAAAAAAATTTTTTTTTCTGCGTGTGAAAAAAGTGAGTAAAATTTTTTTCTTTTGTTAATTTGCAATGCTATTAGTTGCAATATAAATTTTATTGATCAACATAAACAATAATAGACATCAATCAGATGTATGTATAATATATTACATAAAAGAGTAAGGAAATAATTTATTCACACTTCTCAATTTTGTTTTTTTATTTACAAAATGAAATTTATTCAGTTTAAAAAATTTTGTCCTGTCATTAAAAGAATTGAGGTAATAAAATTATTAATCTACTTGGGTAAAAATTTCCGGATTTTTTTTGAAAAATTTTTTAATGGTTTATTTAAATTTGGTTAATTTTGCCCTTTATATAGTTTTATTATTGTTGGAAAAAATTTTATGATTTGAAATTTAATTACTGAAAGGTTAGATTGTAAATATTTTTTCTTAAAATTTGGTATTCTTGATTTTATAAATTGTAAAGTTTTTTTTAAATATATTTTATTATTTCGTATTATTTTCTACCATTTATTATTAGTTTCCAGTACATTTTATTACGTTTTATTATTTTTTACTATTTTGTACCTATTATTATTTTATATTATTTTCTACTACTTTTTATTATATTTTATTATATTGTTCTATTTGTTATTACTTTTTATTATTTATTTTTTGCATTTACTTATTTTTTTCTTTTTATTAGTTTATATCATTCTTTAATATTTTTTACTATTTTGTATTTGTATTTTTTCTATTATTTTGTTTCAACTGGTTAAGGAATCGAAATATTTAAACTACGAGAAAAAAATTTTCCTTCGAGAGGACTCGAACACTCTTTAAGACTACAAAAGCTGTGCCTTATGCCACTCGGCTAAGGAAACACTTTTATTTTTTCTATTATTCTCTCCAATTTTTAACATTTTTTTCTATTACTTTAAATTATTTTCTACTTTTTTAAAATTATTTTCGACTATTTCTTATTATTTTCAACCATTTATTATTTTTATTATTATTATTATTATTATTATTATTATTATTATTATTATAATTATTATTATTATTATTATTATTATTATTATTATTATTATTATTATTATTATTATTATTATTATTATTTTATATCATAACTCTGATAATTGAAAGTTTAGTTCATTACAAAAAATATTTTCTACAGGAAAATAAAATTAAAAAATAAAAACAAAATTTTAATACCTAAACAAAAGGATATTAAAAATAAATGATCGAATTAGCATTGTGGAGTAAATTTAGTTTTTGAATACAATAAAACACGTGCACACGTGTATACACAAATCCGTATTTATATACGCGAGACTATTTTTCTCTCTCTTTTTTTTATGTTAAAAGCGATTATATAGTTTTAATAAGTACGCATATTCCTGTTACTATAGAATACTTGCCAGTCGTACATTCCTCTATCACTGTGGTCTCAAATTCAAGGTCCACCCAAAACTGCATAAAACAAACATTAAAATCGTGCACTGAATTTTAAAGACCGCGATTAAAGAAAATAGGAGTTTAAAAATTTTTTATTCAATTCAGTGTGAAATAATTGGATGAAATTATTTTTTTCCCCTGTTTGAAATAATTAATTTAAAACCGTTTTTGAAAATCGAAAAAATTTATTTCTACATTTAGGTGTTTTATAATTTTTGACCTAAATGTAATTATTAATAAATTAATAATCATAAAAATAAGAAAATAATAATAAATAAAATGTTTGTTACGCAAAAAAAGTCTTTATACTCGAGTAAAATTATTTACACATTTATGTTTATAATTTTAGACCTAAATTTCTATTTTTTTTCATTTTCTTGTTTTTTTTCTATGTATTTCATTATTTTTATTTTTTTTCTATTTATTTCATTTTTTAATTTTTTTTCTATTTATTTCATTTTTTTTTTTTTGGTTTTTTCTATTTATTTCATTTTCTATGGAAAATTTTATTTTCTATCAAAAATATTTATTTTGAAAGATTGAAATATTTGACCTAAAATTTAACTCCAAATTTAACCTTCACGTGAAGAATTTTGACCTAAAATATTAAGAATATTTACGGTTCTTGTCCCTTTTATTTTTGACCTGAATGTCAAAAGTCAGTCGCCTTCTTGATTATTTACATCAATTTATTCTGCGAATTTGAACCTAACAAATTTTTTTCGACCTAAATTATTTATTCAAATACTGACCTACGATTCTTGATTTTACTTTCGGGTCTATTTTTGTCATCAGTTCGGAATTTTTCCCAAAATTAAAATTTATTTTTTCCTTTTGTTTATTTTATATAGTTTTGTCTTTAAATTGTAGTTTTTTTCACTACTTGACCTGCGATTTTGTGACCTTTTTGTGATTTTTGAACTATTTGAAATTTGAAATCAAAACTTTTTGACTTTTTAATATTATATTGACCTGTAATTTTTGTTTATAGATTTTTTAAAATCTATTTTCGACTTGATTTGTGATATTTGACCTAAATTTCAATATGTTTGACTTTTTTTCTAGTAAATTTTGACTAAAATTTTGAATTTTTTCATTGAATCTTGACCTACGATTTTTGTCTTAATTTTTTTTCGTCTATTTCTGACTTTTAATCTATTATTTTTTAACTAATTTTCAAGAATATGTTTGACTCCTTTTCTGGTAAATTTTGACACAAATTTTGAATTTTTTGATTAATTGTTGACCTGTAATTTTTTGTCTTCAATTTTCTTTGTCTACTTGTGACTTTTAAGATTTTATTTTTTTACTTATTTTCAAGAATATGTTTGACTCGTTTTCTGGTAAATTTTGACACAAATTTTTAATTTTTTTATTGAATTTTGACCTATGATTTTTTGCCTTAAATTTTTTTTCGTCTACTTCTGACTTTTAATAAATTATTTTTTAACTAATTTTCAAGAATATTTTCGACGCGTTTTCTGGTAAATTTTGACACAAATTTTTAATTTTTTTATTGAATGTTGACCTGTGATTTTTTGCCTTAAATTTTTTTTCGTCTATTTCTGACTTTTAATCTATTATTTTTTAACTAATTTTCAAGAATATATTCGACGCGGTTCCTGATAAATTTTGACACAAATTTTGAATTTTTCGATTGAATGTTGACCTATTATTTCTTGTCTTTGTCTACTTTCGATTTTGAATCGGATTTTTTACCTAAAGTTTTGAAATAATTTTTGACTCTTTTTCTGGTAAATTTTGAAAAAAAAATTTTAATTTTATTCATTATTTTAAGTTTGATTTTTTACCTAATTTTTAGATTTTCCTAATTTTTTTAGATTCGTCGCTTGTTACTATTTTCGATTTGCATTATTTATTAAAAAAATATTATTTTGCCTATGAAAGAAATTAATTCCTAACTAAATAAGCATTGCCTTTGCAATTGTAAATTCATTCAGCTTTTTAAATATGTAGAATAGTATTTTTTCGAAAATATTTTCAACCAAAACAAAATTCATTCAGAAATTATACTGAAATTACATTGATGCTGATTTTTTCTTAAAACTTGTATTTCGAGTGTTATTTTTTTAAAACTTTTTTTGCAATTAAAAATAAGTATATACATAGTTTACATAAATTTTTCTTATTTGTACCAATAAAAAAAATGCTTTCTTTTTGCCTCCTCTTATCCAGTGTCATGTCAGGAGAATAAGGAAAAATTTTCGACAAATTTCTTTTTTATTCTCTAATTCTCTTTTTTGGGGTGGCGTATTTTTTACCAAAAAAAAAATAAGGCCTATAATTTTTGTACGGTGAAGATGAGCGTGCAGCAAACTGCATGTAATTTCCAAAGTGTTGTTATTTTTTTCTCCTTTTCTTGAACTTGTTCAGGAATTCCCCCAAACATTATTCGACTCCGATTAGTTTGCTTGATATCCTAATGGCAAGACTCCTGGGAATTTCCACGTGAATATTTTTTTTTAAGAGAAGAATTAAAAAATATAAATTTGATTGACTTTCGTTTGAAAAAAAAATTGTGCTGCAGAATCTTCCCTCGCAAATTAATATTCTTTCTTAATAAGGATGACATTTTGAATTTATAATGCAATAATTTATAAGACAGCTTGAAAATGAATAGAACTGACCTGCTTTTATGGTTCATTCGTTTTTTTTGGGCGAGACAAAAAATTTTGTGACTTGATTTAGTAGAAAACGAGTTTGAAAATTATTATTTTTAGTATTGTTATTATTTACATGTAACTTTTTATTACTTTGGAACTTTTTATTATTTTATAATTTTTTAATTATTTATTTATTTATTTCAAAATTTAGTTAATTATTTATTTTATATTTGCATAATTATTTATTTACTTCTTCACTTGTTGTACAGACAAAAGTCTGATTTTATTAATATTCATATTTAGTTAATTATTTATTTTATATTTGCATAATTATTTATTTACTTCTTCACTTGTTGTACAGACAAAAGTCTCAGTTTATTAATATAGATATTTAGTTAATTATTTATTATATATTTGCATAATTATTTATTTACTTCTTCACTTGTTTATTTATTTTCTTATTTATTTACAACTTTACTTGCTTATTTACTTCCATATTTATTTACATCTTTATTTGTTTACTTACTTCATTATTTATTTGTTTACATACGTATTTATTTACTTATTTGCTTACTTCTTTAATTATTTATTTTGTTCTTCATTTATTTATTTCTTTATTTACTTTCTTATTTATTTATTTATTTGTTTACTTACTTTCTTTTTATGTTTACTCTTTTATTTATTTATTTATTTTTATTTATTTTCTTTTATTTTTTGATATACTTTCTTATTTATTTATTTGTTTACTTACTATCTTTTTCTGTTTACTTTTTTATTTACTTCCCTAATTATTTACTTCTTTACTTACTCATTTATTTACAAAACAAAAACTTATTTTTTTCTATAACTTTTTTCATGTACAAACTTTAGAGGAATTAAATATTTTAATAATTTACATTCCTTCCTATTTTTCTCTGGAAATAAAGGAAATAAAAATTTCTACTCCGATGAAGATTGAAGTGACCAATAAATTTAATAAGGAAATTGACATTTACATATTTTAAACTTACAAGAAATACATTATATATATAGTTGAGAAGTGAATATAATTTTTTTTGTTTTTGTTTTTAAACGAGAAAATTGGAATTTCTTTGAGATTTTTCATTAAACTGAATCCGCCTTTAATAGTTGACCTGATGCAAGGTAATCAACATGAGAGAACAACGACCAATGACGTCGAAAGTAAAAAACGATTAATTCTCTTTGTAAATTTCCAACGTTTGTCGCAAATCCTGGGGATTCTAGAAAAATTATTATATGAAAACCCGTATAACAGACAATGGAACCGGTTAAAGTTGATTGCCATTAATTTGTTGTTCATTAGGCTTTAATGTTTCATGTAAATTTTACTATACGTCCCTTTGAACGTAACACAATAATAATTATTTTCCGATGATCTGGCGAATTTTTTTTTTTTTTTTTTTTTGCTTTTTTCATTCATTTTTTTGTTTTGTTTTGTTTTGTTTTTCAAACATAGTAATAAACATTTTTTGATTACTTTGTAAGTAAAAGCTCAATCATTTTTATTTGTTTTGAATGAAAATTAATTGTACTTTCAATTACTTTTTTTTGTTGGTAAAAAAAAATCGAACTGAAACTTAATTATAATTTATTAATACTAAAATATTTTTATTTGCTTCTTTTGTAATAATTAAATTTTTAGATACAGAAAAGTGTTTTAAAAAAAAATAATAAAAATTAAATTTATAATATACTTTATTTATTATAAACAAAAAATGTATTATTATCAAAAAATAATAATAATAAATAAAGAATAATAAAAAATGTTAAATTGATTTATTAATTTTTGATTTAAATTGTAAATTTTTTAGTAGAAAATCATAACGACTTAAAATGAGGAATTAGTTTTTGAATTGATTGACGATCGATTTATAAATTTTTTGTACAATATTATGTCATAAACATAATAAACAAAACTGATTAATTTTTCTGCACGCGCGATTTTTGTTTTTGAAAAAAATGCAATTTAGAAATTAAAAATTCAATAAATAATTTGCTATCAAAGTTTCAACAATGAAAAAGTAGTATTCAAATTAAAGGACAATTATATTTATAATAAATACATAAATAATTTCGTTTTTCAGAACTTTTTTTCTACCCTCAGCAAAATTTTCATATTTAATTTTTCATTTATTTACATAATTATATATTACATATATATATTTTTTTTATTCTTCTATTAAATTTGCGTAAAATAGAAAGTTCAATGTTTAAACTATCGTTGAAACAATGTAGAATTTTTTTCTTTCTTTTTTTTTCATTTTTGAACCATGAACTTTCCAGTGATTAAGGAAATAAGTATTTGTAAAACTAGTTTTTTAATTTACTTACACATTTTCTGTATTTATTATATTTCTTATTAATTATTATAAATTATTGTAGTTTTAATAATTCAATTGAGGTGTGAATTTAATTTTTTTTATAGGATAATAAATGTTCGTGAATCAAAATTTATTTCATTTCTCTTTTTGAAAAATTAATTTTTAATACGATTAGCATTATAAGGGTGCGTGTGTGATTGTTATTTTGACGTCATGAGCATTTTTTTAGATATTAATTTTAATTATATATTTGCCGATGAAGATAAACAATATCAAAAGTAATAATTGTTAATTAAAAATTTATTTTTAAAACTACTAAACTAGAAGAGTAAATTTTTTTTTCTTTTTCAAAATAAATTGAAAAATTAATTCGACAAGTTTTAAAGTATGAAAAAAATTAAATTTTAAATAATTAATTTATTTATTAAATAATAAAATCAATTCATAAAAAAAATTTTTGTTTAAAAATGTACAAAAGGAGAGGTTTTGAAAAAAATTTTTAAGTGAAAATTTATTTTATTAACCGAATATGGCAAATCGAACGAGATTGTAAACAAAATTTCAAAGTCATAAATTTGTTATAATTTTTCTTTTTTTTTGCAAACTTTGCAAAATTCACACATACATATGACCATATGATGTAAAGTGAACTTGGACTTTAAACATTTTTCCACCGTATTACGTCATTTTTATTACGGAATTCCGAATGAACAGAATTGTGCAGAAAACCGTGTATATAATTATAATTAATACGAGTAATTCTTTGATATATGCCGTAATAAAACTGAAAAAATAAAAATAAAAGTAAAATAAAGGAAAACATGTAGTTTCGTAAAAATAGTTTTTCACGATTTATCAAATATTTGCGTTCCGATTGATAATAAAGAAATTTTCATCAATGAAAAAGGAAAACAAAAGGAAAACAAAGTTATTCAATTATATTAAGGAAATAATTTTGCAAAATCTAGGAAGTAATTAATTTTTTTTATAGCTGTATAAATTCAAGAATTTTTATGTTTTTTTCCTTTCTTCCAAAGACGAATCACTCAATTTTCGTGTTTTGCATTTTTTAATTTTATATTAAACAGTAATTTGTACTCTTGCTATAAAAAAAATTTCAAACGATCAACTTCTATCGATACGTGAAAATTTTTTGTAAATAAAAAGAAAATAAAAATAAAATTAGACTCCATTCAAGCAGAAAGCTACATTGAACGTTTATTTGTTTATTAGGGTTTTGAAATATGAGAATTATTTATTAGGGGTAATTTATTAATGTTTACTAATTAATTAATAATTATTGACAATTATTGATAATAGCAATTTAATAGTTCGTGACAATTTAATGGTTAGCAACAATTCAATAATTAGTGACAATTTATTCAACAATTAAGAATGAACTAATTATTCCTTACAATTGAATAATTATTAATTAGTTAATTTATTTATTAACTATCAATGATAAATGTTAATAATTAGTAACAATTTAACAGTTAGTAATAATTAAGTCGTTAGTAGCACTTGAATAACTAGCAACAATTTAGTGATTAGTAATAATTTAGTAGTAAGTAACAATTTAATAGTTAGTAACAATTTAATTAGCAACAATAGAGTATGTAGTGATAATTTATTAACTAGCAACAATTAAACAATTGTTAAAAATTTAATTAGTGCGAATCAAGTAATTAGCAACAATTTATTAATTATTATCAACAATTTATTAATTATTAGTAACAAATAATTAATTATTAGTAACAATTAATTCATTATTAGTAACAATTAATTAATTATTAGTAACAATTAATTCATTATTAGTAACAATTAATTAATTATTAGTAACAATTAATTCATTATTAGTAACAATTAATTAATTATTAGTAACAATTAATTAATTATTAGTAACAATTAATTAATTATTAGCAACAATAAAATAATTACTAACAAATAATGTGTTACAATTTGTTAATTTATAATAATATTGTCAATAAATTAATTAGTAACAATTTAATATTTAGTGATAACTTATGCATTAGCAACAATCAAATAATTGATAACAAAAAATGCGTTACAATTTTTTATTCAATAAGAATATTATCAATTAATTAATTAGTAACAATTTATTCATTTAGTAAAAATAGAAGGACAGCGCTAAAACTAATTAGTAACGAGGAACAATTTAAAATTTCGATAAACAATGTATTGTTCAATAATTTATTATTTAATAATAATGAGAGTATTAATTAATTAATTAGTGAAAATTTAATAGTAACAATTTATAAATTATTAGCAATAAAGAAAACAATAAAAATTTAATTTTCAGTTAGAACGAAATAATTAGTAACAATTAATGAATTGTTTAACTTTCTACAATTTAAAGCAGAAAAATAGTTCACTTAATGGAAAATTTTAAAAGTCAATATTCATAATTCGACGTAATTCTGACTAACGTCATATACAAATGAAAATGGATTAATAAAAAAAAAAGATAAACACTTAACTTTTTTTTTGAAAAAAAATATTTTCCGCTTTTTTTCATTTCCTAGTGGGTGTATAGGTACATAAATGTGAATGTTTTCCATGATATGATAATGAGATAAAAAAAAATTTATCATTTTATACACGAGATCTATGCAATTTTCACAAATCAAAATTTTAATTATATTTTAATTTAATTATATAGAACCAACGGTTTTTACCCCCTCTCTTTTTTTCTTAGTTGGGCATAAAAAATGATTCTCTGGAAGAACATTTTTTTTCCTTATTGTTCTTTTTTTAACATTAAAAAATATCAATATTATGGAGAAAATATAGTTATTATAGTTTGCATTTCTCTTAACTCTAAATGTTGTTTTTCTACTTTAATTTTTCGAGGAAAACATTAACATATTTTTAATAATAATTGTTTGAATAATTACTTTTTACGTAGTCGCTGGCAATATATTCAATATCATTTTTTATTAGCGGAATAACACAATTCTTTTTAGTATAAGGATAAATAAATAAATTATTGTGTAATAATTATAATTAGTTAATAAATATTGCCAATAGTAATTATTAATTAGTAGCAATTAGTAATAATTAATAGTAATATTTATAATTAGTGATAATTAATAATTATTAGTAGTATTTATAATTAGTAACAATTAATTAAAAAATTATTATTATAATTATTATTACTATTATTATTATTATTATTATTATTAATTATTATTTGTTAGTAATAATTATTAGTAGTAATTATTAATCAGTCGTAATTATTTATTAGTAATAATTACTAGTAATTATTATAATTTAGTAGTAATTATTAGTAGTACTTATTAATTAGTATTAATTACTAGTAGTACTTATTAATTAGTATTAATTACTAGTAGTAATTATTAATAAGTAGCAATTGATTATTAGTAATAATTATTAATTAGTAGCAATTACTAATAATTAATAATTAGTATTAAAATTTATAATTAGTAAAAATTAATCATTACTAATAATTAATTTGTTAAGTAGTAATATTAACTTATTTATTTAGTAAATAAAATTTATTTACTAATTTATTTACTTATTTATTTAGTAAATAAAAAATTTAATAATAAAAATTAGTTCAAAATGGAGTGGAAACAAAAATTTTTATGACAAAAGTAGAAGAGCAAAATGAACTTAAAAGTTAGGTCCAATTCACAATTAAAAAAATAATGGAAAAGCTTTAGTCATTTTTAACAAGTCAATATGGTGAAATGAAATAAATAATAGATAAAAATTTCTATTTTTACGGATAATGTAGATAATAAAAAATAATATGGATAACATTTTTTCTAATACACAACTTCTTTTTTTCATCGCGGAAATACTTAATAATAATGATTAATTGATAAATATATAAATGAGAAATAATTGCATATGATATTTATGTCAACTATAGCTCATTATTTATTATTAAAGTGAAAAAAGTTATTACACGTTAAATAAATATATAAACTTAAAGAAAAAAAAAAGAAATTATGAATATCACTACCTCTACACTATATTAATTATATTTTTATTATTATAGATTTTTACAGTTTGATGATAATTACATTTTTTTCCTTTCTTCTTTTATTTGATAAAAATTTGTAATCAGTTGTGTTTGTCTACTTTTTTTTAAATAGTTTAAACATAATATTATTTATATTTTAAATTGTTTACTCTTCTTCTCGATTGTTTACAACATTTTTAATTTGTTTATTTTTCTACTGTTGACTAATGATGCGAGGCTAATTAGACGTTAATTTTGTGAAAATATTGGTAAATATATTTATTGTTCTCTCATTGATTGTTTTATTGGGAAAAACAGTTTAATGACAAAAAAATTTTTAGAGAAAATATTTAGTTTTTTCAAAATAAATTTCGAAGATTTTGAATAACAATAAAAAAAATACATTTTGTTTATGTACTTTTTTCACTGTAAAAGTTTTTTTTAACAAATTTATGAATAAGAAACAAACAATTATTAATTTAGTTTATTATAATTTTAAATTATTAAATTAATTTATTATTAATTAAAATGATCTATTAATCAATTAATTAAAATTATTTAATTTTATATTATATTATCAATTACATAATTTGATATAAAATTGATATCAATAAATAAAATTAAATCAAATAAAAATTTGTAACTAAATTCTAAAAACAAAAAAAACAATAATAATAAAAAATTAAAAATACAAATAACAAAAAAGTAAATCAATTAAAAATTCAAGAGGTCAATAAACTCGAATTCAAATAATTGATAAAATTAATTATTAATATCAGAAATAATTTATTTTCATTGGAATATTTTTTGATTTTTCGCTGTATTTTTTTTCTTCTGGTTTTTTTCCAAATTGTTAAACTGGTAATTTTTTTTAAATAACTGTTGTGAATTAAATTTCCATTCATCGATTTTTTTTCTATTTATTTTACGATTTCAAATTCTGCTTCTGATATGGGAATTTTTTGAAAGGTTAAACTTGCCAATATTCCTCTGAAACCGTTATGTTTTTTTTTTCATTTCGTATTTTTCCCTTTTTAATCTTCACCAGAGGAATGAACGTAACTAATTTTGTATAGTCGATGGACACTCTATGGGTATAATAATATATTCACCTAACTTTTGCATAAAAAAATTAGCATAATACAATAAAAGTAGCTATAGATTTTTGTGGACATTCCACACACTATCGGGACGAATCACTAGTTTTTATGTGCTGAAATTTATAATGGTGATTTTAATCCTTTTGCAGTGGAAGATTTTGATCCCACTATATACATCAGGAGCCTTGAAAAAAAATTAAAAATAAATTTAAAAAAAATTCGTCTTCTATTTGACGATCTGAACTCTTGGAAATTTTCTATCTGGAAATATTCCATTTAAGGTCCACATATTTTTAGAGCGATTTTAGTTTGATGACTCCATAAAGTATTTTTGGGAAAAAAGGTTTCTTTTCAGAAAAAATAGTCATGTTTTTGTTCAAAAAAAAAAATAAATAAATAAAAAAAAAAATAAAATAAAAATTGATAATCCATGGAGTTTTAAAACAATTTATTTAAATTTATTTGTTATAAATCTTATAGGTAAATTTATATTTTCAAAATGTAAAATAAATTTTAAAGAAATAAAAAATGGATGTTAAAAATAGTAAGTAATAAAAAGGATAAAAATTAAAATATTTAAAGTTATATTTTATGAATAGAAATTCATTTATTTACAAATTTATTTATTTATTTATTTATTTAAAAATAACAATTGATTTTATTCTCATTTTTTTGTCTTTAGTTTCAATTATTATTATTTTTGTGATAGAAAAATTTTTTCTAACTTTCTAACAATAATAATTAAAAAAACATATACTAATAATAATTTAATTTTTGAAATATTGAAAGTTTTCCTTATAATTGAATAATAATTGTATTTTAAATTTGTTAGCATTAGAAAAAGTTTAGTTGTTGGTAAAGTTAAAAAAAAATCAAGTAACGAACGTTGGTAAACTAGGAAAGATATGATAACAAATTTTGCTTCTGATTTTCGTTTAAAACTTAAGCGAATTGAATGTAGGTTCGTTACTTTCCATACGATTTTCCAATCAATGAAAATAATTCCAAATTTTTTTTAAAAACATTTTTTTTACAATATTTTACTCAATTCTATTTCTTCTTTTCTTGTTGAAATCAATGGTTTCATTGCTTCAATAGTTTTCTGCTCCTCTTTTTCTTCTATGAAACTTTTAATCTGGAAAATAAATAAAATTTGTTTATTAGTAATGAAAATTAAAAAAAATTATTATAAATAATTTGTTAAAAAGAATTATTATCATTGTCGATTAAATTTAATTTAATTACCTAAATTAATATTTTAATGTCTTGAAAAATAGTTTAATTATTTTAATTATAAATACTTTTTTAAAAATTTTTTGTTTAAGATTGTTGAGAAAATAATAAAAAAAACAAATAACAACAAATAACAGCAATCAATTTTTCAAAATTAGTAACTAATAATAAAGCAATTTTTGAATTAGAATATTTTATCGAAACTCACTTTCTCTAAATTTTTCACACCTTTGGCACTGTAGATAATATTTTCATAGACGGTGGACATTGAATTTTCACTATTGAGTCTAAAAGATAAATAAAATTTTTATTTAAGTTTATTTATTCTTCAATTTTTATTTATTCTTTTTTATTTATTTTCTTTAATTTTAATTTTTCACTGAAATTGTATTGTAGTTAAAAATTTTTGTAACTACAATACTAATAAATAAATTTTTATTTAAGTTTATTTATTTTTTAATTTTTATTTATTTTTTTTTATTTATTTTTTTTTATTTATTTTCCTTAATTTTAATTTTTCACTGAAATTGTATTGTAGTTAAACATTTTTTTTACCTCTCTTGAATTTTTTTTCGATTTTCATCCACGAAATTTAAAGTCACACCAATATTTGTCTTTGAAGCAGAAGCTATTACTTCCACAATTTGAGATTCAGAAATAAGACTATCATTTTCGATGATTAAATTCAGGTAATTCGTTAAAGTTTCATTGTTATTACGACAACTGAGAGCCTCGAGTACATCTTTGTCCTTAGTTTTTCTAAAAACCTCCAACATTGAATTCCAAATTGTCTGGTTGGCATTCCTCAAACCAGCGCAAAGTATCCAATCTTTGTCATTTGTTGGTAATCTAATTTTTTAAAATTCAATATTAATATTACAAAAAAGAAAAAATTTCCCTTAAGAGTAACGATAAATTGTTCTATAATAGCGAATGTCTTCAGCTAAACAAATTGAAAATTCGGCTAATTAATAAAAATTATTTAATTTTTGTCACAGAATCAAAAAGTAAGTTATTTTGATTGAATTTTCTTGATGTTGATTTCTTTTTGTTCTCACATATCAGGATTGGAATTTTCCAAAACTTTGGAAACGTATTTGTCGGCTCTCTCTTGGCACGATTTCATTTCATAGTCACAAGACAATTTTAATACTCCCCTGCGTAGTAGACAAGTGAAAATATCATCGTTTTCCTTTTGCTCAGGACCAACACGATCTAGGACATTATTTAATGTCAATACTTTAGCAAATGTCTGAAAAAATTCCCAAAAACTTAATATTAAAAGGTTTGATATTAAATTTTCACTAATAAAAATAACTCTTTTGAAAAAAAATTTTTCCACCTGTATTGCCATTGCTAAGAAAAAGTTATCATGATTATTTCGAAATTCATTGTGAATTCGAAGACCCGCGATCCATGGTATATAATCTTCTTCTCGATGTAGATATGTTAAAATTTTCACAAAGTCATTAAAATCCATTTTCTTATTTTGAAGCATGTACACAGAGTCTTCGATAATTTGCAATCGGTTTAAAACATGAATTTTCGAATAGTTTTTCGTATTCAAGAAGTCCACGAGTTTATTCCAATTTGTTTTGTCGTAATTCACTCGATAGTAGCCTGGAATAAAATAAATGATTTTATTACCAGAATCAGGAACTATTACAGCGCTAAAAAATATCATATTTTTTCTTGTATTAGAAAGAAAATTTATAAATTTCACACGGGGCGAATTTTGCACTCGCTCCGCTCCTGAGTTTGGCTATAGGCGGCTGGAGTGGGGGGGACCTCCCACTCTAACCAACTCGGCGCGTATATAAGCAAAGCTCTCAGCAGCGGCGAGCTATTCCCGTCGTGGCATCAATACAGAGCACAAAAAGTATTGCACTTTAAAACTACCCAGAAAATTGTACTCTAAAAAAGTAGTAGAAAAATTTTACTCTAAAAAAATACCAGTATTTTCTACGTTAACAATTATCCAGTCATTGGGATTAATTCCGTCAATAATTAATTCCTTCTGATCGGGACTCAACCAATGAGTTGGTAACGTTGTGGACAAATGTAATGTTGAATTTGTAACAAAATTTATAGGAATCCACCATTTTTGATTCTTTGAATCGGTGTCATTGTAGAATTTATTACAAATAAGACACTCCTGGGTTAGTTTTACAGTTCCGGTATTGTAATCTCTAACGACATTCACTACCGGGTAGCCTCTTTGTTTCAAATACGGATCCATCATTTTTTTTATGTCCATATCTTTGTAGGGAACATTGAGCTCGACCATAGCTTCAGTTAATGACTCCCAAAGGTCGTCTGTATTCACTGCTTGAAATTGGCTGCAAGAAAGAAAAATTTTTTACTATAATTTTCTTTTTGCAGATGTAGTAATTCTTACAATGAATAATAAGACAAGTTGCAGAAGAAATTACTTACTGTTTTTGTAAGTATTTTTGAATACCTGCATCGAATACTTCTTTTGATAGAATGTTGACGATCATGTGAACAATTGCTGCACCTAGTAATAATTTTAAAAAATAATAATTGTTGCTTGTTCTTAGGAAGCAAATTTAACTAAAAATTATTAGTTCAGAATGAGTTTAGTATCTTTACTTGTTGGAGACAAGAAAACAGAAGCAGAAATAAAGCAAATGATTCCATTAAGTGAATAAAATTATTACCTTTGCAGTAAGTGAGAGTTTCAAAAGTCCGAACTATTTCTTGATTAGATTTTAGGTCTGGAGTTAAAGTCAAAACGGAAGAGTTCCGCTCAAAATCAAGAGCCTCGTATTTATTCGTAGCAACGAAAACTTCTAATAATCTTGGTTCGTCCAGTGTCTATAATTTTTTTTTTGAATGTCTTAATATTTAAATTGAGTTTCTTTAAATTAAATTTCGAAATTGAATAACAGTGACAAGTTTTAATTAATAAACAAAATAATCACATGGAATTGAAAAGAAAAAATAAATTAACCTGACTAGCGACAATCCATTGAATATATTGACAAAATCCTTCACTGAGCCAGAGGTCCTTCCACCAATTGGGAGTTACCAAATTACCAAACCACTGATGGCAAATTTCGTGTGATGTTAATAAATACGCGGTCATGATTTTATCTGTTGAAAGATTCATGGGATTACCAAAATCCTCTTCCCTAGAAGGTTTAAAGGTGTAATTATTTTAATTAATAATAATTATTTGTGACATTTTAATTAATTAATAAATAATGAAACAATGTAATGTATTGATCACTCTGAGTCAAATAATTAAAAAAAATATATTGTCTATACTATTAAAAAAAAAAATTTCGTGTTGGGCGAATTTAGCACAAGTTCCGCTCCTGAGGCTCCCCACTTCAACTGACTCGGCGAGTATATAAGTAAAGCGCTCGGCAGCGACGAGCCACTCTCGAAGCGACTTTAATAAGGAGCAGATGTTTAGTATCAGACAATATTCGTATAAAATTTTAGTATAAATTAAAGCAAAAATATTTAATCTTTTTAGCCTAGTAATCAAGACAAATAAATTATGATATTTTAACTAAAACTTAAAACTTACTTGTAACTAATTAAACCCCAATTTTCAATAGCTTCCGAAAGGTGAGGAATTGCGACGTGATTTTGCTTTGGTAACGCATAAGGAATTTTTGTGTAATTTTCAAAAATTTCAACTGTCTCTTGTCCTATTTCATACACAATTCTCATGTGTAGATGGGGATTTTTTCTTGACCAAACAGTAAATGTTTCATTCCAATTGGTGTCTTTTTTAAAATCATTAGTAATTAAAAAGGCCACCAGATAGGTGGACATTTTTGGTGTTTCTTTAAAACCTGTCCATATTTTTCCATCACTTTCTGGCTTTTCCCTTTTCTTTTCCACTGGCATATTAGACAAAACCGTGTAGCTCGGAAAATGTTTTATTGAAATTTCAAAAGTTGCCTTCAAACCCGGTTCATCCCAACAAGGAAATGCCTCGCGTGCGTAGATTGGTTGAAAAAGTGTAGAAATTAGATGCCTGCAATTTTTTTATGTATTTGTTTTTAACAATAAAAATTGTTTTTTATTACTTTTTCGATTTTATTATTGTATTTGTTTTAAAAATTTAATTATTCTAACAGTGTTTCTAATTTATTGAAACTTTCTTTTTACATTTTGTTATTGACATTAATTATTTTATTTTAATTAATTATTTTATTTTAAAAAATGTATTATTTTAAAAAATGTATTATTAATATTGTTTTGAATTTATTATTTTGTTAAAATAATTTTATTACATTAATATTGTTTCATTGTTATTCTTATTTGTTTAAACTTTAAACAATTTAATTATTCCAACATTTTTTCAAATTTATTATTCTGTTTGTTGAAACAATTAAAATTACTTTATTACAGTTTCAAATTTGTATTGCTATTTGTTTAAATAATTTAATTATTCTAATATTGATTTAAATTTAATATTCTATTTATTGAAACAATTTAAAAAACTAAAAACAGTTTCGAATTTGTTATTTTGTTAAAATAATTTAATTACTTTAATATTGTTTCAAATTTTGTTATTTTTATTTGTTTAAATAATTTAATTATTCTAACATTTTTTTAAATTTATTATTCTATTTGTTGAAACAATTAAGATTACTTTAATACAGTTTCAAATTCATAATTTGATTTGTTTAAATAATTTAATTAATTTTTTATTGATTCAAATTTATTATTTTTATTTGTTTAAATAATTTAATTAATTTTCTATTGATTCAAATTTATTTTTCTGTTTGTTGCAACAACTAAAATTACTCTTAATACAGTTTTGAATTTATTATTCTATTTGTAGAAATAATTCAAATTAAAAAAAAAAGATTTCCTTTGTGGGAGCGAACCCCGATCGTATAACTAACACCAACAGTCACTTAACGACTGTGACCACTGTACAGACTTTTTCTTCCCAATTTTATGATTGAAAATTTATCAAAGTGAAACTTATAGTAAAAATTAACTAAACAATTTCTACTCACACTGTTTCATTTTGATCATTTTTGTAAGAATTTTTGAAAAGTCCAGCGTCACTGTTACTAATAACTCCATGAAATCTTAAATGAAGTTTATAATTTCCCGGTAAAAGTTCCTTGGAGAACGTCAAAATTAAAAAGTCTCTTTCATCATCAACAATATGTTTATCTGGTAATATTGTTTCCTTATCTCCATTTAAAGTTGTTTCATCAACAAGAATTGTTAATTTCCTGGCATGTAGTGTTAAATTTTTTGTTCCCTCTACAATTTCGAGGGAAATTTCCACATCGCCGTCAAATGTAAAATTTTCCGGAGGTAATTGAGGATTTAAATTTAATTTATAGTGCCTTGGAATTGTATTATTCGGTAGACGATAATCATTCGAATTATTTTCAATAACTTCTGGAGTTTTTCGAATTTTTCTGCTCAACAATTGGTGACTATTTGTTGCCAAAAGTAGCAAAAGAAGAAATTTCAATTCTTCCTTCATTCTGTTATTAAAAATAATATTTCTTTTTATTTCACGTAATTAATTTCCATCCAGATTTCAATCCAGATTTCAATTAATAATTAATTTATAAACTTAACCAAGGTAAAAATTAAATTAATAAAAGTTAAATTAAAGTTAATCACTGTAATGTAAAGTTTATTTATTATTATTATTATTTTTAATTATTTATTTATTTATCTATTAACAAAATAAAAGAATGGCATTTATTTATTTTTATTATTATTTTGTATAAATTATTAATTAACGTAACAATAAAAATTGAAATATTTTCTGACGAGCAATATTCGAGTAAAATATTCCACATACCTTTTAATTAAAAACTGACAAAATGAGTAATTAATTAATTATCGAACAACTTCTTTAGACTGAACGATTTTCAATAGGAATTAGCAATTAGATGATAGCAATACTCTTGACCCGATGAACTTTGATTGGATAATGTGCCTTGACTTTTAAAACTTGGTAATTATTTATATTTTTTTCCGAAAAAAAAATAATTTGAACTGTAAACAATTACGATTTTTACTGTAAAAGGGGAAAAAAGTTTTTTTTTTATTAAGAACAAAATAACTTCATAAATTATTGTAAAAGATTTTTAATTACAAAAAAGCATTATACAATTATTATAATAAGAAATTACTAATTTTCTGTACATTATTTTCTATTACATTCTTTTTTGGGAATGTTTATAAAAAATTTCTTTTTCCACCAAAAAAAAAGAGAAGACAATTTTTTTTCCCTTTTTTGAAAAAAAAATTCATTACAAACAAAATAAAGTTGACAATAAACCAGAAAATATTTAAAAAGAATTATATTCAATACTTTTCTTCCCTCCCTGAGTTAAAAAATCATGTAAACTACAGATTAATGAAATTTCCTTCTTTTCTTACACCATAAAAATGACTAAATTCTTTTTTAAACAATATTTTTAAGTACTAATTATGTAGACGAATATTTAGACAATAGAAATAGGAAAAAATATTTTTAAAAAAAGATTAATTTCCAGTCACTATTATTTTTACTATCTTCTTTCATTAATTTTTATCCTTTTTCACTTTTTTCATTAGAAAATTTAATTTATCAAATTTTTTTAATTTTTATGCAACATTTTTTCTATTTTGACGAATAATTGTTCCAGTTTGTTTTTATAGAAAAATATTAAACTAAATTTTTGATTGTATTTTGGAAATACTTCACTAAACAAGAAAAGTGTTTTTTACAGTCTTACGTATATTACTAAAATATTTATCTGTAATTTCTTTTTGTTTTTAATCCAATGGAAGAGAAATGCTAAGAAAAATAGTGAAAAACTCTCTGTTTGTTCATTTTTTTTTTAATAATAAGAAAAATTGCTTCTGCGAAAACTATTCAGTTTCACTTGATTAAATTAATTAATATTACATATTGAATAAAACGTGGACAAGTGGCAAATTACAAAGTATAAATTTTAGTAATATTTACAAGTGTAACACTATTTTTTTTTATAACTAGAATTTTTTTTCGATAAAGAGAATATAACGTGTGATGAGTGTTTTACGTTAAACTCAAGACAGTGGAGAATATTCGCCATAAGAGCCAAACGCCAACAGTGAATGTCATCACTTTGACACATTGGTGTAACCAGTAGAGCCTGGAAAAAAATTGAAAATAGAAATTAAATTTATGTAAGATGGAAAAAAATTATTTTCGAAATATAATTTTTTTCAATTGTGACTCGGAATGTAAATAACAGTTGTTTAATTATTTTTTTACTTTAATAAATATTATGGAATGATTTTCAAGGTAATAAACATCATTGAATTATATTTTTTTGTTAATAAATAAAATTGTATGTTTGTAATTCAATTATTTCTTTTGTATTTATTTTTTATTTATTTACTTTTTTGTATTTATTTTTTTGTATTTATTTTTATTTATCTATTTCTATTTATTAAAAACTTTTTTTTTAATAACTCTCACCTTTGCCACCTAACTTTGCTCTTCTCCAAATTGTCGAGTTTGTCCTTAAAAAGATAGACTCGTATTCCCTTTAAATATGTTTCGAAATATTTATCCCAGTTGAAATTTTTCATACTGAAACTAAAGATTTCTTGATCCTTGGTGTCCATGCGGTCGAAAAGTAATCGCACATTTTCGTTGGTGAAAACCCATTCATTGGTACAAAAATGTGAAATAACGTTTGTGAATTTGTGAATTTTCTGATACATTTTCATCAGTCTGGAATAAAAATTAATATTAAAATCTACGAACACATTTTTTATTAAAATAAAAAACAGAATTTGTTCTAGAGAAAAAGTAACAATAGAAAATAAAAAATAGAATTTTTTTCTAGAAAATAACTAACAGTAGAAAATACGAAAATAATTTTCTTTTTCGTCTGGAAAAAAATTAATATTAAAAAATACGAAAATATTTTTCTTTTAGTCTGGAAAAAACTTGTACTTAAAATTAGACGAATTTATTTTTTTTACTGGATGCAGTAACTATTTCTAGATTAAAAATAGAAATCTGTATTAGCTCCGCCCACACAGGGCGCGCAACTTCTCTGATTGGCTGCTTGATTCAAGGTCACGTAATTCTATTGGTCTGCCATTGACCTTGATGAGAGCAGCCAATCAGAGAAGTTGCGCGCCTCTAGTGGGCGTTTCTAAATAAAAATACATAAATAAATAAAAATATAAAGGAATTTATAGCAAGAAAATTATTACAATTATTTTAATTCAATAGTTAATTTAATTAATTAACTTTAACAGTTTTTTTACATTCAGTAAATAGTAATTTTTCCTTTATTTTTTTTTATTAATTTAATTTTTTTTAAACATTTAATTAATTTTTCTTGAGTAATGATAATTTTTTACCAACCTTGGTTTTTGACCGAGACAAATGCAAACTGTGTCGACAATAAAAGCTGGCAATAAATGTAGAACTAGCGTTGACATTGTGTGCATTAATTTTTGTTTATTCATTTTAAATGACAAATACCAAAATGAATTGCTTGGCGGATAAATATCGGAATATCTGGTGTTTATCGTACAGTACTCGTTCCATGTGAGTGGTGCATCTTCCGATGATACAAAATTGTAAATTAACATGTCTTCCTCTCTCCTGGAAAAATAATAATAATTTATTTTTTTATAAAAAAAGAGAGAATGATTTTTTTTTATTAAGGATTTTATTTTTAATTTCTACTATTTCTTGTTGAGAAAAAATTTTAAATCGATTTGAATTTCGCGCCTTTAGCTTTCTGATGGGAATTTGCTTTAAATACTGAAATTTTCGGTGATCTGTTTTATTTTTATTTTATTTATTTTAGTCAAAATTTAAATTAAGCAATTTTTTCAGTGTAAAAAAAGGAAACGAACTTATATTAAACTGTTGATGTTTCACTTCGTCTCGTTTGCGAGAGAGTTTTCATGCCATCTAGGCGGAAATTCACCGTATTATAATGGCGCGAAATTCAAATTTTGTACAAGTATAATAATTATTATTGGCAGTAAAACAAATTTTTTGGTGGTTAAAAATTAGTTTAATGATTCTAATCTATAAATAATTTGACAATTTCTCTGGCAATTCTGTTTTTTTCGATTTATTAATTTTTTTTCTTAATTTTTTATATATATTTTTATTTTTTTCTATATTTTTTCTATTGTTTAAAAAAATTTTTTTTTAGAGAGATATTGGGAGAGAAATTTTTTTTACCTCGTTGGCTGCATAGCTACATCCCAGGCACTTGCAATTAGAGCATTAACAGTTAAATCCACAGGAACAATATTGGCGTTTACTTTTGGATTACAATGCAGGGTCTTCAAAATTCCAGTTGAAGCTCCAGCTGTAACTCCAGTTGGGCCATAAAGATTGTCTATCCAACCAGGGATAGGCTCCTGAGAAGTTGAAACAACTGAAAAAAGGAATTAAATTAATTTTTTGTTTACTTTTTAATTTGTTAGTTAATAAATATATTTATTTATTAATTTCGTTAAAACTTTTGTTTATGTTTAGTCAGTTTGAAAAAATTCGAAATCGAAAAAATTTATTTGAATTTATTACTAGTTTCTTTTAATGATTTAATATTCACTCATTTTTTTATTGTATTACTTTTTCAGCTTCAATTAATATTTAATTTTAATTCCTTATTTTTATTAATACTATTAAATAATAATATTATAAAACAATATTCAAATTTACTTAAAGCAAATAAAAATTAATTGGACCAAAAAAAATTTAAATAATAATATTAAATTTCATTCAAACTTTTTATTATTTTTAGTCAGTTTCGTAAAAATTCGAAAGAATTTATTTGAATTTATTATTAATAAATAAATGATTTATTTTAATGATTTATTATACACTCATTTTTTTAATTGTATTTCTTTTTTTATTATTATCATTAAATAATGATATTAAAAAATATAAAAATTTATTTCAACCAAATAAAATTTAGTTGGACAAAAAAAATTTTAATATTAATATTATATAATAATTTATAGAAATAAAGGAGAAATTTGCATTTGAATTGCTTTATTAATTTACGTATCGAAACAAATATTTGAAAATGAAACAGTAATTTAATTTTAATTAAGTTATTAATTTATATCTTTTAACGAAATTATATCTAATAATAAAATAAAACAAATATTTGAGGAATTTCAATTAATATTCAATTTCAATCAATTTATTTTTATTATTATTCAATTATGTGTTAATAATTTTCTTTAATTACATTTTTTTCAATTTTTATCAATTTTTTATTTTAAAGTTTTAATTTTTTTGAAGTTATAAATATTTGAGTTTACACATTTAAAGAAATTGTTGAAATTTATATTTATTGAAAATAGTTTATTTGGATTTAAATTCTCATATTATTAAAATTTCTTTAATTTATTTAAATTATAGAAAATTTCGAATCATTAAAAGCAATATTGTTTCTCTGGATATTTTTTTAAAGGCCTCTAAGATAGTAAAAAGTTGAAGTATACATTTTTCCCTAATTATGATAATTTATTTATCAATCGATTTTTAAAAGTAAATTTCTGTCTTAATATTGAACGCAGTTGATTACTATTCAATTATTAATACAATTTACATTTTTTTCTCTCTCTATTTCTCTTTTTACTTAGTTTTCAAACAAGTTTTCGAATAACAGTCAGTATTAACGGAAACGTCAACCGTTTGTACACAATTTTTTTTCGATTTAGAAAAAGTTTTTGCATTTTTTCTCCCTCTGGTACTTTGAATGAGATTTGAATAATTATTTTCTTGCAATGGAAATTCTTCAGTGAATTGAAAACAATTTTTACTCTCCTGATTATTAATTAATAATGTTTCTTGTGATTTTGTACTTAGTGTACAATAAATGTCTTCAAAGTCTATAGACTCGGGATACATTGTTTGAAATGGTGGCTCTTCGAATTCCATTTCATTTCTTGGATTTAGAAATTCATAACACGACACACTTACTAGGAGAATTAATTTTCCCAAAACTGTCAGGAGAAATATTCCTATTGTCAATAGGAGTTGCCAAATAATACTTATGAATCCACTGACTGCGTACATTGCTATTGCCAAACACATGATTTTTTTTTAATTTTGTAGTTTTTTGGAATTATTTCAAATTATTTTTTATTATTATTTAATTATTTTTTAATTGGGGGGATTTTTTCGAAATGTTGTTTTCCATTTTTAGTTTTCTTTTTATTTTTTGTAAAATGTTAGAAAATTTTTATGTTTGGTTATTTTTCTTTTTTTGACATTTTTTTTAATCTCTTTTCATTTGTTCGAGTAAAAATAATTGTTTTTTGTTTTTGTATTTTAATTTTTAACTAATTCGATTTATTTTGAGTGGATAAATAAATCAACTAATTCTGTTTTGTATTAAAAATAGGATTCACTTTACTCTGAGTCTGGTAAACTTTTTATTTGTTTCAAGTTAGTTTTATTTGGTCCAAATAAATTTTTTTGGATCAAATGATTTTTTTTGGTCCAACTAAATTTTATTTGGTTCAAATAAATTTTATTTATTTTAAGTATATTTTATTTCGTACAAATAAATTTTGTTTGGATCAAATAAATTTTTTTTGGTCCAACTAAATTGTATTCTGTTCAAATAATTTTGTTTGGTTCAAATAAATTTTGTTTGGTTTAAATAAATCTTTTTTTTGGTCTAACTAAATTTTATTTGGTTGTAAAATAAAAAATTTATTAAAATAATAAATAATTTTAAATGTGAATAGAAATATTTACCAATTGCTGGTCTAAATATTCCTAAAGGCAGTCCTTTGTTCCTTCTTCTCACATAATCTTCTGCGAGGGCTTTTGTGAAGGCATAAGTATTAGGCCAAGATGAGATTATTCTGTAAAGAAAAAAAATTAGAACATTCTTTAAAATTTAAATACATTTTTATTAGAATTTAAATACATTTTTATTAGAATTTAAATAAAATTGAATGGAATTTAAACAAAAATTAGTTTATTTATCTCCCAAAATTAAATAAAATTATTTATCAATTTAAAAATAAAATATTTCTATTAAAAAATAATTTTATTTTAAATGCAGAATAAAATTTAATGAAATTTGAAATAAAATTATTTATAAATTGAATAAATAATTATTTTTCTGAGAAGAAAAATTGAACAAAAAATTTCATGAGAAAGAAAGGCACAGAAATTTCAGATGAAAAAATAATAAATTGATTTAAAAATATTCGACTCTGTAATTAAAAAAAAATTATCTTGAGTATTCTATTTTTAAATTAACAACTATTTTTGTTGGAAAAAACACCACTGAACAAAAGTCTATAGAAATTCTAAGATCATAGGAAATTTGAAGGGCGAAAAAAATTGCTTACTTTGGAGTGATTTCATCAATCACCTCTTCAGGAAGGCATTCAACCAACTTCAAAAGATCTTCAGACTCGATGGGATATGTATACAATTTTTCCTCGATCTTTTTCTGGTTGCAATTTGCATATGCTGTCGATACATGGATCATTGACTAAAAAAATAAATTTTATTTATTTATTTTCCTTGATAGAATTTAGTCCTTTTTTAATTATTAAATTCTTAATTTAATTTTAAAGAAGAAGAAAAAATTAATAAATAAACGAAACGAAATTAGAAAATAGATTTTAGAACAAAAAAAAGTCAACCTTTACAAAACCTTTTCATTGATAAAATTAAGTGATGTAGTTTAATTTGACTCATAAAAGAATATTTATTTTAAAAAAACATTTTTCAAAACCAAAATCTTCACTTGAATGGTCGAAAAATTATTTGTCAGGAAGTGACGAATATTTGAATGAACTCTAAACTCATTTGTACTAAATATAAAGATCGTTAGATATTTTGCATATTTCACTGGAAGTGCAAACAATAAAAAAAATATATATCTATAAATTTCCATGTAAAAAAAAATATTCTTTCGTAAATATAAGATAAATAAAAAAAAGTACATTTACGATTCCCTTGAAACTGAAAATTATCGACAATTTCAGTGTCGAGGAAAAGAAAAGACATTTTTTTCTCTCTCTCTCTCTTTATTTAAAACGTCAATAATTGTACTCACTACATATTGACGTGTAAAATTTGAAAAATAAAAAAAAAGAACAAAAGATAAGAAAAAATTTTTTTTCTCAGATGAAAATTATTATAATTAATTAATAATATATTGTCTAAAAAAAATAGTTTCCACCGAAAAAATTTCGCAAGGAGATTTTTTGCTCTTATGTCATCCCAAAGAGAAATTCCATGCCTCGTTCACAAGCGAAGGGCAAAGTTATGAAATGACATTTCAATAAGGCGGCATATCTGCAGAAGCGCTCGTCGATATAATGTATGTATGCCAAGGAAATTACGTGTGTCTTTTAGAGCGTGATTTTAACTGAAGAAAGTATAGCTGTTTGTATATATGTGTGTTCAAAGAAATGTGGATGTATAAAAAAAATTTCAGAAACGAAAAAGATTTTTTTTTTAAATTGTGTAAATCAAAAATGAAGCAAAAAGAATTTTTTTGAAAGATTACCTTCAACTTCTGCATGTCCTTGCCCAATTCCAAAATATCGGCAGTGCTGCGAATATTTATTGCAACTGCAGTTTTTAATTTCTCATCGAAACGAACTGTTGCGGCCACGTGGAAAATTATTGACACCTGCAATTGTTGTTAATTATTAGAAAAACAAATTTTGCAAAAAGAAAATATTTTCTTTAGAATTATTATAATTTTAATTTGCTGAAAAATAGTACAGTTCACTAAGTGTAATTGTAGTTTACTAATTATTATTATAGTAACAATAAATTACAATGAAAATAGAAATTAAAAATATTTTTAATTAAAAAAATTACTTTTCGGACAAAAGAACTATTTTTGACCGAAACTACCATCGAATGAGACCAAAGTTTAGCGAAAATAAAATTGACTATAACTATAACTAAATATAATAAAATTGACTGAAACTATTGTTAATTCATTACCATTGACCTGAACTACTATTGATAAAATCGTCATTGACCAAAATTACCGTCGATCAAAATTACTATTGACCAAAATTACCATTGACCAAAATTACCATTGTCCGCAATCACCATTGATCGAAATTACCATTGACTAAAACAACAATTTATTAAAACTAATAATGACCGAAATTAAAACTGAATCGAACTATAATTCGCCTAGGCTAATTGCCACAGAAAGTAAAATATATTTAAACTACAATTGACCGAAACTGTAAATAAAATGACCGAAATTATTATTGACCAAAATTATAATTGGCAGAGAACAGTGTCGACCGCGACTTAAATTAACTGCAACTACAAATTGACCGAAATTTTCATTTAGTAGAATAAATAATAAACAAAATTTTAAATGACCTAAACTACAATTGACCGAAATCGCCACTTACTTGAACTACAATTTTTGAAATTCACTATTTACTGAAATTGAAGTAAAAATGAAACTACAACTGATGGAAATTATCTTTGACTGGAATAATAAATGAACGAAATTTTAATTGACCTAAACAACAATTGACCGAAATTTTCACTGACATAATCTACAACAGAAAAAATTCACTATTTACTAAAATTAAAGTTAATTAAAATTAAAATTAACAAAAATTTTCATTGATTAGAATAAATAGTAAACAATATTTTAAATTATCTAAACTACAATTTACCGTAATTTTCACTGACCTGAACTACAATTGTTGTTGAATACCAGTATTAATTTAAATTAAAGTAAAAATAAAACTACAATTGACTGAAATTATCATTGACAAGAAAAATTGAACGAAATTTTAGTTGACCTAAACTACAATTGACCGTAATTCTCACTGATCTGAACTACAATTATTGAATGTCAGTATTTAGTAATAATTAAAATTATCTAAAACTACAATTAATTGAAATTATCATTGACCAGAATAATAAATACACGAAATTTTAATTGACCCGAACTACAATTGACAGAAATTTTTACTGAACTAAACTACAATGGTCTAAAGTCACCGTTTACGAAAATTAAAGTTAACTGCAACTACAATAGCGACCAAAATTGTCGTCGACTAGAATAAAAAAGTTAAGAAAACTTTAGTCGAGCTGAACTACAATTTACTGTTATTTTTTACCGAACTAAACTACAATTGACAGTTATTTTTACTGAACTAAACTACAATTTACCGTTATTTTTACTGATCTAAACTACAACGATTAAATCCGCTATTTACTAAAAATTTAAATTATCTAAAACTACAATCGACCGAAATTATCATCGACCAGAATAATAAATTGTGATAAATTTTAATTGACCTAAACTACAATTGACCGAAATTTTATTTAACCTGATCTACAATTGACCGAATTTTTAACTGACCAGAGCTATAAATGGTCAAAATTTTTACTGACCTGAACTAAATGGTAAAGAAAAATTAAAAATTGGCTCCCTAGTGACCGAATATAATTAGAATTTATCTAAAGTAATTTTTAGGTAAAAACTACAATTACTTTTTTGGTAGTAAAGAAAAATTACTGTAAATTATTTTTATTTATTGAAAAATGTCATTAACTGAAAGTAGATAAGTTCAGTGCACCTGTAACATTTTTTTTCTCTCTATCTTTAAATCGTTAAATTGAGTCCAACTGTAAAATGTTGCAAAATTTGCAATTGCATTAGAAAAATTCCTAATGACAAACTCTGCTAACAAAAGCTTTAGTAATAGTGTGGAATAATATACTCACTTCGCGTATTAGAAGTTCTCGGTCAGATGAAGAAAGACCTAGGCCTTCAAGTGTACAATCTCCTTCAATTGCAACGACCTTATGACGAAATTTTGGCATTTTCTCTTTCAGAACTCCGAAGATCTGAAAAATAATGTCAATTCGTCAATTTTTTTTTATTTGAAAATCAATTTTTGAAATTTAATTTAAAAAAATTTCTTTTCGATTTAAAAAGCGGAAAATTTTTTTTTTATTTGCATTTCTAAATATATTGTCATAATTTTACATATATTTTCATAATAAACGGAAATGCACAATTAAACATTAGAATTTAGAATAATTTACTTTAAATTCAATTCTTAATTTTTAAATTTATAATTTAGAATAATTTATATTTAATTCAATTCTTAATTTTTAAATTTCTAATTTTTAACACCAAGTTCGATAAAATTGATAGTCTTTCAATATTCAAATAAATGGAATGTTTATATTTATAATTCCTATTGCAGTTTTAGTTTTTTATTTTATTTTTTTTCTAAAAGATTATTCTTTTTTTCCTAAAAGATTATTCTTTTTTCTCTAAAAGATTATTCTTTTTTTTTCTTTCTCTTTAAGTCTCGTGAAATTGCAATTAGAAATGATTATTTCGAATTATAATTTCACGTGACTTGAATTAAGTCGTAGAAAAATAATTCTTCATGATTCAGATTTTGGAAAAAAAATGTAATCCTGACTACTGTTTATAATAATTTAATTTCCTTATTTTAATATTAGGATTTGCACTTTATTGGAATTTTTTTATTTCTATTCGATTTTTCCACTCAGATCTTTTTCTCTCCATATCATTAATTAAAAATTGTATTTTAAATTTTTATTGCGATTTTTTTTTTAGTATTTAATAGTTTCTATTGAGAAAAAGTGCACTGTCCATTCAATAGATTACTTTATAAGGCAAAAATAGTGTTGAATAATTAAAATTACACGGATTATGTTAATTGTATACTTGCTGATTAATTTACAAATGGTAGAAAAAAATTTAATATTCAATTTTAGATACGACAAATTTATTTGCACCGAGAGAAAAATGATAACAAAATTTTATTGATAATTTCATTGGAATTTTAAATATTTATTTATTACGAATGTTTTTGGATTATAATTTATAATTAAAATTCTAATTTAATGACGGAGATGGAATATTTCTAATGGGATTTTAATTGTTTTTTTATTTAAATTCAATGGAGAAAAAATTTGTCATTTGTAAAGAAATTATCTAGTTTATTATAAACAGATTTTTTTCTGTGTTAATTTTTTTGTAAAGAAAAATAATTTTTTTTGTAATTTCAAAAATTGAATGAATCACAGGTCATTCATTTTTATCGATAGAACAGTTATAAGATTTTTCCATTTTATTAATTCGAAAAACTTGTTCTGCAATTATTTTTTTCCCATTTTGGTAAAATTTTGTACATTATTTTCTCAATTTTCGAAAACTTTTTTTCTATTTTAATAAATGTCAATTTTTTATTTTTATTTATTATTTTTATTTTTTAAATTGTAAAAATTATATTGCAATATTTTTTATTGTAATATTAAAATAGAAATTGAATCGAACCACATTGTCTTGTTTTTTTATTTAATTTACTATTTGATAATTTATTAAATTTTCATTGTTTTTTTATACGATTCCTTTTTGATTTCCTTTTTTAATTTTAACTTAATTATTATTTATTTTATTTACTTATTTATTAATTTTATTTATTTATTTATTTATTTATGAAGAGTAAGTTTATTATTTATTAATATTAGTTCATAAAAGTAAATAACAACTCTTATAAACTGAAAAAATAAAATTGACTTAAAAAGTAAGATTAAACTCTTTTGACATTTTTTATTAATAATTCATTTTCAATATTTAGTAATTAATATTATTAGTTACAATGAAGAATTTTTTAGTCAATTAATTTAATTATTAATTGTTTAATTATTTATTTACTATTTTATTTATTTGTTAATTATTTATTTAATTAATAATTTAATTATTTAATTAATTAATTATTTAACTAATTTATTTATTAATTTAGTTATTTATTTATTAATTTAGTTATTTATTTCAAACTTTTCCTTAAATTCTGCAAAACCAAATAAATCGATGAATGAATTTTTATATACCAATCATTCAAAAAAATTGTAATGTAAACAAAAATTTATTAAAAGCCAATTTTTTTTTATGACATTGCATTGCGGGAGACTAGAAGTAGAAAAACGGATTCTCGAAAGTAATTTGCAAAATTCATTTAAAAAATAATGAAAAAAAAATGTTCAATTAACGGCTTCTTCTTATTCGTTATTTGCACAAAATTTGAAGGCGATATATAGTGTTTTAAAGAAAGGACATGACACACTACGAATTATTTTATTTACCAACGTAAGTGTGCATTACAGAATTTGATGACGTATTACTTTTGCCGATCGTCCTTGAAACGTGCGATTCATTATTGATCTTCGACATCATATATTTATTTTAGTAATACTCGATTGTGTTAATTAGCTGCCGCACCTACGTGATCAAAGAGACCAAAAGGGAATTTACAAAATCAGAAGGGGGCATAAACATTTTTCTAAGATTGGAATCCGTCATCAATTCAGTAGTACTTGAAATTTTAAGTTTATTTTTTTTAAAATGCGAAACTTTTTTCTATTGTCATGTAAAGGACCTCAGTTGAGGAGTCGTTGATGTAATTAAATAAATAAACAAATAGATGAAAAAAATTTTAATTAAATAAATAAATAATTAAATCGAAAGTTAAATAAATAAACAAATTAATAAATAACGGAAATAAACAAATAATAAAATGGATAATTCATTAAATAAATAAATAAATAATTAAATGGATAGTTAAATAAATATACAAATTAATAAATTAAATAAATAACAAATTAATAAAAAAATGCTAATTAAGTGAATAATTCAGTAGGTAGTTAAATAATTAAACAAACAAATAATAAAATGAATAATTAAATAAATAATTAAATGGATAGTTAAATAAATAAACAAATTAATAAATTAATTAAAATAAACAAATGAATAAAAAATTGTTAATTTAGTAAATAATTCAGTAGGTATGTATAAGGTAGTAGTAGGTATAAATAAATAATTGAATGTGTAGTTAAATAAATAAACAAATTAATAAATTAAATAAATAAACAAATTGATCACAAATTTTTAATTAAGCAAACAATTCAGTAGGTACTAAATAGTTAAATAATTAAATAAAGAAATAAATAATGAAATAGATAATTAAATAAATAAATAATTAAATGGATAGTTAAATAAATAAACAAATTCATAAATTTAATAAATAAACAAATAGATCACAAATTTTTAATTAAGTAAACAATTCAGTAGGTAGTTAAATAAATAAAAAAACAAATAAATAATTAAATAGTTAAATAAATAATTATTTAAATAATTAAATAGTTAAATAAATAATTATTTAAATAATTTGAAGATAGTTAAATAATTAAAAAGATGTATAAACAATTCATTAAATAAATAATCGAATAAAGTGAAATAAAAAAAATGTAATAAAATGCAAAATTTTAAATATGAAGAAATTTGAATTGCCTTGCAAATAATGAAAAAAAGGTGACAGACATTCTCCTTAATTCTTTCAAATTGTGTAAACAAAATTGAAGAGAGTGGTATTTCTTCAATTGAGACTTTTTTTTATTGCTTCCTGTACTATTTTCTCTGTATAAAAACAGTTAACGTTTTAAAAGCGTAATAGCAAAAAAAAAAATTTGAATACTTTGAGTGCGAAGAAAAAAATCACTATGAATACAATGCTAAAAGTTCGCAAAATATGCTAAATATTTTTTTAAAAGAAAATATAATATTGATGTTTGCATACGAAATTAAGAATGATTCGTCTATTTTTAAAGTGTCTTTAAAAAAAAAAAATAAATAAAAATTTTTTAATCTTCAAGTTCAATGACATTACAACAATTATCTACTAAGCTTGAAAATGACTGTGACTTTTCAGTCATGCAAGTATTTTCAAAAAATATAAATCGAATTAATAAAATATTCTACAAGAGAATTCTTTGAAAAAAAATTGAACGAACTAATTCCTCTTTCTAATTATAAACAAATTTTTCTCTACTTGTTTATTTACGTAAAAGTTTTTTTGTCTTCCTCTTTAATTATTATTATTTCTTTAACAAAATTTTTTTCTCCCGACTAATTTACTACTTATTGATTGAAGTGTATTTATTTATTGAATTAATTAAAATGTATAACAAATTTTTTCACTATAGACAAACATTGTTAATTCACATTTGAACATTGACAAGAAGAAAAAAAATTTTTTTTTCATAAATTGCAATAATTTATTATTCATAAACGAATAGGTACTTTAAAAAATCACGTGAGAAAATTATCTATTTATCAAATCGTTTAAAGTAGCCGATAATTGATTTATGAATGTTTAATATTTTTTTCCGAAAATTTTTTATTTAATCGATTAATTCTTAATTATGCAAAAAAAAAATCAACCTACATTTAATTAAAGAGTCGTGAAAAATCAGATTGAAATTATTTTTCCGCAGAAAAATGGAAAATTTTTATTGAACATAAACAACATTGCAAGAAACGCAAGAAACTTATTAACAAATTTCTTTGGTGCAATTTTTTTTCCATTAATTATTATTATAAATTTTTTTGAGAGAGTAAATTTTCCTTTTAGAAAACAGAAAGAATAGTATTAATAATAGTAGGGAAAATATTGTTAACAATAGTGGTAAAAATTTTATTCACAATAAAAACTTAATGAAAAATTATAAAAGTAAAAATAATTAGAAAGATCGGAATTTTTTTAATAAATAAATTTTAATAATAAAAATGAAGAAAAAAAATTACCAAATCCTCAAATAAGTCATTCATTCTTCTTTCGACATTTTTCTCCTTTTTCGGTCGTATCAAAAGATAAATCGTTGACAAATCTGGACAGCTTCTTAAAAGTTTTTCAATTAGAATTTTTCCCAAGAATCCAGTTCCACCTAATAGATAAAATCAAATATAGAATTTAATTTCTTATTAATTTCACTTTCTTTTAATTATGCAATACAGAAGTGAGGATAATAATAATAGGCAAAACATAAAATTTTAGTGAAAAGAATAATTACAACTGAATTATTTATTTTTATTTATTTTAATTTCTTTTATTTATTTTCTATTTAAATTAAGATTGAATTTATTTATAAATAATAAATTTGACAAAAATAGATAAATAAAATTTAACAAAATTGGAGAAATAAAATTTATCAAAATTGAAGAAATAAAATTTATGAAAATTGAAGAAATAAAATTTATCAAAATTTTAATTATAAGTTAATAATTATAATTGGTTATTTATTTATTAATTGTAATTAGATTATATTATAAATCGTGTAAATAAAAAAGATAAAAAATAAACGAAAATTACCAGTGATGAATATTCTTTGTCCAGCATAAAATTCTTGAATGGGTGTTCCTGGATTGATGACAATTCCATTTCTATGTGAACTGGTAATTTTATTATTGTTCGTTTCATCTCCAATAATATTAGAATATGTATTCTCCGTCTGAAACAATTTTTTTAATCATTAATTTAATAATATTTTAATAATATTTTAATAATATTTTAATAATATTTTAATAATATTTTAATAATATTTTTATAATATTTTTATAATATTTTTATAATATTTAATTACATTTTTTCTTCGACAATAATTTATTTTTTTAGTCACTATATCGATAAAAATTTTAAAAAAACTTCCCTTTAGTACAAAAGGTACATAAAATTAAATATTTAGTCTAACAAAATAAAGAAGTGTGTAAAAATGATAATAATAATAATATTTGTAAATATTCACAATAATTTTAACTGTTTACCATAAATTGTTTGTTTACTTTTGTCATTAACTGTTCACGCCTATTAGAAAATATATAGTATAGAAGAAAAAGGAAAAAGAGAATTTTATTATTTCTATAATTATCGGAAATAGTGTCAGTTTATTTCGTGCAACGAAGCAAATGTTATAATGCGCGTTTGGAATCCGTGCAAGAAAAGTGTTCTAATGTTTTTGACCCACTTCCGTCAATTTATATTTTATATTGAGTATAATTATTAGTTTAGCATTTTTTCCCCTTCATTAATTTTATATATTTAAATGTAAATATTGTATTTTTTTTGGAAAAATTGGATTTCATTCATTTTTTTCGCTCTACATTAAAAACGTATTAGTTTCTTTTCACATATTATGGGTTTTCTGTTTACAGAAGACGAATTGAAGAAAAATTGAGAAAAATTAATTCAACGAAACTTTTATTTTGCCTTACTTTTATTTTTCTTATTTACATTTTTTTGGCTCAATTCTATTTTAATGCTATTTTAATTGTATTTATTATTTTTGCACTTTTCTCAGTATTTTTACTCTTTTTTTAATTTTTAGTATTTTTTTATTGTTTTTACTGTTTTTATTACTATTTCTACTTTTTTAAAATTATTTTTACTGTTTTTTTTATTGTTTTTACTCTTTTTTTTTACTATTTTCACTTTAAAAATATTTCTTACTTACAAATTATTTACGTTCAATAAAAAAATTATTTTGTTTTGTCTAATTTTTGTTTATTATTTGTTTACTGCATTTTTTCTGTCCCAAAATTTATTTATTTATTTATTTAAATTCCTTTTTTAATTTACTTTTACTTTACTGAGTTTAATGGATGTATTATTTATTTATCTCAATTAGTGAAAATAAGTTAACAATTATTATTATTAGTATTATTTTTATTATTAAATATTATTAATTATTATTATTAATTAAGTTACTAAATAATGATTAAAAACACGCGAAAAATTATTCTACGTCTATAAAATAAATAAAGTGCTAAATTAGTGAAAAAGTGAAATAAATAATCTTAAAAATAGATAAATAATTAAACAAATAAAAATTAATAGAAAATGTGAAATAGAAAATTTTTTCTGTAACGAATTTATTTATTTATTTATTTTTTTGTTTAGATAAAAGTTAAAGAACCCACATTTAAAGTCATCGTGATTGGCATAACTTTGATTTAAATATAAATAAACAAAAAAAATTGTCTTTCTAGCAAAGAAAAAAAATATTACAAATTGCTATTTTCCCTTCTTTGACAGTTTACAATAATTCTGACCTCTATAATATTCATCATCTTCTTCTCATTTTTTTTCACATGTCATGCTCTCAGTGAAATTTTTCTTTTTTTTCTTTTTCTCACAATCATCAATCTTTTTTGACGAATTGTTTTTTCCTCACTTGCATATTATGAGTTGAGAAAATAGAGAATTTTCGTCATCAAAAATAAACGACATTTAGAGTTCATTGCACTTGTAACGTTTTAGAATTTATATAAAAATTTAATTGTATCATATTCACGTTCTCAAAGTCAAGGACATTATCTTTCAATCATTTAACTACAGTTAACTAAACGTATATATATACATTTTTACTTATATATTATTTTCCGTTACAAGCTGACTAGTTCAATTACTTTATAATCATTCATAACGGTGACAATTATTGTTAATATTCAAATAATATTTATTTATCTATTTATTTATTTGTTTATCTTTTTTGTTTATTTTATTACTTATCTATTTATTTATCGATTTAATTATCTATTTGTTAATTTATTTGTTTATCTATTTTGTTTATTGTGTCATTTATCTATTTAATTATCTATTTGTTTATCTATTTATTTATTTGTTTATCTATTTTGTTTATTTTATTACTTATCTATTTATTTATCAATTTAATTATCTATTTGTTTATTTATTTATTTGTTTATTTGTTTATCTATTTTGTTTATTGTATCATTTATCTATTTAATTATCTATTTGTTTATCGATTTATTTATTTGTTTATCTATTTTGTTTATTTTATTACTTATCTATTTATTTATCAATTTAATTATCTATTTGTTTATTTATTTATTTGTTTATTTATTTATTTGTTTATCTATTTTGTTTATTGTATCATTTATCTATTTAATTATCTATTTGTTTATCGATTTATTTATTAATTAAAAACTTTTTTTGTTTACCTATTTATTTATATATTTATTAATTAATTTTTTATTTGTTTACCTATTTATTTATCTATTTGTTTATCTATTTATTTATTTCTTTTAATTCACCATTAAAATTCTTAAAACACTTTTTGTTTCTTTTATTTTATCAAAAAAAAAAATATTTATATGTTAATAACAAAAATTTTTTCTAATTTCTTCTAATTTTTCCATTGAAAACCGAAATTTATTGTAACAAATATTTTAATCCGAAATATATTTAGTAAATTTTTTTACTTAAATTCAGAATATTCAGAAATGGAGATTTTATAAATAAAAATTATTTTTTTCAGGTTGGAGAGTGACTAAAATTGCGATTGTTTTTTTCATGCTTGAAATTTGACAAGACTCGAGAGTGCAAATTTAAAGAATGCTGAGAGGGTAAGTTTTTAATTATTTTTTTAAAATTAAATTTCTAATTGTTTTACTTTATTTAACGCTATTAAACTGAACTTAAATTTTATTTGAAGAAATTTCGATTTTCTTTAACATACACACAATATTGTGCCAAAGAAAGTTAAAATAGAGGAAAAGGTTCAGAAAATTTTTGTAAAATTCAAATTTTTATTAATTGTACAATTAGTAAAATTAGTAAAATTATTAAAATTAATATAATTAAGAAAATTGAGAAAATTAAGAAAATTAAGAAAATTAAGAAAATTAAGAAAATTAAGAAAATTAAGAAAAGTAAGGAAATTAAGAAAATTAATACAATTTTCTAAAATTAACTAAAACTAATAATTCTTAGATAAATAGAATAAAAATTCAATTTTGGAAGTAAAAGAAATGAAAATATGAAAATTATTAAATTTTGATAGCGTGGAAAAAATTTATTTTTGCCCCTATTTTGCTAATTTTTAATTAATAATTTTGCCAATGATTTTATTTTGCAGAATTTTTTTTCTCTAAAGTCAGATTTTGATTGCATATATATATGCGTTATATCTACATATATAATAATAATTTTTTATACACTTTTTTTTTACTGCTAGTTAACTATGTATTGCGTAAAGTTGAATATAGAAAAGGGTTAACGCTTTCACCGTTTAGACTTATGCTAAACTATAGACAATTAGAATTACGTCTGTATTATGCATTACATTGGTTATATCTTTTTACAACATCGAAACATATTTTTCATTCAATTTAAAAACATTTATTTTCCTCCACATTGTAACGGCAAATTATAATTATCAATCTGCCACTTTTTACACCTCTTAATTCCATGTATTACAATTTCGCCCCGAAAAAAACATTTTTATTTCCGTCTCTATAAACAAATTTTAAAAAAGAAAAATTACTCTCCCATTTTTATTTTATTCTCTCTCTCTAAACAAATTATTATTCTATTCTGATTCTCTAAAAAAAATTACCTGGAGAATGTAAAATTTTTTGATAGCAAGAAATTTAATAAACAAGTAATTAACAAAAATTAACCAAAGCACAGTAATTAAACTAAAAATTAAAGTAATTAACACAAAGCAAGTAAGTTTAGTTTTTTATTTATTGAAATTAAAATTTATTGAATAAATAGAGACAATATTTTTTAGTTTATTTAGGATTATTTATTGTATTATTATAATTTATTTGCACTAATGAATTATTAATTTGTTATAAATTATTTAAATAAATTATTAAATTAATTATTATTAAATAGATATTTGATTTGATTTGATTTATTGTAAACGGGACTTGCTCTTTAATTAATAAATTATTTATTAAGAGCATTGTTGAATAAATAAAATGCTTATTTTATTATTTATTTACTATTTCTTGAATCGTATTTTTAAAATACTTTTTTTTAATTTTTCAGTCCTAAATATCTTTTTAAATTTTGCAGTTCTAAATATTTTATTAAATTTTTATTTCGAGGTAGTAAAAAACTTTTTTTTCTGGTCATTGTATTATTGTTTTCTCTTTAATTTTTAAAAAGCAATGACGCGTTTCTCCTAAAGGAACATTAAAATTTTAAACTGTTATGAGTGATAAATTAAATTCGAATTTCTTCAGTTCTCGCATGTTTAGGTATTTAACCTGTAACACCACGCATTATGAAATCGAATCGTTTCATCTTTATCGAATTAGAAAAATAAATTAGATAAATCGTAAATTCAATCTACATATATAGGAACTTTCTAAAAACCTGAAATTTCGACATACACCGTTAGAAATTTTTGAATTTCGGCAGAATACATTTTTTTTGTCGTTTTTGAGTATTTTTCATAAATAATTGGATTTTCATTCGTAAAAAAGGGCGATGAAATATTCATTGCTCTTTTTTTGCATTACGAATAAAAATCAAATTATTTATAACTGGTAATAAGTAAATAAATAAAGGAAAAAAATAATAAATATCTAAATATTAATGAATAGTAATAAATACCTAGTTAATTAATAATTATTTAATAATTAAATAATAAATAATACATAATAAATAAATAAAGAAAAAGTAAAAATAATTAAAATAAATAAAAATAAATAAAAATAAATAAAAATAAAAAAATAATGAAAAAATAAGATAAACAGATAAATTTTCAGTTGTATAAGAATTGAGAAAAGTTTTCAAAAAAATATTAAAGAACTGGAAAAATTCTAACAATGTAATAAAAATGAACATTCATATACAATATTTAAACGTTCTGTGTTCAAATGTAGATACACTGCATAATAGACTTTCTCATCTTAAAACGTTCACATATCATGGAGACTAAAGTCCGCAGCGTTTTCAAAAACAAAAAAGAATTTTTTTTTCATCATCAAGTTGATTTATCTTTAATTTTGATACGCACAAACTTTCAGAAAAAAAGAATTAATCCTTTCTTAGATCCACAGTTTGCAAATTTGAATAATTGGATATTTAAAGTCTTTAATATATTTTTGTTTTTAATCTTTCAAAATAAATCGAATTTTAACTTTACATATATATAGTTTCTAACGATAAGAGAAAATTTATACACGACAATAATAAAAGGAACATCAAACTTGTACGAAGATAAATAATAAAAAAAAAAAATACTGGAAAAAACACTAAAAAAATACATTTGGAAAAATTGTCAAGAATTTATATCTATATAGTATTCAAGAACAGAAGAAATTTTCTTTAACGTTTCTCCATTGTATTATCAGTATTGCAAAAAAATGTGTTATTTATTTTAAATTTGGTGAATTAAATTATTGTTGTTAAAAAATATTTTGATCTTTAATAAGATTTAATATATTACTATTATTATTTATTTTTCTTATTATTTTATTATTAATATTATTATTATTTTATTACTTTTATTATTTTTATTATTTCTACTGTTTCTATTATTTTTATTATTTTTACTATTTTTGCTATTTTTATTATTTTTATTATTTTCACTATTTTTACTATTTTTATTATTTTTATTATTTTTATTATTTTTATTATTTGTCCCATTTCAATTGTTTATTTATTTTATTTTTATTATCTTTAAGAGTAGAAATTAAATTGATTGGTTCTTTAGCAACAAAACGTAATTTTTTAAAATTATTAATTAATTAATTTCCAGGGGGAGTCAAGTATTTATTTTCAATATAAATGAGAATCAGTTGCAATTTTTTTCTTCTTAATTACACTAAATTTTTAGACTTAAATTTTATTAATAAACATAAATAAAAATAAAAACTAGTAAAAATAAGCAGAAATAATGAAAATAAATAAATTAAATAAAAAATGTTTAAGGTAAAGGAAACTAAAGAGTGATAAAAATAAATAAAGAAATTTTAAATGTAAAGACAAAAAAACATTAATAATAAAAAATAGAAATTAGTAAAAATAAAAAAATTTTTAAATAAAAATAATAAGAATCAGTAAAAATGAGTAAAAATAAAGAAATAAAAATAGTAAAAATGAGTAAAAATAAAGAAATAAAAATAGTAAAAATGAGTAAAAATAAAAAAATAAAAATAGTAAAAATTAGTAAAAATAAAAAAAGAAATAAAAAATAAAAAATAGCAAAAGCAAATAAAAATAAAGAATAGTAAAAAGAAATGAAAATTTGTAATTCTCGCATATATACAAAAGTGTAGACGTTAAAATTTTTTTTATGCTTATTTGAAGTTTAAAATCGATGAAACATGAAAGAGTGTATCTGGTAATGGGCATTTCTCTCGCACAAAACCAATTTTTGTTACATCAGCAAGAGTGCCTCTTATAAGATACTTCCACATTATGTAATAATTTTGATCCGGGAAAGTTGATTTGTTCCGTAACACGTGTTTCGAAAATTCTGATCGCACATTGAATCTTTTTTGGCATTCTAGGTTAAAACAAATATTTATTCAAAAATAAAGAAGAAGAAGAATATTTTAGAAAAAAAAAAATTTTTTCTCCAAATTTAAAAAAAAGGAACATTTTTTTTTCAAGACATTTCTTGTTAATTTGATATTTAAACACATAATGTAGAATTAAATACAGTAAATTGTATTTTAAACGAATCTTAAATACTTCTGTTGTTTTAATTGCATTTTTATAACACTAGATCGTAAGTTTATTAACTTTAAAAATTTGAACTAATTTCAAAACACTAGAAATTTTTTATTTACTTTTAATTAACATTCTCTTTCGTCAACAATGTTTATTTCAAATTAATGATTGTCATTTATTTTTTAACTTTTTAAGAAAAGTTTTTTTAATTTTTAAATCTTAGAAAATTAGATGAAATAATAGTTTTTTAACAAATTTTAGTTTGCAAATAATTTTTTTTCTTTTCATTATTTCTTTTGAATTATAGCAACATTATAATTCAAGTTTATTTATTAATAAGTGGAATAAACCGCTTTTTGTTATAATTATATTTAAATTTATTTATTTTTGCAAATAAATAAATAAATAATTTATTTTTTAATTTATAATTATATTCCTGTTTATTTTCTTCCTAAAAAATTCGCATTTAGTTGAATTTTTCGAAATTGAATAACAATGGAAATTAATTATTTATAAACGAATTTTTAAATATTTTCTAATTACGAGAAATATTGTTGTTATTAATTACACAAAATTATATCAAATGGAATACATTAATTCTGTTTGTTCTCATATTTTTAAGGAAAAAAAAAAGAAACCAGTGTTTTTTGTTTCGATAATATATAAGTAATTATAAAAGTACTGTTCTCCAAGAACTTCAAGTGAAATGTTGCAATTCAACGGACTTTTTTTTTAAAAAAAGAAAAAAAGAATTATTATATTTATGCATTCCTGCTCAAGTGCAATGACACAATTTAAGTTAAAATTATAATAGACGGTAATTTTTTTATTGTTGCTAATTTTAAAGAAACTAAAATGGCTAAAAACTTTTTTCCCCATTCGAAAAAAATTTAAATAAATTCCCAAGATTAATAATAATAATAATAATAATAATAATAATAAAAATATTGACAATAATAATTATAGTAATAATGAAAAATAAAAATTATTATTATAGTAACAATTTAATCTGTATATTGTTTAAATAAATGAATAATTAAATTAATTAATTAATTAATAAAAAAATAATAAAAATAATTTTTATTAAAATTTATAAACAAAATGAATTGAAAAATTTTCGAGGAAAGAAATGTTCCTTTACTGTTTAAAGAGAAATGTCTTCCGTAAAGTAGAAAAAAAAGATAGAGAACTTAAGAGTGTATTAGTTCATAAATATAAACTTAAAACCACTAATTTTCAAACTAACGGCTTCTAAAGATTCAACGTACAATTATATTTATATATTCCAGTTTCAGGTTTTTAAAGGATGTTTGTTTTTCAAAAAAGAAAAGGAATTAGTATTTTTTTTTTTTGTAAAATATGGCAAAATAAAAATTGGCAAATAAAAAAATGTCTCCGTTTAATTCAGTGTAAATATGCAATTTTATGTAATACATACAATGTAATACACGCAGGAAATATTTTTTCTATTTAATTCATTTTTTCTTAAATATTTATTAGAATTAGTGCTCGTAAATAACAAATTTCCGTTTAATTTGGTTTAAATGAACAATTTTATATAATATACAATAATTTAATCGAGGTAGAAAATATTTTTTTTGTTTAATTAATTTTTTTAATGGTAGTTCTTAGGTTTCTAAATAATTAAAATTGCTTTATGGAAAAGAAAATTTAGCAGGCTTAGCTATAAATTTGACTGAATTAGCGAAACGTTTAGTTGTTTTAGTTTTAAGACTTTCGGTATTTAAGAAAATTTTTTTTTCTTGCAGGTGAAAAATTTTTTTCCGTAGTGTGGATAAATTTAAATAAATATAAATAATAAAGAGTAAGATAAGATATTAATTAATTGATTACAAAATAAATTAACAAAAAAAAGTAATAGAATATATTAGATATACGTAATTTTTAAAATTATAATTAACTGATAATAATTATAACAATAATTAGTTATAAATATTTAATTAATATTAACTAAAAAACTAAAATGGCTAAAAATCTTTTTCCCCATTCGAAGAAAATTTTAATAAATTCTCAAGATTAATTATAAATATAATATAATTAATTATAAATTAATTAAAAATATTTAATTAATATTAACTATAATAATATTTTATTATGAATATTTAATTAATTTTAACTATAATAATATTTAATTATAAATATTTAATTAATATTAACTATAATAATAATTAATTATAAATAATTAATTGACAATATCTTTCCGATATTCATGTGAAAAAGTTTTTAAAAAAAAAGTCCAGGTGTGTTTTTCTTTTGTAAATATTTTAAACAATTTTTTTCATTATTTTTGTAATAATAAAAAGTTAAATAACTTTCTTTAGATAGAATTTTCTTTTTCTAAAGCAAAATTTTTTTAAAATTTTGAAGTAGATAACTTAATTAAAATTTTCTAATTTGCAATTAAAATTGGAATTAAATTTAATTGTTAATTATTACAGTTGTCAAATTTTAATAGTAAAAATTCTCTGAAAATTGAATGAATGAAATAATTTTTTATTTATTTATTCAGAAATATATTTTTTGTTAATTATTTCATTTATTTTCTATTTTATTTTTGTTAATTATAAAAGCGTTACTATAAGTAAATTATAACAATCTAAATTCTGAAAAATTCTAATGAAAATATTTATAAAATACAATTTTTAAACGAATAAAAAAAACGAAATAGAATTTGTATTTTTTAAAAAAGAAAATTTAAAAATAAATGTAAAATAAGAATTACAAACAATGGAATTTATATTTTGTTTCGTTTGTAAATAAATAAATAAAATAAATAATAAATAAATATAAATATAAATAAATATAAATAAATATAAATAAATATAAATATAAATAAATATAAATATAAATAAATATAAATATAAATAAATATAAATATAAATATAAATAAATATAAATATAAATATAAATAAATATAAATATAAATAAATCTAAATATAAATAAATTTATAGAAAAATATAAATTATAATTGATGAAAAAAATAAATACTAACTTCTTGTGAGATGTCAATTTCGGGATACATTTTTTTTTAAATGCGCTTGGCACTTTTTTTTGGTGTCGATCCAAGAATTTGATGATTTTGCGACAATAAAGTCGCAAATTTTCTTACTTTTCTCTCTTTCCTTCCTTCTATCTCTCTTTCACACACTCTTTTTTTGTATGTTCAATAACTAATGTTATTGAACAAAATATTTGGATTTAAAAAAAAAATTTATATCACATCAACTATTTTGACCGCATTAGAAAAAAAAATTTTTTTTTCTTCCTTTTATCAGAAAAAAAGAAAAATAAAAAACGATTGAAAATCACAAATATATAAATAGAGGTAGAGAAAAATTGAAGATAATTCTTGTGCGGAAGTTGATAAATCCGCGAGCGTCCTTGCCTTTGGACGTTGACTCGACACGAGATTGAAGAATACTGAACAATTGTTCCACGAGCAAGTGGAACTGGCCCGTCCCCGATCGGTATACCACTTGACAACTTTACTCTTTTCACCACCTGTCTATAACCTTATTCAGCAATGGTTTATACAAAAATAATCATTTTCAATGTGTGATGAACGTTTATTTGAAAAATGACGTTACTCTATAAAGTCAAAGTTCGATGGGAAAAATTGGCTAATTTTTTTAACGAGAGAAAAAATTTTTTTTACTTATAATATATTTTTTTTAATTTACTATTTATGAGTTTAGCAGTATTTAATTTTTTTTAATTTACTGTTTATGTGTTTAACAGTATTTAATTTATTTTTTAATATTTTTGAATTTTTTTTTTTTTTTGAAAAATTTACCACGTGGATTAATTTTTAAATTTTGATTAAAATTTCCTTTTTTTCTTTCCCCTTTTGTGCCAGTTTATTTGACCTAAATTTTGAGAGTAAATTTACGTCTTAAATTAGAGGTAAAGTAGAATTTTTAATATAAATTTTTTTTTTCTAAATCTTACGACCTAAATTGACCTAAATTTTAATTTATTTTCATATTTTGACCTTTATGTTTGACCTTAAGTTTAAAGGCACGTTCATATCTTGAATCGGAAATAAAGAAAAAAGACTTATTTATCCAAATTTTATTTTTCTTTATCTTTTGACCAAAATTGACCTGAATTTCACATTTCTTTCTCATTTTGACCTGTTTATTGAATAAAAAAACCAGTTTATTATTGAATTTATATTATATTAATATTTTGAACCAAATGATAAAAAAAAATTTTTGGATCGAAACATTTTTTACCTTTTTAAATAAATTTTAAGTTACTTTTTTTATTTTGACAGTTTATTTGACCTAAAATTTGTGGGTCTATTTAAATCTTGAATTGGAGGTAAAACGAATAATTTTTTTTATAAAAATTATTTTTTAAACGAATAATTTTTTGTCTAAATTATTTTTTTGTACCTTTTGACCTGAACATTAAATTGTTTTCTTATTTTTACCTGTGTGTTTGACCTACATTTTTAGGGTCCGTTCACACCTGGAACCAGAGGTAAAGAAAAATTTTTTGATCCAAATTTTATTTTTTAGTGCCTTTCGACCTAAATTTCAAGTTATTTTCTCATTTTTACCATAGTCCATTTGACCTAAATTTTAAGGGTTCGTTCACATCTTGTAGCATTTATAAAGAAGAATTTTCGTCTACATGTAATTTTATATTTCTTCTTTACTTTTATTTTCCTCTTTCGAACTAAATTTTTATGTAAAATAATTTATTGAACTTAAAAATAAATAAATTACATAAAAATTAATTAACTAAATTAAGCATTAAAATTAATTAACTAAATTAAATATTAAAATTAGATTAATAAAAGTAAAATAAATTGATGTTAATTAGAATAACAATATTAATTTCTTTTATACAATAAAGAGTGCAAAAACAATGGCAAAAAATTATAAACCAATAATTTTTTCAAATTAAAAACAATTGTTATTAGTTAATAATTATTATTTAATACAAAAATGTAAATAATTAAACATCTAATATATTCACGAGAGGTGCAAATTGACCTCTTTTAAAAGGACAAATTTGAAAAAAAATATATTTTATTTTTTTTCTTATTTTATTTCCATAACTGGTTTTTAAGTTTATAAACTTCCTGTTATTCTGTCTTTATTTTTATGGCTTTTTGTACTCTTTATTTTTGACATTAGAATCTTATTAGAAGTTGAATAGATTTAAATGATTGTTTGGGGCCAAAGGAACGTTTTATTTTATTTTTTAGGGTCCAAAGTCTTTTTTTTTAAATTCATTTGACACATGAAGGTCAAAAAACATTAATATTATTATTGAACCTTATAGGAAAACCCGTATTTATTTGATTTTATAATAATGATGATGATGATAATAAATGACATAATTGTAACTGTTTTATTGTAATTTTTGATGATGGAATCAAATATTTATTTCCTAAATGCCAAAAATTAAAAAAGTGTTTTTTCTCAAAGATTTATGGTATTGGTAATGAGAAATAAGTAAACAAATAAATGACTAATATTAATAAAAGTTATAGTCAGCAATTTATTTATTTATTTATAAATCAAAATCAAGATCAAGAATTTTGGTAATTGTTATTATGAATAATAATGAATAATAATTAATAACAAATAGAATAATAATTGTTATTTATTTAGAATATTAATATTAATAATAAAAATAATAATAATATTAACAATAATAATAATAAATTAATAATTATTGTTAATAATAATATAATAAATATAAAAAATAATAAAAGTAGAAAAAATAATTAATTGATTTAAAAATTAATTTATTGTACACTGAAATAATTAATTTTCAGTAGTGATATTTGCAGTAAATAATATTATAAACTTTTTGTTTTTTGTTTTCGAAAATATTGTAATATTTAAAAATAGAGGAAGCAATTTAGTTTTGTCAACTCTTTATTATAGTACAAAATCAATCTATAAAATTATGCAAATAATAATATGTCATTCGTCAAACACACATGACTGAAATTTTTAAGACTTTGTCAATATGTAATTGGAAATATGACGTCGTCGTTGTTCCCCATGTAGTTACTTTATTATTTTAGTAATATTATTTCCCCAAAGCCATTTCTAGAGATAGAATGCGAGAAAAAAAAAATTTATTTACAATATTTAATTTATTTCATTTGTCTTTACAAATACGGAGAATTTTCTTGTTTTTTTCTCAAATTTTTCGCAAAACTTATTCTTTTGTAAACTTTTTTCATTCACAAAAATTATTACAGTGTCAAAAAGTCGCACGTTGAAAATTAAAATTACAAACAAATTTAAAATTATTTTTTTCTTAAGTTACTTTATTAATTATAGGCAAATTTTTTCTTGTGGAAATAATCATTTTTCGCGAGTTCAAAAAAAAAATAGTGTCAAGAATAAAAATAATTTTTCTTTAGTATTAAGTTTCTAAAGAGAAATAGTTACCAATATAAAATAGTTTTATAATAAACAATATTAATAAATTTATTAATATTGTTTATTATAATTAATTATTTATTATTATTTAATTATTTATTTCTTAATTATTTTTGTAATTAATTATTTGTAGATATGAATACCTACAATAAAAGTATTGAAAATAGAAACAATATTATTGATAATAAAAATAATGATTAATTATAATTAATTATAAATTATAATAAACCATTATATTTTAATTTTAATTTTAATTCTTATATTATTATTTGAATTAACATAATTTGCTCGAAATTTATTGATATTATGCGGAACTGATAGTAAACAGTAAAAATTTTTTTTTTTAATACTTAATCATTTTTTTATTGATATTTTGAGTTTGAGTATAGATATTTGAATAACAATTAAATATTTGAAGAAACTTGGTGATAAATGCCACGATTTTCAAACAATAATTGCATTGTTCAATGATTATAGTTAATATGCATAACGCTATAGTACCTTGCACAAACAACATTGAACTCAAGATTTCTTCAACGATTAAACGAAGCTTTCGAATGTCAAAATAAATTTAGTCACTAATGACTAATTATTAATCAAAGGCTATTTAGAGAGAAATTTTGCTTCTATTATATTTTTTCCAAATCATTTAAAGTTTAAAATCATTAATCAACAAAAATCAAACTATTTTAATTAGGCGAATAAATATGTTAATTGTCTATTAAATTTTTTCGATTAGTTTCGCAGTTGTAATTTATATACTTTTTTTGAGAAAATAATAAAAAATACTTTTGGTAATTAAGTTATAATAAATTTACTCGGATGCTGCCTGAAGAAATTTTATGAATTAATAAATAGTTAAACACTAATTACCAAATAAAAACATTCTCCTTTGTTTTGGGCATAGTTAATTGATTATGTGAATTTTTCGTTCGGTAATGAAATTAATGAAATTATTGAAATAAATGAAATAATAATTAAAAGATAATTACAGAATAAGAAAATTATTTTTGTTTAAAATTTATTCAGTGAATACGTAAATTTTTTGTTCTGCAATCAAATTAATAAAATAAAAATTAAAAATAATTGTCAAATGAAAAATCTTCCTTTGTTTCATAATTAATTAATTAAATACGTAAATTTTTGTTCGGTAATAAAATTAATAAAATAAAAATTAAAAATAATTGTAAAATAAAAAATCCTCCTTTGCTTCATAATTAATTAAATACGTAAATTTTTTTCGGCAATGAAATTAATAAAATAAAAATTTAAAATAATTGTCAAATAAAGAATCTCCCTTTGTTTAAAAATTAATAAATCAAATAAGTAAATTTTTGTTCAGTAATAAAATTAATGAATTGAGAATTATAAAATAATTAAGAAATAAAAAAACTCTTTTTGTTTAATAATTATAATTAAATAAATACGTAAATATTTGTTCGGTAATAAAATTAACGAAATGAGAATTAAAAAATAATTAAGAAATAAAAAATTCAATTTGTTTAATAACTTATTAATTAAATACGTAAATTTTGCGTTGGGTATAATTAAATTAATAAATTAATAAATTAATCATCGAACAACGATTAATGTGAAGAAATTTCGTTTGTAAAAATTCAAAATTTACAAATTAAAGAATTTTGAATAATAATAATTAGCATTTAGAATTTTTTCTGCTTTCTTTCTCTATCGAGACAAAAAACAAATTTTGAAACGAAAACGTGGGGCGAGAGGGGGGGGGGGACTTGGCCACGTGCCCATTTTCATACAAAAAATTTAATGGAATGTTAGATGAATTCTTTTGGATTTAGTCCAATGTTTGGTTTCTTAATCTCCTGTCATTTTTGAATTGCAAATTTTTACTCCTCTTGATAGAAAGTATCTAATTTATAATTTATCAAAAATATGCGTTTATTTTGAAATTTTATTTTCTTTCGATAAGCATTTATATTTGTGTTTAATATTTTTTTTATAATAACTTTTTTTCGGTCAAAAGTAAAAAAAAATGGGAAAATGATCTCGATATTGAAAAATAATAATAATTAATAATAAGTAATGACCTTTGCATAATAATAATAATAATAATAATAATAATAAAAATAAAAAGAAAAAGAAAAAGAAAAAGAAAAAGAAAAAGAAAAAGAAAAAGAAAAAGAAAAAGAAAAAGAAAAAGAAAAAGAAAAAGAAAAAGAAAAATAATAATAAAAATTATAATAGTAATAATAATAATAATTACATAATTATTAAAATCAAATTCCTAATTAAAATACAATCATAAAATTATTTTATGAAAATATATTTAATGTAATAAAAGAAAAAACATACTAAGAGTTTTTTGTCAATAAAAAAAATACTATTTTCGACTGGAACAAAAAATGTTTCTTTTTATTCGAAACATAAAAAAATTTTATTTTCAAATCCAAATTGAAAATATAATTTTCTTCATAAAAAAATTTTAATTGGTTCTTTGATAAGATTTTAAATTCAAATTAGTTTCTGGAAAAAATTGAAATTGATTCTATTTCATTGTGTATATTGGAGATAAATAAAAAATTAAAATACCAAATTAAAGTAATCAACTTTATAGTGATTTTAATTTTAAAATATACATTTTTGCCGAAACTTTTTCTTAAAAAAATCAACAAAAGATTTAGAGTAATAAAAATTCGAAAGGTATTAAACATTTTCCATAGAAAAATTGTATTTAATATTGCAAAATTTTTCACAATCTGAAAAAAATTATTTAATTCAACTAAAGAATTACTTTTCTATTACGAAATAAATTCTTATTTAAATTAAATAATTTTTTGCTTAAGTCAATTAAATGTTTACTTCAAATTTATTGGTTCAACTTTAAATAAAATTTATTTGATTCAAGTAAATATTTATCTAAAAATGGACAATTGATTACTCGACAATAAAATTTGTTTTCAGTGCAAAAGAAGAATTTTTCTATTTTTTAAAAATTGTTTTTTTTTAATATTAAAATTAAAAACTTATAGCGAAATATTATTCAATTTGAAAATTGAGGAAAATTATTACGATAATAAAAAATGAATGAATAAAGAAAAAATAATTTGTAAAAAAAATAATCTTCAAGAAAAATAAGCAAAAATGAAAAAAAAAATGAGAAAACAAAAATGTTGTATACAATTTTCAAATTGTTGGAATTTTTTTAGCGCTTTTCTCGGACTAAATTATTTATCAAAGTTGTTCAACTTGCATAATAGTCGTTATACCTCCAATCTAGGTGTTATACAATTTCTAAGAGAAAGATAGATTTTTACTCTAATAAGATAAATAAAGATGGGCATTGTACCTGCATGCACACTTGTATAGATGTTTGGCTATCATTTCGTAATGTGAAAGTTTTAAAAGATCTCTTTCTTCGACTCTCCCTGAACCACGGCATTTCTATTCACGGAATATTTAATAACTTATAAAATTAAGATACAAATTCTATGCCACAACTATTAAAAAAAATATATACTAATTATAATAAAAATTCAAAATCACCTTTTTTTCTTTCTATTTCTCTATTTTCATTATGATAAAAATTTCAATAGATTTCTTTTCGAAAATTTGGAATTTTATTTTACAAAAATAACTATTTTAGCTAAACTTAAAAGGAAAGGAAAATTTTCTCTTTTTCTTCTTCATTTTTAATTAATTATCTTTTTAATTTTTTTTAAATTTAATTTTTCATTTAATTAATTATCTTAAAATTACTATTTCAATTTTTTTACTAATTTGATTAATATATACTTTAAAAATAATAAAATATTTATTATTAAATAAATTTTGTAGCAAATAAATGAAATAACTTGTAAATATTGTAAAAAATTAAAATTTGTTTAAAAATACGATGTAAATTTTAATTGTACAAGATTGAAAATAAAATAAATGTAAAATTAAATGAATCCTAAATTATATTGTCGGATAAATAGAATAAAATTTACTGTAAATTGAATTAATTGTAACGAAATAATAAATTAATGAATTCAAATTTTCAAATTTAAAAAAATAGAAAAAAGGCAAAAAAAAAGAAAAACAGAAGGTGTAAAGAGAATGAAAATTAATAATCAGTAATTTCTTTTTATAAACAATTCAAATTTTATTTAATAGAAAAAATGCAAAAACAGAAAAAAAGAAGGCGGAAAAGGAGTAAAAATTAAAAAATAATTTCTGTAAGAAAATTTAGTATCAACTCCTGGGAGAGTACTTCCATTAATTCAGCACTGCATAGAGGAAAGTCATATTTTAGGGGCAAGACAACTTGGAATTTTTTACTCAATTTTTTTATTTCTTCTTATTATTTTTTTATTATTTTTTTATTATTGTTATTTTCTTCTTTTTTTTACATAGAATATCAATTATTACTATTGTTATTATTTTTATTACTTGTCATTTTCTTTTTTTTATTTTTACAGTGAATATCAATCTGAGTTTCATAAAGAGAAAATATTTACAAAGAAGCGAAAATAAATAATTTTTGTTTCATCGTTCAATTAATTTTTCACTGACATTCGTAAATTCACTCTTCCAGCCAAGTGAAAATGTGAACGAAATTACAATGTAAACACCCCAAATGACCAACATTAGCAATAAATATTTCATTATTCTGTGAACGAATAAAATCCTGTGAAAAAGAATTATTTGCATTATTAAAAGTACTAAATATTTAAATAAATGATTATAAAAATATTTACAAACATGGAATTATTAATTAAAAAAAACTTTTTTGGCTACTTGTTAATTATCGTAATTGATTCACTAGTTCATTATTATAATTATTAATTTTTTAGTTGACAAAATAATTAATTTACTGGCTAATTTTTATAATAACATATTTATTAACTAATTATCGTATTAATTAATTTACTAATTAATTATCATTATTAACTTACTAGTTGATTATCATAATTTTTAATTTTTTAGTTGTCAAAATAATTAATTTACTGGCTAATTTTTATAATAATATATTTATTAACTAATTATCATATTAATCAATTGACTAATTATTATAATTAATTGACTAATTAATTATGATAATTAATTTACTAGTCAATCATCATAATTAATTTACTAGTCAATTATCATAATTATTAATTTTTTAGTTGCCAAAATAATTAATTACCTAGTTATTTTTTACAACAATTTATATACTAGTTATCATGCTAATTAATTTACCATTTAATAATTAAATTATTTAATTAAATGGTTAATTATTATAGTAATTAATTTACTAGTGAATAAAAATAATAATTAACTTTTGAAGTAAAAAAAATGTTCTTTTTCTAATTCGCATTGAAATTGAATTTTTTTTTCTTATATAACATTTATAAAAAAATCCTATTTTTTTTTCTTTTGAAATTTAATTTTAATTAATAATTAATTTACCGGTGCATTCGAATTTTAGCAGCTGGTATTGTATCGGGAGTGTCTTGAAACATATAAAGCCTTAAACCTAGAACGTAACTTTCCATATAATTCTCCCAATTGAAATTATCCATTGAGAATGGAAAAATTTTTTTATCATCCTCGGATATTTTTTGCCACATAGATTTTGTTCGCTGAACACTTGGTTCCCATTGATGTAAAACAAAATGCGACGTTGCTGACAAGAGTCTGTGAATTCTTTTGTAAATTTTTACTGCTCTGAAAATCAAATTAATTAATTTTTATTTCTTTCCTTATTGTGTGTATTTTATTTATTTTTTTTTATTTCTTATTTTTCATAGGTATCTTTAAATTTTTTCTTCTTCTTTGTTTTCTTCCTTTTTTATCAATTTGTTTTTTGTTATTTATTTTTTATTTACCTACTAAATTATTTGCAAAGAAAAAAATGTTGTTTTCTATTATTAAGTTTTTAAATAATTAATTAATAATATTAATTAATTTAATAATTAATTTTACTTCTCTATTATTTTCTATTATTTATTATTGTATTATTTTTAGGAAACAAATTTTTAAAATTTTTTTCTATTACCTTTTCTCTATTTACTTATTGTTTTTAGTAAAATAAAAATTCAAATGATTTTCTTGAAAATAATATTGATTACTCACTTGGTTTCCTTGCCAGTAAGAAAGAGACCAGCGTCAATTATTATCGCTGGAATCATGTGTAAAATTAAACATAATATATAATATAAATAATAATTTCTCACGACAGTTAAACTATAGCACCATAAACTTTTGACACTCGGTACTTTTTTGCCATATTTTAAGGCCATTTGCCAAAAACGACCAATTGTGATGCTGCTTGACCAGGTAGAACAATAGTTGTAAATAAATGGTTCATCATTTAAATTTCTGAAAAAAAATTTCAAAATTAAAAACTTTTTTTTTTAATTCACTTTAATTTAAAATCTCTATTCTCTTTACATCCAGAAAAAGGATAAATTTGACTCAAAGACCAAGTAGAAATTTATTTTTGAAAAAATTTTATTTGCTTTAAACAAAAATTGTATTTTTGCTAAAAAATATTTAATTACGAGAAATAAAATTTTTCTGTTAAACAAATAATTTTTCTTTGATGCAAAAAAAAATTCTGTTTGCGAAAAACAATCTATTTATTATTATTTATTATTTATTATACAATATTTATTATTTATTATACAAATAAAGTTTATTTGATCAAATAGAAATGCTATTTGCTAAAAAAATATTTTATAAATAGTAAATAAAATATTTATTAATAGCAAATAAAATATTTATTTATAGCAAATAAAGTATTTGTTAATAGCAAATAAAATATTTATTTATAGCAAATAAAGTATTTGTTTATAGCCAATAAAGTATTTGTTAATAGCAAATAAAATATTTATTAATAGCAAATAAAATATTTATTTATAGCAAGTAAAATTTTTATTCAAAACAAATAAAACTTTTATTCAAAGCAAATAAAACGGTTAGTAACCTACGAGACAAATATATTATTTAAAACAAATTTTTGTTTCCAAAAAAAAAATTTATTGGGTGTATAATTTTTTTAAGCTTTTAATACAAATTTATTGAATAAATAATTAAAATAAAACAGATTTATTGAAATTAAAAGGAAAATTATTTGAAATTTTTTACATACAAAAAAAAAATTCGATTCAAGAAAAGTACAATTTTGAAATAAAATTCGAGTTACTTTTCGTTTGCAACGTTCCAAGCAGATGCAATAAGTGCATTAACAGTGTAATCTGCTGGTACGATTTCGGTTTTTGATAAATTATTTGCATGCAATACTCTTAAAATACCAGCTCCTCCAGCAATCATTGCACCGGTAGGTCCAAAAACATTATCCACCCATCCGGGAACAGGTTCTTGATAACTTGATAAAACTAAAAATTGTTTAAAATAAAAACTATATTTTTCAAAAATTCTTGTTTATTGACTTAATGCAATTTTTAATTATCAAAAATTAAAAATTTGAATATAATAAAAAAAAATTCCAACTCTGACAGCGATTAATATTTCTCTAGAATTAGAAAAGTTTTAACTGAAAAATAATTATTTTAATTGTAAATATTCAAAGAATATTTAATTTATTTAATTATTTTTATAAAAAAAATTAATTTTTCAATTAGATTAGAATTTATGTTAAATTAAATTAGAAATTTGTACATTTTTTAGGTATAATTAAAATTATAATAATAAAATTATAATAATTATAATAATAAAATTATAATAATTATAATAATAAAATTATAATAATTATAATAATAAAATTATAATAATTATAACTAAAATTATAAGAAAATTACATAAAAAATTATAACTAAAATATTAATAATAATAATTATAATTTTGTATATTATTATTTGCATTGATGTTTGTAAAGAAATTCATGACAAATAAAATTGAAATTTTGGAGAGAAATTATTAAATAATATTATTTGTTATAAATTTAAAAAATTAAAAATACCTATTGCTGGTCTAAATATTCCTGCAGGTAAATCTTTTGCGTACTGCTTCACCACTTGTTCGGCAATTGCTTTTGTATACGTATAAGTATTAGGATAGTCACCAATTAAAACATTAGTAATGTCATCTAATTTTTCCTCGTCAATTGATTCGACTAAATTTAATATATTATCTCCTGGCAGAAAGGAAAAATTTAAAAATTTAATTATATTTTTTTATTTTAAATAAAACGTTTTGTTTTAAAAAAAATTCTCGTTTGTCTAAAGTAAATGAAAGAGAAAAATTTTGATTCAAATACATTTTTAAATTTTTAATATTATTTATTTCTTGCTTATTCTCTATTTTTTATAAATTATTACTTTCATTTTTTTTGTTGGAAGTAGAAAATTTGTAGATTTGATATTAATAATAATAATAAAAATAATAATAAAAATAGTAATAATAATAGTAATGATAATAGTAATAATAATAATAATAATAATAATAATAATAATAATAAAAAATAAATTAGGCATAAATAATTGTAATTATAATTTTGTATATTATTATTTGTATTACTATTTGTAAATAAATTTGTAAATAAATTAAATTGTAAATAAATATCAATTTATTGCTAATTTTGGTATTTGTTATCTATTTATTCATTTATTTGTCAGTAAATAAAATTTCAGTACTGTAAAATATATTTTTAGTTCAAATTTTACTGTGTAAATTAATAAAATTAGTTGAAAATTTTTTTTCCGTGTAATAAACAAAAATGTAAATTTTCTTCCAAAAAAAATTTAATTTATATTAAAAATTTAAACAATTTGTAATGTAAAAAAAAATTTACCTGACATTGGTGGTTCGTAAAATTTCTCCTCAATTACATTTCTCACACAATTACAGTAAAATGTGGAAACGTGAATGAAAGACTATGAAATAAAAAATGAATAGTTATTAATTTTTATACTTTTTTTAATTTATAATAAATAATAATAATAATTTTGTAATTTATTGAAAATTTTCATTTTTCTTCTTACCTTTAAATGAAGCATGCATCTCGATAGTTGAATAATTTCCTTCGACGCATTAACATTTATTGCGACAGCTTGCTTTAATTTTTCATCGAACCTTACGTTGGCCGCCACATGAAAGACAATTGATACTTTATCTAATAGAAATTCTCTATCAATTTTTGATATTCCTAAACCGGGTAGTGTACAGTCACCATTAACTGCTTGTATTTTATGTTGAAATTTTGGTACTTCACTCTTTAATCGATCGAATATCTGAAAAATTTAAAACGAGAGAGTATGAGAACTTTTGTACAGAGCTAATAATTAAAATTTCAGGAGAACATTTTTAACAAATTTCTCTTCAATTAAAAATGAGTTGAATTAGTTTTTAATTTTTTTTATGCAATTTTGTGAACTTTATAAATGTTCTGAAACTTTTGAGATTAAAAATATTTTGAATAAAACAGAAGTTTTAGAGAGAGAGAGAAAAATGTTAAACCAAACAAATTTTAAACTAAATAAAATTTGTTGATTAAACGAACTTTAAACTAAATAAAATTTGTTGATTAAACGATTTTTAAACTGAACAAAATTTTTAGAATAAAAAAATATTAAAATAAACAAAATTTGTATAATAAAAAAAGGGTGAACTGAACAAAATTTTTAAATTAAACAAATTTTGAACTAAAAAATATTTTTAGATTAAAAAAATGTTGAACTAAACAAAATTTCTAGATTAAATAAATTTTAAACTAAGCAAAATTTTTAGATTAAATAAATTTTGAACTAAAAAATATTTTCAAATTAAAAAAAAATGTTTAAGTGAACACAATTTTTAGATTAAAAAATTTTTAAACTAAACAAAATTTTTATATTTAAAGCAAATTTTTAACTGAAAAATATTTTCAGATTAAAAAATTTTGAACTAAACAAAATTTCTAGATTAAACAAATTTTAAACTAAACAAAATTTTTAGATTAAATAAATTTTGAACTAAAAAATATTTTCAAATTAAAAATAATGTTTAAGTGAACACAATTTTTAGATTAAAAAAATTTTAAACCGAACAAAATTTTTATATTTAAAGCAAATTTTTAACTAAAAAATATTTTCAGATTAAAAAAATGTTGAACTAAACTAAATTTTTACAATAGAAAAAAATGTCAAACAATTTAAAAAATTTTATTAAAGATTACTATTAATAAAAAAATAGTTAAATTAAGAAAAATGTTTGTTTTTATTAATTTCAAATAAATTTTCAAATAAACTTGAAATAGCGAAAGTTTTTAAACTAAAAAAGAAATATTTTAGTTAAAAAATATTTTGATTAAAAATTTAACTAAATGATTGAATTGAAAATTAAATTTAAACATTTGAAGTAGAAAGTTTTTGAATTAAAGAAATAATTTTTAAATACAATTTTTTTCAATTTTAAAAATTACTAAAAAAGAAGAGGAGCAATATTTTATTTAAAACCAAATAGTGTAGTTTTTTCCTGTAAACAAACTTTAAGAGAGAAAAATGTTAAACCAAACAAATTTTAAACTAAATAAAATTTGTTGATTAAACGAATTTTAAACTAAAAAAAATTTTTAGAATAAAAAAATATTAAAATAAACAAAATTTGTATAATAAAAAAAGGGTGAACTAAACAAAATTTTTAAATTAAACAAATTTTGAACTAAAAAATATTTTTAGATTAAAAAAATGTTGAACTAAACAAAATTTCTAGATTAAACAAATTTTAAACTAAACAAAATTTTTAGATTAAATAAATTTTGAACTAAAAAATATTTTCAAATTAAAAAAATGTTTAACTGAACAACATTTTTAGATTTTTCTGTAAACAAACTTTGATAATTTAATATTTAGAGAAAACTGTATGAAAAAAAATTTTTTTAGTGAAAAATTGTTTTCTTGTATGATTTAAATACTTCTTCGTCATCGTAATAATGAATATTTGTTTAATTTCACGTCATTTCATCATAAAGTTAAAGAATGCTTATCATTGTAAATGAATATTGAAAATTTCTCTTATGAATCGTTATTTTTTTATTATCCAAATTGGATAAGTATGAAAATTTACAGTAAAATGCTTTTCATTTAATTTACAAATCTACCTATTGTCAAGTGTAATTCTCTTCTCCATTATATTTATTTTTCCACTTTTTTGCAATTAAATAAACAATTTAAAAAAATTTTCTCGCTTTTAAAATTAATTTTTCGCGAGCAAAAAAAAAAATAGTAAACAATGTTGATAGTAAATAATATTAATAGTAAATAGTATTGATATTAAACAACGTTGATAGTAAACAATAATTCTGCAAAATTAAAATAGTAAACAACGTTGATAGTAAATAATATTGATTGTAAATAGTATTGACAGTAAACAACGTTGATAGTAAACGAAAATATTAGATTAAACAATATTTATACTAAATAATAGTAAACAATTTTGTTAGTAAAAAATATTAACTGTAAAAAATATTGATAGTAAAAAATATTAATAGTAAAAAATATTGATAGTAAAAAATATTGATAGTAAATAGTATTGATAGTAAATAGTATTGATAGTAAATAGTATTGATAGTAAATAGTATTGATAGTAAATAGTATTGATAGTAAATAGTATTGATAGTAAACAAAATTATTAGAAAACAATATTTATACTAAATAATAATAGTAAACAATTTCGATAGTAAAAAATATTGGCAGTAAAAAATATTGATAGTAAATAATATTGCTAATAAATCCGAATTAAAAAATAGTAAAGAATTTCGATAGTAAAAAATATTGATAGTAAATAATATTGCTACTAAATCCAAATAAAAAAATAGTAAACAATTTCGATAGTAAATATTATTAATAAACAAAAAATAACAAAAACATCATATTACATACTAATAAAATAATAACCAAAAATTAAAATTCTCCTGTGTTTTAAAACTTAATTTATTAAAAATACAACAAAATTTGTTCTGCAAGGGAAAAAAATATTTATACCTATTTTTTTGTGCAAGGAAATTAAAAAAGAAGATTGTTATTGACCATTTCTGTTTGTGTGTGAGTACAATTGGAAAAGTGATGAAGCGGTTGTTGTGTTTTTTAAATTCTTTTAAAAGTCCACTTCTTGTGTCTTCTCTGTGTGTATATGTATATGTATACTTTGTTCCTTATACCTCTATTCTTGAGGAAGGAAAAGACAATGTAAAGCACTTACCGGGTCCTCGAAAATCTGCTCAAATCGATTCAGAGCTTCTTGGCCCTTTTTTGGTCTTACAATAACGTAGATACAAGTAAGCTCAGGGCAGCTCCTGAGAAGCTTTTCAATCAAGAGCTTTCCTAGAAAACCAGTACCACCTGCGAACATTTCTCTTCGTTTTCAAAAAAATCTATATATACTGTATATATTTCTTCTTATATTCATTCGCACTTATTAAATTATTTTAAACTTGAAAATTTATTTGAAAAATTAAAAATTGTTTAAAATAAAAATGTTTAAGAAAAAAATAAAAATAACTAAAAAAGAAAAAAGGCAGAAAACAAAAAAAATAAAGAAAAAAGGCAGAAAACAAAAAAAATAAAGAAAAAAGGCAGAAAACAAAAAAAAAAAAATAATAATTAAAAAAGAAAAAACGCAGAAAACAAAAAAAAACTAAATAAGAAAAAAGACAGAAAACCAAAAAACAACTAAAAAAGAAAAAAAGGCAGAAAAAAAACAACTACAAAAGAAAACAAGCAGAAAACAAAAAAACAAACAAACAAAAATAATACCGAAAAGAAAATAAAAAACAATAAAAAAGAAAATAAAACAAAAAAACAACAAATAAAAAAAGGAACAAAAGTTAATATTTAACAAAACAAAGAATTTACATCCGAAATTTAATTAATATTCTTAAAGCGCTCTGACGTATTTAAAAAGCAAAATATTTTAGGTTATGTTCGTATTTTTTTCTAATCAAAGTATCAGACAAATATCAACTTTTAATTTAAGTCACTGATATTTTAGACTCTAATACAACTGAAATAATTAATAAAAACTTGATTTCAGTTTTAAATTAAACACAGAAAGTTTTAATAACGGTAAAAATAAGACAAACATAACCTCAAATTGTTTGCTTCTTAGGTTTTTTTTCCTCGGAGCGCGTCACATTTAATTTAAATGAAAAATTTTATTTTTATTGAAAACTTAATAAAAATAAAATAATAAAATTATTAATTACTAATTATTAAAGTAATAAAATTATTAATTATGAATTTTTCGGAATGGAATTTTCTTAAAATTAAATATTAAATTAAATTTGGTATTAAATAAAGCATAAAAATATTTAACAAAAAAAGAAAAACAGCTAAAGAAGAAAAAAGGTGGAAAACGAAAAAGAAACAAAAAAAAACCAAAAAAAAACTTAAACCCTAAAGAAAATAAAAAGAAATGAAAAACAATAATTACGTTAATTAAATAAATGTTAAAACACTGATTTACCTGTAATTAATATACTTTGTTCTGCATAAAAATTTTGTATTTCACTTCTAGAAACGATTTCGTGTTTTTCTTTCATGTTTTCACCTGTGAAAAAAAAATTTATTTATTTATTTAGAAATTTATTAAAATTTTTATTATTTCAATTATTTTTAATACTATTATTATTTAAATTTTTCTACAGATGCCAAGGATGTAAAATAAAATTGTGACATCAAAGAAGTAAATTCTATTCTATTAAAATTTTTCTATAATTTATCAATAATTTAGATACTAATTTGTTTATTATTATTATTATTATTATTCCAATTTTTCTATAATTTACCATTATTTATTAATAATTCAGAATTATTTCTTTATTAAAAACTAAAAATTTGTTTCCTATTTTATCCAGTCGATTGATTTTTAATATTTTCCAGTATTTTGCATTTCATTATTTTTAATAAATTTCCACCTAATTATTTTTAATGTTTTTTTTACTTCTTACTATTTATTATTAATAAAAAAAATATCCTTTATAAAAAAATGTTTCAATTGTTCCTCTAATGACAAGTTTTCTCGCTTTTAAAGAACTGCTTCGAATAATTTTCAACCAAAAAAAAAAGAAAAAATTAATTTAGTATAGATCGAATAACAAAGTGATTAATTGTTATAATAAAAAATATCATTTCCTAACAAGATTTATGTTAATATTTATAAGATCATTTATAATTATCTCTATTTTACGTGTGATGCAAAATGAAAATTACTGGCGAAAAAAACAGTTTTTGTTTTACATGTGACGTAAATTGAAAATTTTAATAAGAATGGAAAAAAAGTATGAAGTACTTTTAATGTAAAGACGAAAAAAAAATGATCAAAGATTGTTTAACTGCTTCTTAATTGTTGCATAATATTATATATTATGAGCAGAAGAAAAATATGCTGACCATGATTAAATGGCTCAAGTAAATAAAAATCATTCTTTTGATATGGCCAAGAAATTTTATAATTTTCGTAAACATTATATTAATTATTATTAATGTAAGAGAGAGAAAAATTGGTGTTAAATTATTTAATTGAAATAGTCGCTTGAAAATTTTCGATGAAAAGTTTTATAATTATAATACTTAAATATTAATATATTAATAATTAAAGTTATTATTTAATTATTTGACTTGCCAGTCTGGAAAATTAGAATATGAAGAGTTTTTGGAATTTTAATAATTAGTCTCGTGTATCAGTTTCTTATTAATATTTAAATTATTTAATGATTCAACTTTTTTCTACCTAGAAAATGAAAATTTAAATTTAAAATTATTTTTTTTATTTCTGATTTATTTTGTATTTATTGTTTGACACTGTTTTCTTTCTTGTTTATAATTTTCCACTATTTTGTTTATTGTCTATTATTAAAAAGATATTTTTAATCATTTTTTATTTTATTTTTTTTATATTATTTTATATTATCTATATTATATTATATTATAATTATTATTATAATTATTATTATAATAATTATTATTATTATTATTATTATTATTATATTATTATTATTATTTTTTATTATATTATTATTATTTTTTATTATTATATTATTTATTATTTATATTATTTTTATATTTTTTCTAGTTTTTTATTATTAAAATTTTACTTTTGTAACTTATTATTAACAATAAATAGTAATTTAATAAAAATAATTTGATTTCTGATTCCAATGATACGCAGCCAAAAATGTAAACAATGATCGTCATATGTGTTGTTTATTTTCACAAATTTCAACATTGATTTATGTTAAATACAAAAGTTTGATAATATTTTAATTTTAAAAAACGAATCGTACGAGTTTAAATTTTTTAACTTGAATTTTATTTTGTCGTCTCAAATTAACAACTAACTAATAATTGGTTTAAAAATTAAATATTAATTATTGTCCAACTTTTTTTCAATTATCGCCTCTATTGTCAAAAAGCCTACTTTTATTTTCAAAGTTTAATAAAAAAATTTATTTTCACAAGTAATTAAAATAATTTTAGATAAAATTAACAAACCGAAAATAATAAATTAACACTAATCAATAAAAATTTTTAATTTCGAAAAATTATTTAATACCATATTGATACTATATTTATTTATTTTTTTATTTACTTATTTATTTAAATCTTTATTTATTTGTAATATAATACACAACTTTTTCATTTTCATTTTCATTTTCATTCATTAAATAATTTGAAAATAATTTTAAACAAATATTGTATTATGTGCACTTGCGCGTGAAAAAAAACATTTTTAAAAGTGTGGAGTAAATTCTTTTTTCTTCTTGACGGAAATTTATTACTGCGATGTTAAACATAAAATAAAATTTAAATAGAAAGATTCATTGGACTAAAAACACAGATTTATGATGACACGTAATGTAAATGATTGTTGAGGTGCAAGGACAAAATCTAATTCAATAAAACATGTTTTTTTTGCTGCCCCTAAAGAAGTGCGAAAATTTTTTTTTCGCTATAATTTATTTTTCATATATTTTTCAAATACTGCAGTTTTTCAAATTTATTCATGAGGATTCGATGAAAATTTATTCTAACGTTAAACATATGTATTACTTGCAAAATAATAACGGAAATAATTAATGCAGAAAAAAATTGTGGACACATTTATATAAATAAATATACGATTTCCATTTATTGAAAGTGAATAAAGAAAGACGAAACTGAAGTATAGCCAAATATTAATTGATTATTAACAATAGTGGGTAATTAGTTATTAATATTAATTAATAATTAATTAAAAATTAATTTAATATTAATTAATTGATTCGTGTGTCATTTAACTTAATTTATTCTTTTTTTTATAAAATGCAATTAATTTATTCTTATTTAATAATTAATAAATTTAAAAATCACTTCTCTATTAATAATGTAAGTAAGAATAAATTTATTTTTAATTTTAAGTATCATTTACTTTTTTAGCAGGAAAAAGTGAACTAAATTTTTCATTTGAGAGTTTTTGGATAAATAATTAACAAATTTATTTTAATCAGTCAGAAAAATGTAAATTGAGTAAAAATACAAATTTTTTTAAATAATATTATTTAACAAAAAGGAACAGAAAAAACGTAAAGAAAAAAAATGTAAAGATCTTATTGTTATTATTATTGTTATTATAACTATTATTATTTTTATTATTTTTAATATTTTTTTTATTTTTTTCATTTTTATTATTTTTTTATTTTTATTATTTTTATTATTTTTATTATTTTTATTATTTTTATTATTTTTTTTATTTTTATTATTTTTTTATCATTACTTACTTTTTTTCTACAAAATTGATTATGTATTATAATATTTCATAAAATAGAACACTGGGACACAAAAAAAAATAGTAAAAACATTCACAATTCATTTGAAAAATTGACAATTCATTTTTAAAAGATGTAAACAATAAGAATCATTGTTTTGTTTTTTACTACACGGTACGAAATCCAGATACAGAGTGCAACGTTGTCACTCTTGAATACTTGACTTATATACCTAAGTTTGCTCATCCCTTCCACAATTTTTTTTTTCATTTTTTAAAAAATTTAAAACAATTGTTTCTTCTCTAACTCCTTTTTGTTAATTTAAATTTTACGTCATGATAGATTAATTTTTAATTTTACAAAAAAATTGTTTTTTTTCTGTTTAAAAGTGAATTTATAATGAAAATTTAAAAAGTGACCAACATTTTATGTGATTACATTGTTTTTTGCTTGTTACTTGTTATAAATTTAAATTATTTGAATTAAAAATTTCCTTGATTCGTGTAAAATTACTTTGAAATTTCTTCTTTGTAAAAATATTGTTTTTATATTCAATTTACATTCTTTTGGAATTAAAAAATTTATTTCGCGAAATGAAAACATGTGTTTCTTGAGGGATTTTAGTTTTTTATTTTTTAATTATTTAATTCATTTAATTTAATTATTTTTTAATAATTTGTAATAAATATTTAATTATTTTTTAATAATTTGTAATAATTATTAATTATTTTTTAATAATTTGTAATAATTATTAATTATTTTTTAATAGTTTCATAATTATTTAATTGTTTTTTAATAATTTCATAAATATTTAATTATTTTAATAATAATTAATACCGAATGAAAAATCCCTTTAAATATTTTAGTTTACATATGTTATAAATTTTTTAAATTTGTAGAAATTTTTTATTACGCAAAAATTTTGTAATTATTACCTCAATTATTAATTATTTATTTATTCAAGAAATTAACTTTTATTTTACAGAAAAACTGGTTTTTATTTAAAGTAATTTTATTATTAAATTTAAAAAAAGCGTACAACTAACAATTATGTGATTACATTGTTTTTTTTTCGTTACTTATTATGAATTTATATTTTTCAAATTAAAATTTTTCTTGACTTGAAGATTAATTTTCAAATTTATTAATATTTAAATTAAAATCTTTCCTGAAATTCGTTTTTAGAATCAAATTTTCGAATTTTTTGCACTTAAAAAATTTTTTTTCGCAATGAAAGTTCGAATTGTATTGGAAAATTTGTTTCTACGTCAAGTATGGTAAAATTTTTGTTTAAATAACGAAAAAAATAAATAAAAAGTAGCGAATTAATACAAAACATGATTCCATGATTCAGATAAATTTATATAATTCTACCCACGTCAAGTGCAGCTTGCAGTATATGAAACAGGAACATGAATGATGCAGCCAGCATAATTTTCTGAAAAGCCATTAATTAGGTTTCACTATCTTTTGTTCCCTTAAGTCTATTTCGAAAAAGTTGCATTTAAAATTCCTTCAATTTTTTTCCTTTTGTTTATAAACTAAGTAAATCGAAGTAATCAATCAATCAATTAGTAAAAATTTATAAAAATAGTAAAAATAGTAAAAATACTTTTAATAATAATTATAATAATAATAATAATAATAATAATAATAATAATAATAATAATAATAATAGTAATAATAATAATAAAATAATATTATTAACAAAAATATTAATTTATTTTTTAAATTAAAAGTAAAAAAGTTTCTTTTATTTTCGATAAATAATTTTTTTTTATTTTTTTTATTATATTGCGGGGAAAATTTAAAATAATCGTTAATAATTATTAAATTATCTTCAAGATTTACATTTTAATTTTTCCAAAGACAGTTTGTCATTGGAAAAATTAAAATGCCCTATTTTTTATGTTTATTATTTTGTAACATTTTAATTTTCAAAAAAAATTTATTTTCCTTTTAAAGCTGACAATTTTTCTATTCTTAATTCTATTTTTGTGATTTAGAAACAATTTCACTTCTAATAAATATTTAAAAATTTTTTTTTATTCAAACATTAAGTTTTTAATTAATTTACTTAAATAATTAATTGAAAAATTAAAAGAAATATATAATAATTTAATACCTTTTTTTGAAATTTCTAAAAAAAATCAACATTGTGGAAATATTAAGTAAGAATTAAAATAAAAAAAAATAAATTAGTCAATCATTATTGTCCTCAAGTTATAGTGACAGTGTTTGATACTTGACACATTTCATCATGAATAGACATACTTTTAAACAAAGTTTATTTCTTTATGCAAATTTATTTGAAGATTATTACATAAAATGATATGAAATATAATAACTATGGAATAATTATAAGAGATAAATTTTTGCAAAAAAAGGAAAAGGAGAAAAAAAAGTAGAAAGATTTAATTCCATTCAAGTGAGTCATGTCAGGCTTTATCTACCTGATATCATTTAAATTCAAGCCACCTTTTGCAAAAGGGTCTTATTATACCACACGTGGAATTCCCATTGCCTGGAATTATAAACTATTTTAGAAAGGGCCTTGATAATTCATTGACCCGAGTAATATTATGCATATTTCATCAAAATATTATGTATTCAAAATTTCAAATTTCATACGTATTTCACATTATTTTTTCGTGGGCTTTGAAAATTAATTCAATCGGTTTATTAGTTTTTTACATTTTTGACAATTTCTTTTTTAATTTTTTTTTCAATTGAAAATTTTATTATTACAATTTTCAATTTTTGTTTTCTGAAATATTTTCCATTTTTTAGTTTATTATTAATTCGAATAAATATTTACAAAATTGGGGACTTTTTTTATTAATTTATTCAGTTCGATGGTATTTTGATTTTAATAAGAATTTTCTAGAAATTTTTTTAAAGTAACATAATTATTTGAATATTAAAATTAAAATATAAAATTAAATAATTTTTAATAATATGTTTTTTAATTATTACAATTTTGATAACTATTAAAATTAAACTAAAATTTTTCGAAGCTAAAAAATTATATAAATAAAAAGTAAGTTATTGAATTGAAAAAAAATTAAAAATAAAATTGCAAAATCTAAAAACTAATAAATTGATTAAATTGATTTTAAAGTCCGCGAAAAAATAGAATTAGAATTTTTTCGTTAATAAATTCTAATTAGTTTACTTTTATATTAAAATTAAACTAATATTTTTCGAAGCTAAAAAATTATATAAATAAAAAAATATATATAATTATATTTTTGTTAATATATTTTAAATTAGTACGTTTTGTAAATATATTTTAATTGGTATATTTTAGTAAATATATCTTAATTAGTATATTTTTATTAATATATTTCAAAATTAATAATATTTTTCTTTAAAATTTATTAGCAAAAAAATATTATTCTTTTTTTAAACAAGAAGAATCTATAAATAAATATTATTTCACAGTTGTCACATTGTTGCAAAAAAAAAGTTTACAATAATGATTTATGGGACTTTAGAACTACCACAAAAAGGCAATTACTGCATAATTAACAGTTAACTCTAATTTACACTTGAGATTTTTTTTTATTAAAAATATACTTTTTTTAAATTGAAAAAAACAATTGTTAATTTTTCTTGTTTATATTTAAATTCAGTAATTTTAATTTTTTATTCCACTTGTGAGAATTTTTCCCAGTTTTTAATACAAAAAAATTTAATTTAAATAATGTAGTGCAATTTAATTTTACAGTAAAATCAAGAATTTTAATCATTTTTCAAAATTTATTGTAAAATATTTGTAAAAATAGGCCAAAAATGCAAGAAAAACAATATAATTCATTTAAATACTTTTGAAAATGTTTTGAATTTCCCGCCGGAATGTTTGAAACTAAACTTCTGCCACCTTGTTGACTATTTTCGAACTTCAATGTTAAATTATGTTCTACTCTCTGTAAATCCCCTATTTTCTTTTCAATCATTCTTATATTACTATTCTATTCTTAACTTTTTAATTTTTTATTAAATATTTTTTATTCTCGTAAATAATATTGACACCTCCTTATATCTAACAATAAAAAAAATTTATGTGAATTGTCAATAAAAATGTTAAAATATTTGAATTCCGGAAGTTGAAAGCGCCCCTCGCGCCATCTGCAACTTTACGCCATTTTCTTTTTCCCGCATCTCGGCACTGCAGCACTGCTGTCGTGCTTGTAGTAGCAGAATTTTTGTTGTGTTTAATTAAAATATAATCTTGCAGTTTTATTGTCCTTTTGTGTAAACTGGAGAAAATGATTCTATTTCGTTGTCAGAACGAGATTTCCATTGAAATTGCACCTTTTAATTGTAATGTAGGTGAAAAGTTTTTTTTTTGTTGATTCGCGTGTCACCAATCGACAAATGTACAATAAAGTTATTTCTTTTTCAGATTTTGAGAGAAAATCAAAAATGTCCATTTGGATCTTTGGGGAATCGTGAACATCGAATTGGTAAGACAAATGAATAAATGATAATTATTTAATACTGACATTAAGTTCTGAAAAGTTAGGTTAGAAAATTTTTTTCTTGAGAACTTTTGGCATTAATCGTTCGACTTGATCGATTTCGCCTTGATTTTAAATATAATTTGACTCATTATTTGTCGAAAAATTGTGTGTGAAAAGTTAGGTTAGAAAATTTCTATTGTTTTTTCAATTTTTTAATTTCTTTCAATCGTAAATGCGTGAAAAATTGGAAAGTACGATGCTGACACCTATTGGAATTGTTTAGAACTTTGTCGTCAATTTTGATATCGTTCTTTGTAATTCCCCGAAATACATCCTCTATTTTTTTTTTTTTTTTTTTCTTATTTTCTTCTCACTTTTTTCGGTTATTTATCAATTTTTCTTAATTACTACAATTACTATTTGCTCCACTGCATCCAATAATTAAAAAAAATATATTTAGTTAAAAGTAAATCAAATTATTCAAATTCCGAAAGTAAGTGCGACTAGCGCCAACTGTAACTTTTAGTTGGTACACCTGATTTCTCGGCATCACCGGCATTTTTCATCACAATGGCGCTCGTTGCGTGCACGTTTCGTCGAGAGTTTTTCTGATTGTTTACTTAAAATAAAGTTGTGCAGTTTAGTTGTCCTTTTATCTAAAGTTGGGAAAAAGTTTGCCTCTCATCGACAGTAGGAGATTTTGATAAAAGTAACGCCCTTCAATTGGTAAATAGTGTCACTTCAATAGTGATAAATACTTCGCCAAGTCGCATGTCAACAATCGCGTAAAATAAACAGTTTTTTTATACACATTTAAAGAGCAAATCACCAATGATTCTGGGAGAAATTGCGAATTAGTACTTTATAGCGTCATTATTTTCTAAATTGTAAGTAAAATTATTAGATTCCGAGCAGAAAAATAGTCTAAAATTGACGTTGTAAAAAGTGAGGTTAGGAAACCGTATCAAGAGTGCAAGTTGTTACTAAATTGTTCATTGTAATTCATTGTAATTTTAATATTATTGTCGGGAGATTTTCGGAAATTAACCTCAATTAATAGTGCAATATTGATTGATAATTTTAATTTCAATTTAAGTGACAATTTTCACTTTCAGAATAAGACAAAAAATTTTTTTCAGGTTCCTGGAGCAAAAATAAATTTATGGACAAATTGTTCTCTTTAACAAAACAACAAGATGTTGAAAAAAGTTTCTATTTTGAGAAATTTAAGGAAATTTAAGGAATTTAAGGAAATTTGAGAAATTTAAGGAAATCGTATAATCTTCAATAATCGGTGAGTCAGTAAAAAATATTATCGTGACATTTCAAAAAATAAAGACATTTTTTTCTTTATTTTTCGAAATTGTATTGCTTTTGAAATTTATTTAAAAAAATATATTGCTGAGAAAAATTTTTTCTGTTTAATTGAAATATAATTGAATAAAAAATTGTTTTCTCGGCTGAAAACAATTTTGTGAAATATTTTCGTTTTATAAAATTGCAAATGAAAATTCACGAATACCAAAATGGGATTAATAGTCATTTGCAAAAATTGGGAATTTATTGAATATTGGATTGTAAAAACTCTATTGATACAAAAATGTTGTCTTTATTTTAAATAAGGCAAATATACAAAAGAAATTCTTAATTTATATTTTAAATACACTAGAATTAAGACTAAAGTTTTTATAATAAACTATAAATACCCATTGACTGATTAATCTATAAAACACTTTGATAATGTACAAGAAATTCGAAAATACTTTTATAAAACACTGGGCGTGGTAATTAAAAACTATTTTCTTTTCTAATCTTAGAAAATAGAAAGACAAGTAAAATTTTCTTTTCGAAAATGTAAAAAAAATAATGCGTAGAACATTTTCAGAAAGGATTTTTTTAAAAGTGGAATTTACTTTTTGAAAATGTAACAAAATCTGTAAATCGCACATTTTCGAGAAGAAATTCGAAAACTTTTGTGACATTTGATTGTTTTTTCAATTATTAAATTTTTTTGTCTCGTATTTATTTCTTTGTAAAACTTTTTATTTTATTAGTTAAATTAATCAAAAGTAATTAATTTTTTTCATTCTTTTTAAAAGTAATCAACTTTTTTTATTCTTCTTAAAAGAACACAATTTGTTTGGTCGAAAAATTACTTTTGTTATTTCTTTTAATGATATAAAATTTTTTTTATACGAACATTATTAAATGTGTTTTTAAGATAGTTCCCTTTATTGCTCTTATAAAAATTTTCTGGTTTATCACATAATCACTTTTTAATATAAAAGATTTTGTGTCTTCCTAAGGAAGATTTTTCGTGTTGAATATTTTCATCCTTTTCGTAATTTTTTTTTTCTCGACTTTCTCGCGAATCGAAAAAGATGAAAGACTTTTTTCTCGTCAATAATAAAACTAGCGTACTCTTCTCAAGAGATTTTCACTTTCGGAGATTCCTTGAGTTTCTGTTTTTTTTTTTTATTTTTAGAAATTATATTTTACCAGATTTTTAGGCAATAAACGAAAAAATTGTTGATAAAATCATCCAAATCAGTCTGATGGCAATATATCCAAGAATAACTTTTACTGCTTGATGAAGCCAGTACATTCTGAAAAATATTTTTTAATTATTTCAAAACTGTGTAAAATATTGAATATTAAATTAAAATTACTATTAAAATTAATATTAAAACAAATATTCTATTTTTTTAAAATTGCGAAGCTTATTAATTTTAATTTACTTCGTAAATTCCAGTGAAGTATTTATAATTAATTCATTTTTGCAAAGGAATTGATTGTTATTGAGAAAAATATTTATTTTTCCGTAAAATAATTTTGTACATAGAAAAAAAATTGACTTCATTGAAATAATCGACTGTTAATCAAATAAATATTTAATTTTCTATCCAAACAATTTTTATTTCTGTGAAATAATTGTTGTTTGTATCAAACAATTTTTATAGACATTAATAAAAAATTATTTGCTGAAAGTAAATATTTATTTGCTCGATTAATTAAATTAATTAATTTGATACATTTTTAATTATTTGAATACTGTTTTCATTGCAAAAAAAATTAAATTCACGAAAAATTCAATTTTTACTCAATTTATTTATTATTCTTGCAACAATTTTTTTAAAATTTTATTAGGAAAACAAAATAACGAGAAATTAAAATTGTCTTAAGATTACTAAAAAATTATTCTGTCTCTCAAATAAAAAAAAAGAGAACTGAACGTTTTGTCCCAGTGGTCAAATCGAAACCAACCAATAGCCAGTAACCTTTTTCGTCACCAATTTCAGTCTCTCTTGTAACTTTTATTTTTTTCTTTTCTCGAAAGCTGAAAGGACCTTTAAGAAAGACACTTTATTCCATTGATAAGGAAGAGATAGTGACATTACACAATCGGGACAAAACGTTCATCCTCTTTTTTTTTCACTATTCAACTTTTATTTGGGGGAAAAGTTTCTTGAAACATTCTCTATATAAGGAAAAAGGCTATTCACACATATCAAACACGTAGCAAAATAAAAAGAAAAATAAGCCAATAAAAAATGGGCATTTAAAAATTGTGCTTTTAGAGAAATTAGATTTTTATACAACAAAATTAGACGTGAAATTCACAATAGGACATTTTTTTCAGTTTTAAACTCTGAATTATTTTTGTCGATTTAATAATATTCGTAAATTATCTTTTCTATCGAATATTAAATCCATTTGAATATTTATTTGAAGTAAATACATTTTTTCTTTTATGTTTGCAATTTTGAATATTCTAATAATTCTAAAAAATTAATTTTTTACTTAAAAATTAATTTTATGTTAATAAATTCAATTTTTGCCCAATAATAATGGTAATAATAATAATAATAATTAATTATTTGCAATTCTTTGCAATGTTAATAATAATTCTTTATGTCAATATTCTAATTTAAAAATTATGAATTTACAATTTTTATATTAATTAAAATTGTAATAAAAAAATTATAGAAAATAATAATAGTGGATGATAATAAAATTAAAATTTATAATAATAATAATAATAATAATAGTAATATTTTGATGACGATATTAATAATAAATAATAATTTAGTTACCTTTGCCATCTCACTCGCGCCTGTGGTAAAGTTTCCATAGGGTCTTTAATCAAGTAAATTCGAATTCCTTTGATATAAGTTTGGAAGAACGTATCCCAAACTATTTCTCTCATATCGCAGAGGAAATTCTCACGATCTTTTACTGACATTCTGTTTATCAAATCGTGAACCCTGTCATTTGAGAATTTCCATTCTTTCGTCGTAAAGTAATTGAGCACGTCCATAAACCTATGAATCTTTTTGTAGATTTTCATTAATCTAGAAAAAAAAATTAACAATATATTTCCATAAGAATTTATGTCAGCATTTCATGTTTAAAATTAAGTACGTTTTATTTGATTCTCGAATTCATTTTTATTTGATTTAGATTTAATTAATTTTGAATGAACTTTAAAATTAATCTTAATTGTGTTATTTTGAATAAGTTTCCAAATTAATTTTAATTGAATGAATTTTGAACTAATTTTTATTGAATTAATTTCGAATGAACTTTAATTGAGTTAATTTTTAATTTATTAAGTTTTATTTAAGTAATTTTAAATTAATTTAAATTAAATCAAGTTCGAATTCATTTTAATTGAATTAAGTTCGAATTACCTTTAATTGAGTTATTTTTGACGTCGGTTAAGTTCGCAACGTTTATGATCAACGATTGAAAGAAAAAAAATGATTTTCCTACTCAAAAAAATAATATTTTTTGTCCAAAACTATTTTTTTGTAAATCATTATTAAAAAAATTAATCGTACTATTTTCTTTACAAAAATTTATAAAAATTTCCTTAAAAAAATATTTTTTTTTCTAAAATCGTTGACTATAAACGTTGTGAACTTCACCAACGTTATTTTTGAATGAATCAAGTTTAATTAAATTAATTCTAAATTGTCATTGAATTAATTTTGAATAAATTTTAGTTGAATTGATTGTAATTAAAATTATTTTGAATTAAAATAATTAAATTAATCTTTAATTAATTAAGTTTCGTTGAATTGATTTTCAATTAATTTTAATTAAATTAAATTCTAATGATCTTTTGTTGAGTTATTTTTGAATGTATGAAGTTTAATTGAATTAATTCTGAATTAAGTGGACTTCAGTTAATTTCGAATTAGTTTTATTTGATTTAATTTTGGATTAATTTTAATTGAATTAATTGTAATTGAAATTATTTTAACTCAACTTTAATTGAATATGTTTTGAAATAATTTTAATCGAATCTATTTCGAATTAATTTTAATAGATTTAAGTTTGAATTAATTTTGAATTATTTGTAATTGAAATTAATTTAAATTTACTTTAATTGAATACATTTTGAAACAATTTTATTTTATTTATTTATTTATTTTTTATTTTTTAAATATTTTTTTAATTGAATTAATTTCGAATTTACTGTAATTGAGTTAATTTTCAATTAATTGAGAAAATTCAAAGTCTAATTGAATAAATTTTGAACTTCTTGTAATTTACATTATTTTGAATTAATTGAATTTATTTCAAATTAACTTAAATTGTGTTAAGTTTGGATTAATTTTAATTAAATTATTTTTTTATTAAAATTGAAATTTCCTCACCTTAATTGTTTACCCATGCAAATGCAAATTGCGTCAACGAGAAGGGCCGGTAGCAAGTGGAAAAAGTAAACGTAAAACAAATGAATCATTCTGTATTTATTATTTCTAAAACTGTAGTACCAAACAGATCGAACTGACGGAACTTCAATTCCATATTTTTCTGACATTTCCTTTAGTTCATCCCACGTGACTGGATTGTCTTTCGAAACAAAATTGTAAATTGGTACTTCTGTCGATTCCTTGTCGAGACTGTGATGGAAAAAAAATTTATTTACTTTTTCGAAGAATAACTAATTTTTATAGTGAGGAATTTATTCGTTTTATTAAAAGGAATTAATTTTGTAATAGAGAAAAATTAATTTTAGTTTTGTTTCAGAAGGAATCAATTTGGCTGTAGAGAAGAATGAATTTGGTGATAGGAATTAATTTCGTAACAGAGAAAAATTAATTTTAGTTTTGTTTCAGAAGGAATCAATTTGGCTGTAGAGAAGAATGAATTTGGTGATAGAATAGAAATTTTCTTCAATTTTTAATTTGGAAAATTGAGAATGGAAGTTTGGAAATGTAGGAAATTAAAGGAGAGATTTTTTTTATACCGTTTCTTGTTGGAAACATCCCAGGCAGAGGCAATTAGGGCATTTACAGTCAAATCACCAGGTACAATGTTGGCTTTTAATGATCCATCGCAGTGTATAGATCGAAGTAATCCTGCCCCTGCTCCAGCAGCTACTCCAGTAGGTCCATACATGTTGTCTATCCAACCCGGAATTGGTTCTTTATATGTTGATACAACTAGAGGAGGAATTTTTTTTTATTATTGCTAGACCATTTCTATTTTATATTTCAAAAAAAAATCTCTACTTTATATTTTAAAACAAATTCTCTAATTTATATTTCAAAAAAGAAATCTTTTTTATATTTCAAAAAATAAATCTTTTTTATATTTTAATAAAAGAAATCTTTTTTATATATTTAATAAAAAAAATCGTTTCTATATTTCCAAAAAGAAAAAATTGATAAGAAACGAAAAAACAATTCTATCTTCTCGAAATTATTGAATTATTGAGAAAAATTCTCTGAATTCCAAGTATTATTTTCGTCTTCGAGTTTGAAAACAATTTTCTAAAACTTAATCAAATTTAAATAAATGGAAATAAATTACAAAATTCCGCAAAGAAAATTTTTTTAATAATTTTTTTGTTTTATTTATTCGTTTTTCAATTTTGTTTATTATTTATTTATTATTAATTTATTATTAATTTATTATTCATTTATTATTCATTTATTATTTATTTATTATTCATTTACTATTCATTTATTATTTATCTATTATTTACATATTTAAAAAATTTATTTTCCAAACTCTCAGTGATTTATTTATTATTCACGATTTTTGTTTCAATAAAGTAAAAATTTCTCCTTTAGAAATAATTAAACATAAAATTTTAAGTGCAAAAATTTTTATATGATTGTTTTTGAAAAAAAAGATGGGTATAAAATTTTGTTTTTCAAAATTTTATAATAGTCTGCTCGTCATAAATTCTTTTTTATAGTTTTCAATCATTATGATGAGAAAACATTGTCAACGTAAAATTCAAATTTCATTACCTTGAAAAATATAAAACTAGTTTTATATCTTGACCTTAACTATAGTTTAAAAGAGAAAAAAAATAATAACCGAGAGAGAGAGAGAGATTTCTGAGGATTAAAAGAAGGAAAAAGAAGAATATCGAACTTTAGGGGCAAAGATTCCTAATTTGAATTTTTTTTACACTATAAAATATTTACAAAAATCATCTTAAGTGAAAGGAATTCCCCCGGGAATTACTTTCACTTTTTTTTGCATAATTTTTTTTTTTAGAAGTGTTTTTATTCGACACTTTTTTTTCCTTCGGTTATGATTTATTAAAGGACTTTGGTTTCGTCGAATTAAAAATAAAAAGGGGAAAAAAGTAGAGGAAAAATAAGAAATAAAAAATTAATAGTAAAGTAAAGGACGAATTAAAAAATAAAAAATGAGGAAAAAAGAGTTAAAAAAAGGAATAAAGGGGAAAAGATTTAAAAATCGTCTTACCGATCGCAGGTCGAAATATTCCAACAGGCAAATTGCCAGCTTCTTTGTTAACGATTTCTTCAGCGACAGCTTTTGTGTAGGCGTAAGTGTTAGGCCATCCTCCTAGTAACCTATAATTTTTTTTTCTTTGATTGAAAAATTTCTCGATCGATTTTCTCGTAATTTTGTATTAAAAATGTTCTTTTACATTCAATTCATTGTTATGTTAATTGATTGTCAATAATTGACGATGTCTAGTGCAGTGATGGGTTGGAGTTAGTTATTCACTGTTTCATGTTTATTTAATTTTTACTATATGTCTAAACTGATGTGGCAAAAGTTCAAGGAAAAATGTTTTTCTATGAAACAACACTGTGAGTAACACACTGAGGATAATATTATTTTTTTCCCCTGTCTCAAAGAGGAGGTGTAAATTGTTTGACAATCTGACGTCACTGAAGGTGATGGCCCTCACAAAATGCAACGCATTTTGTTTTGAATTATTTTTCTTAATTTCTTTTTTTTTAATATTTACGTAACTTTTGAAATCGCAATCATTCTTGCAAGCAAACTTGGAGAAATTTTTTTTTTATTTGTAGGATAAAAATATTTATTTTTAAATAATTCAAATTTAAAGAGTACTTTGAGTTTTGACAAAAAAAATTAAGTGTCTGTTGTTATTTGATATTAATTAAAAACTTTTTTTTAGGACTTACTGTGGAGTGAAGGAATCGATCAATTTTTCATCAGCACATTCTGTGAGGGTAATTAGTTTACTTGCTTCCATTGGTGGATCGTAAAATTTTTCTTCGATCGTATTGTGAGGACAATTTGCATAGGCAGTTGATACGTGAATTACTGACTGTAATGTAAGTTTTTAAATTATTATTATTATTATGAATTTAGAAAATTAGAAAATTATTATTTAATTATTAATTGGAAATGCACCTTTAAGTTGTTCATTTCCTTTGAAAGATTTATAATTTCTTTCGGTGCCTGAACGTTTATTGCAACTGCGAGTTTGATTTTTTCATCAAATCTAACTGTGGCTGCTACGTGAAAGACAATTGACACTTCACGAGTCAATGTTGTTCTATCTGATGAAGATAATCCCAGTCCTGGCAAACTGCAGTCTCCTGAGACTGCAACAATTTGATGCCGAAATTTTGGATGTTCCTCTTTTAATCTGGAAAAAAGCTATTAAAATACTCGAATTATTATTTCAATCGAATCGCTAATTTTACAATAATCATGAGTTTTGAACTAATCGTTGAATTAAATTTTTCAAATAATTGCAAATACGTGGATCAAATTTAGTTAATTGAGGGTAATTAATAGTTAATTAGTTTGAATGATACCTTACCGATAATATTGATTACCGATATTTACCATTTAAATATGTAAAATTATATAAGACTTATTTATCAAAATTAAAAAGCGAAATAAAATTTGAAGTAAGCAATTTCTTTTAATCAAAACTAAAAAGAAATAAAATTTAAATTGGACAAATTTTATTTATCAAGAATAGAAATAATTAAAATTTGAATTAAATAAATTTTATTTATCAAAAATAAAAAGAACTCAAATTTAAATTGAACTAATTTTATTTATCAAAGTTAAAAAGAAATAAAATTTAAATTGAAAATATTTTGTTTATCGAAAATGAAAAGAAATAAAATTCAAACTGAATAAATTTTATTTATCAAAAATGAAAAGAAATAAAATTGAATTTTTTTTTTAAATTAAAAATTGAATTGAGTTGATATAATAATTGAATTGAATAATTTCATTTATCAAAAATAGAAATAAATTAAATTTAATTAAATTTATTTACTTATTAACGTTTTTAATATTATTTAAATAAATCTTTAATTATTAGAGTATAAATTTAGCAATTTGGAAAAATTGTTTATTATTATTTATTATTTATTTTTTCTATTTTGTAAAATAGTTGGCAGGTCTTTTTACTTTCATCGCGCAGAGTTTTTATATTATGATTATTGTAAAGTGAGAGATTAATAATAATTAATGAATTTTCAAAGAATTTAAATATAGGAGGAAGAAAAATTATTTGATGAAGTAAAAACTCTTTCCTGACACTTACACTTTGACATTATATTGTCTTTTTAACAACAAGCAAATGATGAAAAATACATAATGAGAAAGTAATTGGCTTGAGACTTATTTGAATTACTAATTGACATTTGTGCATTAATATGGTAAATGTTCATGCAATCGAACATGTAAATCAGTAGCCACGGCGATTTGAATAATTTACTTCCTTAGCAAGAGTTGATTTCATAATTAAATCCTTATTATAAGGTGACTGTGTCATATTGATATCATATGGCATTTTCATATATTAAAAGATCGTAACTTTTTCTTATCAAAATGTTGATAATAAATAAGTAAAATTTATTATATTTATTGTAATATTTATAATAATGTTTATTTATTAAATTTATTCATTTATTTATTCATAGTAAACGGGGCAATATTTATTATAATTTTTATTATAATTATTATAATTTGTATTATTTTTATTATAATTATTATAATTATTATAATTATTATAATTTTTATAATAATTTTTGTTATAATTATTATAATTCTTTTTATAATTATTATAATTTCTATTATAATTATTACAATTCTTTTTATAATTATAATTTTCATTGTAATTATTGTCTTTATTTTTGTGATAAAAATTTATTTCCTCTAAGAAATTACTTACTGCGTCGTCGAATAATTCTTCTATTCTCTGATGAACGTCTTTCTCTTTTTTCGGTCGCACCAAAAGATAAATAAATGCAATTCCCGGGCAGCTTCTCAATAATTTTTCAATTAAAAGTTTTCCCATGAATCCAGTGCCGCCAGTGATGAATATACTTTGTCCCCTGTAGAATTCTTGAATTGGTGTGAGATTTAAATTTTCGTTAGATATATTTTGTAATTTTTTTGTGCATTCTGTTGGTGTTCCTGCCCTCGATCCACTTTCGGCAACTGCCACATCCTGACCGCCTGCTTCTTGTAGAATTTCCACCATTTTTTCAGATTCTAGAACAAAAATGTTTTTGTTTAAATATAATTTTTATCTAGAAATACAAAAAAGATCATTATTTTTATCTAAAAACGAGTTTTCTAATTTTTTTTTTTGTTAAAAACAAAAAAATGTTTAGAAAAGACTTTAGGTTTTTAGTGACTTAAAAGTGTCTCTGGTGAATTAAAATTTCATTTCGGGCTTTAAAATTTATTTATTTATTTAAATGTATAAACGAGCATAAAAAGCTTTTCATAACTAAAAAGTGTTTTTAGTGAATTGAAATTTCATTTCGAGCTTTAATATTTATTACCACTAATAATTTATAAATAAAACTTTGAGGTTAACGAGCACTTCGAGTCAAAATGGAAATTGATAATTTAATTTTGTTATTAATATTATCATTGAATTATGTTGATATTATTATTATTATTATTATTATTATTATTATTATTAAATTATGTTAATATTATTATTATTATTATTTTATTAAATTTTGTCGATATTATTATTAAAATAATAAAATAATATTAATTTATAATTTTACTTATTTTATTCGATTTTTTTTTATAATTTCATTTATTTATTTTAATTAACATATTTGTTAAATCAGTCTTTTTTATTGCAAAAATTGTGTTGATATTATTATTAAAATAATAAAATTATATTAATTAATAATTATATTTATTTTTTCATTTATTTATTTGAATTAACATATTTTTTCAATCATTTTTTTTATTGCAAAAATTTATTTTAAAAATCTATAATTTTTTTTTAAAGTGAGAAAAAATTTGACATTTTTGAAGGCTCGAAATTTATGTGTAGTAAAAATTCTTGTCTCATTGAAGACTGATTATCATTCAGCAGGGGTATTCAATGTTGAAATTATTTTTTTCACATAGAATTTTGTATCTGCTTCATTTCTAATGTTAAAAAAATTGCCTCTAATTTGTTGAAAATTTAATTTAAAAGTAAAAATAAAAAATTATCCTACAAATAATTAATAAAAATTATTATTACTACTATTCTTTTATTAAATTCGACATTTAAATTTTTTTTCGGAAATATTGATTTAAATTTCAAATGAACGATATTTTTTCAAATATTTCCAAAAATTACTGATTGCAATAAAAATTGTAGAATAATTAATAAAAATATTGTAGAATTAAATTTTCCATATGGAAACATTATTAACTTTTTTGATACCGTGTTAAAATTATTACAATAAAAAAATATTTGGAAGAAATAAATTTTTTTCCTTTATTTGAAGGTTCGAAATTTTAGGATCGAGTAATATTTATTTATTATTTACTTTCTAATTAATTGAATTGTTGAATATTAATTTAATACTGAATTTATTTATTATTATTTTTATTCAACTGAATATTAATTTGCACTTTAAAAAAAATGAGTAAACTATTTATTGAATAGTAAATTATTTTTATGTACTTGACATTTTTTGTTAGACGCTCTAGAATCAATAGCTCACTTGGGAAATAATCACTGTTTTTTTAAATTAAACTGACAAAAAAAATTATTAACTGTTAATTGAAAAAAGAAATTAATATTTGTTTAGTCAAGATGGTTGGTCAACAAAGTTCGTTTTTGTTTTCTTTCTATTATTTTCCATGTCGATAACAAGGTACCTGTGTATATAGCATTATATACATTAAAAGTGATAACAATTTTTAATGACTTTCAAAAGACTTGGAAGGTGTACAAATATTTTCTTTTTTTTACTAAAATTTCTCTCTTTTGAATAAATATATAGTTAAAATTACAATCAAAATTATATGATTTATATTTTCTTCTACGATAATTTATCCTGATAATATTATAAATTTAAGGAAGAAGGAAAATTGCTCTTGACGTAGATATGTTATTTCTCGTATTTTACCTCACCTAAACTTGTTATTTCATAGTGATTTCTCTGAATCAAAATTCTGCACTGTCCCGGGATATGCAAAGTTACAGGAATATATTAAATGATGATGATATAGATTCACATCTTCCAAGGATTCTCCAATTTTTTTTTCTTTATTTTGTTTCTTTTTGTGTTAGTCATTTGGAAAAGGAAAATTAAAATTATTGAAAAATTTGGGGTGTTTGTTTTAATTATTTTTGGAACAATGAATTTATTTTACGAAAAAGGAAATTGGGGCGAATTTTAAGTTTTAATAGAATTTTGGGATTAGATATTTATAAATATTTTTTTTCAGACAGAAATTGCAAAATTTGTAAACGATTATTTAAAAATACCTCACGTGTGAGCGTAAATCGCTTCTCAAAGTGAAAGTTGATCATGAACTTCAAATAGTTTGTAGGTAGCTGCTTGATTTCTAACAAGAAAGGTCATTTATTTTTTTGTAACGTGCTCGATAACACGTGGCAATTCAATATGACGAAAAATGTCCAAAAAATGAAAATAAAAATAGAAAAGGAACCAAGAAAATATTTTCGTATTTAAATTAATTTATTCCTTGTGAAATAAAATTTTTTCAGTATTTGAAATCAAATGAAAAATATTATTTCCAAAGGTAAAAGTTCAGAAGGATGGGGATGGACAGTCGAATCAAAAGTTATGCAAAAAAAAGAGGAAAAAAAATAAAAAAGCAAGCAAGTAAATTTGTTTATATTTAAATTAATTTTTTCCAGTGGAATAAAAGTTTTGCAAATTGAAATTAAATTAAAAATATTTTTTTTTCAAAGTTAATTTTATCTTAGTTAAAAATTAATTGCTATAAAGGGGAAAATAATTGAAAGAAATAAAAATATATAATTGTGAAGAATTAGAATAATTTAAAGTAATTGAAAAATATATTTGTAAAGAAATAAAATAATTAAAAAATATTTTTTGATCTGACTGTACGTCCAAAAGTGCCTTAATTATTCCTCTAGGTTTTAGTAATAGAAAAAAGGCACGATGACTTAATAGAATCAATAATATAATTTCAATTTAAAAACAGTGTGCGAATAAGATTGAAAAAAATATATATATGAAGAGTGGGTTTTTTTCTATCAAAGTCCGGATGTTTGCTAATGATTATAATATTAAAAAAAAATCGTTTATAGTCTTCCTTATATACTTCGTGAATAGTGTCCAAAAGGAGTTTTAATATTTGTCTGAAACAAGCTGTACAACGTAACTTCATACAGATTTTCTCTTTTTAAACATTAGTAGAGACTTATTTCACCTTTGGGATTACGAAAAACCACGTTGGAATTTGTGGCTTGTGAGTAATGAATTTTTGTGAAGGGCATTTAACTACTTTGCCTCTAGCGGAAGCGTATATATTTTCTTCCTTGCCTTTGTTCTATACTCATAATGCTCTCGGTACAAATTTTTTTCCTATTTTCATCTACATATGCATATATAACTTTTTTGTTTTAGACTTTTAAATTATTATTTTTTATTGATGGGCTTTCTTTTGAAAAATAAGTAAATTATTATTTTACAATGATCATAGTACCTAATAATAGTGGAAAAATAATAAAAATAATAATAATAATAATAATAATAATAAAAATAACAATAATAAAATTAATATATATTAAAAAATAATTTAAAAAATAAACTAACAAATTTATTTTGTTGTCGTAGCAATTCGAATTTTTTGTGATGATAATAAATTCGTTAAACTACAAAAAATTTGCTAACAATGACAAAGAAAATTTTTTAGTACTATTTTTACAATTATTTTTTCTCTGTGTAATTATTTTATTATTTAATTATTGAAATAATTAGTTTGATAATAAAACAGTAATTGATTACTTAAATAATTTTTTTTATGATTTACTATTATAATATTGTAATATAATTATTTTTATAATGACATAAAAAATAAATATAAATAAATAAAAATAAAAAGTTGCTTTTATATTTTATCAATTACAAGTAAAAATTTATTCAAATAATGAATTACTTGTCTTTTGTATCAAATTAAAAAAAAATTTCATCAATTTTCCTGAAGTTTTGATTCATCAAAAGAACGAATAGTTTTGTTTTATTTAAACATTATCGAAAATTACTAAAATGGAATTAAAAATAAAATAACTCCAACACTTAGAGAAAGGAATTAATTTTGTAAATTGGCGAAAAAATATTTTCTGACAAAATTCTACACGGAGAGAGAATAAAAATTAATTTTTGTAAAAGTATTTTCTAATTTGGGGGAAAAATGTAACAAAGCAAAAATTTTGATATAAAAAATTCTAAACTTTAAGAAAAGTTATGTGAAAAATATATTTTTATGAAATATCGAGAATATTAAATAAATTTTCATATAAATTTACTAATTTTCTCGTCATTCCCTTTAAAGTTTTGTATTTTTAATATCGAAGTTTCGCTTTGTCACATTTTTTCCCTAAATTAGTAAATACTTTTAGAAAATTTAATTTTTATTCTCTCTCCATGTAATTTTAATGAAGCATAAAAAAAAATTACACGGGGAGAGAATAAAAATTAAATTTTCTAAAAGTATTTTCTAATTTGGGGGAAAAAAATTTGGGGAAAACAAAGCGAAATTTCGATATTTAAAATACGAACTTCAAATCGAAAATCTTTAAAGACATTTGTCAAATAATTTTTATTACAATCAAATATAGTTTTTGCCTCTTATGTACAAAATTTGTTTTCATAGAATTAATTTATATTTTTTATTAACTTTTTTTAAATTAATTTTTTTATTGACTTTTTTTAAATTAAGTTTTCTTATTGACTTCTTTTAAATTAATTTTTTTACTAACTTTTTTAAAATTATTCTTTTTATTTTTTTTTTAATTTAGACATTTTTTTTAAATTCTTATTTGTGGTGAAAATGTAAAATATTTTTTCCAAGTAACTGTTTTATAATAGTCAATCAAGTGATTTTTTTAAATGAAAATAATTTTTTTTCCCGAGCAACAAAATTTATATAAACTATTAATATTGAAAAAATTTGAAAAATATATTTTCTAAACAGCGGCAGAATTAAATTCTTTATTAAATATTACTCTTTTAATTACACATATAAACCCAACACGGAAGGAGAGGGTTTTGCGTTCATTATGCAAACTTTCAGTGAGAAAAGATCCAATTACACAATAATTGCACTATCTTGTGTCATTTTCATCCTACACTCGACTTACATATATTTATTTAATCTTGGAAGTCGTTTTTCCGAAAATTACGATTTTTCTTAAATTAAATTTTCAAAAATATATTTACTGTTCAGTTTTCTTTTTTTTTCTTAATTTGTTTTGTTTTTAAGAGAAAGATTTGAGAATTAAAAGAAAGTTGATCAATTACTTTTTTTTCGTACCTTTTTTCTCCTACTTTTTTCGTCATCGTCGTCGTTGTCGTCCAAAAAAAGGAGAAAAAAATGCAAAAATTTCTCTAGAGAATAGAGAAAGTTTTTAGTATTGACTCATCTTTTTTTTGAGGAACTATTTCTGTTTTTTTAGCATTAGAAATATATATATTTTTACATGAAAAAGTTGACTTGTTTTTTAAGTTGTAAGCAAAATTACAGTTTGGTTACATTCTATAATGATAATAATAATAATTTTACGCGACCTATTAAAATATTTTTACTTTTTTCTCACTTTGAACTCTCTGCGGTAAATATAAATTCCTGTTATGTTGTACAAAAACGAAATGTGAATGATCGTTTATGCAATACATGGAGATAGGACAGGAAGTTTTTAAACTGGAATTTCAACCTCTGTCTCAAAAATTTTGTCAATTACGTCTCATCTTTTTAAGAGAGTGCACTGTTTTCTTTATAGTACGCTATTAAAAAATTTATTTTTCTTTCATTGTTATTCTTATGTGCATAAAACTTTTTTACGACAATAGTAATTGAAGAATTCTAATATTAACTTTTATTATCAGTTAAAGAATATTAAAATTAAATAATAGAAAAGTAAATAAATTAAAAAATATAGTAAGAATAAAATTTTTTTAATTTAAGTTAAAATAAAAAATTAAATTGAAAAATGTTACTATTCTTTTCAGTATTATTATAATATTATAATAAATAAATAAATAAATATTGATAATAATAATAGTAATAAAAATGATAAAAATAAGTAATAATTATAATTATAATAATATTAATAATAATAGTTATAATAATAATATTGATAAAAATAATATTAATAATAATAATATTTTCTATATTGCTACTAGAACTGTAATTAATGTCTTAAATATTTTTTTTCTACAAAAAAAGCATTTGGATTTTTAGATTTAAAGATCCAAGATATAAATTTTACTGTTACGTAAATATAATCTCAGTTATCAGGTCACATGATGCTTTTCTCTTTTTCTACTTTCTTCCACATCTCTTAAACCAAATTTCTTAACGGTAAATGATGTGCTTCATAGAATTTCGTCTCTAGAAGAACATGTACCATTTTACTCTCCTTCTTTCTTGAAAAAGAAAAATAATTCCGGTTTCACAGTAAATTATAAATATACACAGTAAATGTCTCTAATAATTAGAAAATGTAATTGATACACAGAAGCAAAATGAGAAATAGTGAAATTCTAATTTAATTAAAATTTCGAATTAAATTTAGAAATTAGAAATTAAAATTTTTCAAATTTAAATTAATAATTTCCGTCTGCAAAAAACATTTGTTGCGAAAAAACCATTATTATAAAAAGTAAAAATTATGTCATTATAATTACGATTATTGTTAATATAATAATTGTATTGTATAAATAAAACCTAGTAATGAAACAAAAATAAGTTTTTGCATTTACTAAATTTAATGTAAAAATAAAATTAGTAGAAAAATTGTTAAAAAAAGTGTAATTAAATATAGAGATCGAAATAATTATTTGAATTATATTTGAAATATTAATTAAAAGCGGCGTAAAACGGATTTTGATTAAATAAATAAAATTTAAATCACGATGATAAAATTTTCAACAAAGATCGATTAGGAGTTGATTTAATTTTACTGTTACTTTGAATAAGAAAAACGAGAAAATTGAAAACTAAAATTTTTTTTGTTAATTCTTTTTTTACTATTTTATTTACTTTTGTCAGAGTGATATATCAAACCCCTTTAATAATGAATCACATTCGCGAAAAAAAGTGTAAATCCCTTAAAATTGTAATATCAATCAATCTTCTTCATCTGACATGTACATCGCGTTTCAATGCAGACAAAACGAATAGACACGTCATCGAAAGAGAACAAATGAAAATTGTTCGACCTCGACTAAACTTTATTGTGTCCAATGTTTAACAAAAAAAAAACGATAATAAAAAACTGTCTCGCCCATTAAAAAAATTAGAACTTTTTTTCTAAAATTTCGACTACAAAAAAAATGTATTTTTTCCCTGAGAAATATTAGTGAAATAAGCAGTGACAATAAAATAATTCAATATTAAAAAATATTGCAATAAAAGTACCAATATAATTAATAATAATTATTATTGTATCAAATATCATTTAATTGACTTAGATAAAAATTATTTCATGTAAGAAAATATTTAATTCATAGTAGTCGGTTTTTTAATTAAATAAATTTTTTTCGAATATAATAAATAAGTTATAATCATTCACCTTATTTATTTATCTAACTAGAAAAAATTGAACTACCAAATATTAAATAGAAAAAATTATTATCAGTAATAACTTAATAAAAAATAATAATAACAATAATAATATAATCAACAATTGTAATGAATTATTAATAATATTATTTATCGAAAAAATGGTTGTACATTTAAATTAAAAAAATTGAATCAAATTGTAAAGTCTGGTTAGTAATTAATTTTTTTTTTTAAACAGAATTGGGAGAAAATTGTTTAAAAAGATTTCTTATAAAATTCTGTGTTTTGTAAACAAAATATTTCGGCATTTTTTGTTTGAAATTATTTTGCATAAATTTAGATAAATCGATGTATATACATACAAATGGTAGTACAATTGTTTTAATAATTTGTCAACAATTTTTTTTCTTTGATTCACCTTGAAAGAAATTGAGTCGAAAATAGAGTGAAAACGATTTCTTTTTTTCTCCCTAATATCATTTTTATTTAAATATAATTCCCTCAAAATAACATTCAAATTTACATAGTTTCTTTTATGGTTTTCTATTTATAAAAATATTTTTCAAAAACAATATTAAAGGACATGAACTCGTTTTTATTTTTAGTCTTTTGTTGTATTTAATTCTCAGTTCTAAAACAATTATTTTCTAATATTAATTATTAATATATAGTATTATTAATATTATTATTATTATTATTATTATTAATATTATTATTATTATTATTAATATTATTATTTATTATTTATTATTATCATAATTATTATTATTATTTAATTAAAACAATCCCTTCAGTTAATTAATCAATTCTTTTAAAAAATTATTAAATTTTGAGCATAAAAAACTGTTTCAATAAAAAATGATATTTTTTTCCTCTTGGAATTTAATATATTATTTTGTTTTTTTCGATTCATTTCTCCTTCGTATAGTAGAGCTGCTTTTTTTTCTTAATTATACTTCTCTTTCATATAGTTGAGTTGCATTATGATTGAAATTTTTGCTGTGTCCGTTTTTGGATACAAAAAACTAATTTCTATGCGGTGGTCAGTTATTTTTCTTTTTCAAGATTTTTAAAATGCATTATCACGAATTTTTTTGATAGAGTTCTTGATCCATTATTAGCTTTTGTCAGATAATGATCTTGAATATTTAATTTATAGTAAAAAATCGTATTTTTAAATAAAAAAAATGTAGTTAATCATTAGGGAACAAGAATTTATTTAGTAACATTTTAATATTAAAAATAATAATTAATAATTTCAACTTTATTACTAAAAATTTGTCGAATGATAAAATTATCAATTATCAATTCTTCAATTCATTCTTCATTCTTCAATTATTATTTAAAAATAATAATTGTTATTTTTTAAAAATATTTTGGACGTAGTAAAAATTCTAATCACAATACAAGTAAATTATTATTTAAAAAAGCAACAAAAAATTATATTTTATTATTATTTATAATTATATTATAAAATATTTTTATTAAAAAAATAACACAATGAAGAAATTATTCATTTTCTTTAAAGTAAAACAAATACGGTACAAAGTATTAAAACTCGTTTAATAGTAATACCACATGAAACTGTAATTTATTTACGCAAGTGAATAATTATTAGTCATTTAAAGAATTTGAATTTATGGGAATTATGGTTTAAACAATATGATTAGTTTTTAGAAAAATTTCATCAGACAACTAGAATTTTATGGTGGTTTACTTTCTAAGCTAATCATTCTTTTTATAATATACATAACCGTAGGCAGTAATTTAATCCTGTCTGCGTAAGCGTCGTGGAAGAATTATTTTTTTATTTAACTTTTTTTTCAGTGAATAACAGAGAAAAAGTCTTTGGATAATTGTAAATGTGTCTCAATAATCGTTGGGAACTTTGAAAAATATTTTTGTTTTCAAGAAATTCGAGTGGAAAAATAAAAAAATAGAAAAAAAAATAAGAACAAAAAATTAGAAAAAAAGTTGAACACTTTTTGTATTCTACTTTTTTCTAATTTTTTATTTTAATTGTTTTTCTATTTTTTTAAATAAAATTTTAATAAAAGATTGTAAAATATTAGAAAGAAAATTAGAAAAAAATTTTTAAAAAATTAGAAAAAAATAGAAAAAAATTATATAGAAAATTAGAAAAAATAGAAATGAATAGAAAAGAAGTAAAAAAGGCAAAATTAGATTTTAATTAATTTAGAGTAAATTATTTATTATACCTACTTGTAAATTGATTATAAATTTTTATGTAATAAATCGAGTGGTAATTAATGAAACATAATTGAAATAAAATTATTTTTATTTATGGAAAGATAATTGAAGTGGAATTTTTATTTATTATTTTTTATTATTTTTTCTACTTTTCTTGTCTGTCTTTTTAAATAATTTTTTGTTTTAGTTGTCGAGAAATTATAGGGACTAGATTTGTGATTTGTTTTTGCGATAAAATATGAAAGTGGCGAGGTTTCTAATCAATATGAAGGAAAATGAATAAAAATTAGTTCTTCAATGATATAATACCATATATATAAATTGATAGTGTTACCAAGTTATAACCCTGTAACAATACATAAATATCTGAAAATGACCAGTGATAAATAATGCAACAAGTGTTCCTATGTTGAGCAATAGTGCGCGCACAACTAAAGTCGATGGCTCATCATGAGTGTTGAATACTCATTTAGAAATAACAATTTATTGACAAAAGCATTTGAATTTGATTTTTAATTTTTTTCCAATAATTTTGAAATTTTATTTTTCTCCCATTTTTCCGAAAATATTTTTCATCATTTTTTTTCTTTTTAGTATAATTCGAGTGTAATAATTTATTCAAGTACAGAAATATTTTTTTCTATTTAAGAACATTTATTCTTTTATAATGCCAAAATAACAATGTATATTTGTATTCATTAAAAGTAATCCTAAAGTCTTTTGCATAACTATGCGGTATATGTAAATAAATAAAGAATTGAAAATCAGAAAAAACAAAGTTGTAGATTGGAAAAAAAAATTTGATTCAAATAAAGAATTACTTGTGTGTCTATTAAATAAATTAATTAAATATTTACTTGTAGCAAATAATTTTCGAGTCAGTTAAATACTTGTAGCAAATAATTTTAGAGTCAGTTAAATTGTATTCGTTTCAAATACTGAAATTATTGTTTCAAATACAATTTATTTGATTTGAACAAAAATTACTTGAAATAAAAAATATTTAAGTAAATATATTTTTGATAATAGACAAGTCGTCGATTATTTGAATTAAAGACATTTTTTTCCACTATATAAATTAGTAAAAGTTCAATAATTAATAATTATTCAAGTATAAAGACAATTTCCTTCTTGCTTTTATTTTTTTTTTTAAATATTTTACATAAAATTAAATTCAAGACTTTTTTAAAAATAATAATTACACTTTTTAGAACATCGTGGAAAAAGCAATAAGAAAAAAATAATTACAAAATTATTATTGAAAAATCGTAAAAATCGGATTATTTTCGATAAAATAATTCTTCTGTCAGAATCTTTAGTTAAAAATACTTTATTGAATCGTTAAGATTAAGTAATAGTGAGAAAAAAAATTGTACGTTTCTTTTCGATATTCATAAATGAATGAATCTAATAAATATTTTACACTTTGTATTTACCTTGAAGTAATTAAAACTTAATTTACAATAACTCGTATTACGTGCAAATTTTTTTTTTCTTTGTGTTTCTAAATTTGAAATCGATAAAACTTATCAACAATTATGAAAAATGTGTGTCTCTCGAACAAATGAAACTAAAAAATTGACAGTAATGAGAAAATGGTAATTTAATCGATTAATTTTTTTTTAAAAACGGTGAATTATTTTTAACTCCAGTGTTTTTCTATTAAAATTTTCAGAATTCGAACTTCAGTGACGATAGAAAGTAAAAAAAAATTAATATTAACTTTTTTAATTGTGTATTACGCGTACGGAAAATTTGATTATTACAATAATTTTTTTCTAGTCTCTACGATTTGTAAATATTTGTTAATTGTGAATTTAATGAATGAAAATCGAAATGAAAACTTCAGTGTAATTTCCCTTTTTTATTAGGTGATGAAAAGTAATTTTTTTATTAATATAGAAAGAAAAAAATGATGATTAATACTTTGTGCTTTTCCAAGATGGTACGTGGAGAAAAATATTGTTAGAAGTGGTAATTCCCTGTCTTATTGTAATTATTATTTTAAAAAAAGTAATTTAAAATTTAAAATTTTATTTAAATGTCAAAATAGTTGTCAAAAAATTATTCTCTCTTTTTAGCTTTTTTTGTAATTACTATTGAAAAAAAGAAGTAATTGAATTGTTAATTTTACGTATTAGACTCTTTTTTCAGAACTTTAATATTTTCTATATTTAAAGACCACTTTTTTTCTAAATTATTTTTTACTATTTTTTCTTCAATATTACGTGAGTTCGCGAACAAAACAAAATTCCCATTTTCTTCTAATAATTAATAATCGAGAATAATCCAATTAATAACTTTTTTCCAATGACGTAAAATTTAATTTTTCTGCTTTCATAAAATTTTGTTTTTCATTTTTTGTGAAATTTCTGATTTCGATACAAAATTGCAAAAGAAATGAAATACTTTACGTGAACTGGTGAAATAATTATTTATAAAAAATTATTTATCACATACGCAGTTTAAATTATTATTTTTGTATTATTTATCGTTACAGAAATAAATAATTAGAATAACAATAAACAGTTTTAGTTGTTAGTTAGGAAAAAAACGAAATTATTTCAAGGAAATATTTATAATTGACCATAATTGGTTATACTTGTTAATAATTGGGTTGCTTTTTTTAATTATATTGAAGAAAATATTTAAACTTATTCTAATCACTGTGCGTGTCCTCGTTGAATGATAAGATAAAAAAACCACGTGAATTAAACATATACAGTTAAAAAGTAATAGACAATGGAAAAGGAAAAATGGAAAATACGAAAGAAAATGTTTTAAATTGAAAATTTCTTTCTTTTTAAAGAAAAATAGAATAGAATAGAAAAGGAAAGAAAAGAAAAGAAAAAAAGAAGAGAAAAGAAAAGAAAAGGAATGTAAAGGAAAGGAAAGAAATTAAAAAGAAATTGCAAAGATTTTTCAAAATATTTTCTTAAATTTAATTTAAAATTTTGAAATAGATAAAATAAATTACGTTTCTAAAGTTAGGGACCAAATTTTTAAACTATATTTAGAAAATAATTTCTTTTTACAATTGAAATTTAGTTGGAAAATTTTTTTTTCAAATTTTTTTTTTTTTTAAAGGAACGACAGACGAAAATTTTTATTTAAACTATATTTAGAAAATAATTTATCTTTTTATAGTTGAAATTTAGTTGGGAAATTTTTTTTCAAATTTTCTTTCTTTTTAAAGGAATGACAGACGAAAATTTTTATTTGAATTCATTTAAAGTTTATAAATAAATAAAATGAAGCATGTTTCAAATTTTTGACAGTAAATTTTTAAATTATGTGTTTTGAAATATTTTTTTATTTTAATTGAATAAACAATTTGCAAAAATAGATAAATTTTAGAAAATTAACGTCGAAAATTTATTATGAAATGTGTAAAAATAAAGAGAAAAAAACCAAAGTTTCTTATATCATGGTGAATTCCCCAAATTTCATAATTAAAAATGACTAATATTTATTCTACTATGCGATTTCGTCTTTCTTCTGCGCGTCTCAGGTGGAAATTAATTTATGAATCTGTTCCCAAATTTAAATTTTATTATTATTCTGCAATGGAAAATAATAAAAAAAAAATACAAATTTATTATGAAATAGGTACTTTATTTAAACTAGTAAAGTAATGAATCATTTTTTTGTTGTTGAAAATGTTTAATAATAATTATTATTAATAATTATTTATATGACAGGGGAATAGGAATGATTGATAATATTATCATTATTATTAGTCATTATATCGATAATAATTGTATTATTTTATTATTGTTGTAGTTTTTTTATTATTTTTTTCTATTGTTAATAATTTTAATAAGTATCAATTATTTTTGTTATTATTATTGTTAATACTATTATTATTGTTAATGCTATTATTTTTGTTAATACTATTATTTTTATTAATACTATTATTTTTATTATTATAGTTATTATTATTGTTATTATTATTCTTACTATTATTTAAACTAATTACTATTATAAGTCCCCCATTTTTTTATAGCTTTAAATTTGTTTTTCACTTACTATTATTATTGTTACTATTATTGTTGTTATTTTCATTATTATTATTTTAATTATTATTTTCATCATAATTATTCTTAATTATTCTCAATCTTTTTATTCCTATTATTTTTTTTTATAAACTTTATTCGGCCAAACTGACAATTTTTTATTCCTATTATAATTATGATCAAAAGTACTAAATGAAATTAAAATAATTTTAATGATTGCAAATTGATACAATTATTTTATTTATCTAGAAATTTAAAATTTAAAACAAAAAATTGTCTTACTGTCTTTAATATTGATTCGATAGAACAAAATCAATTTTTTTACTTTTATAATTAATTATTAATTATAAATTATCATTAAGAAGAATTTAATAAATTGCTACGAAAATGATACATTATCTTATTTAATAATTAAAATATGTTTATTCGTTTTTTTAATAATTTTTTTTATTAAATAAATTTTTTTTATTTTGTTAAATAAATAAACTATTAATTTTTGAATGAAAATACGAATTGATAATACACATATGGATAGATTTTGGTTGAAGGAGAAAATGAAAAATATTCTTTAAAGATTCACTTTTCACACCTAAGTGTCAAGATTTGCGACGCAAATGCATTGTCAGTATAAACTTCAGAAAGACCTATCGCGTGTTATCCTACTTTAACGTCCCTGACAATGCGGAAGCTTTATCCTCCATCCACCACGTGGGAATCGACGATTCAAATCAAATATTTGCCATACGTGTTTACATACAGGATCATTTTAAATTCCCTGAATTTTAACTCGGAACTTCTTTTTCTCACTGGCAATCTTTCAAAAACATGGCTTTTTAATCATTTATTAAAGAATTAAAAAAATCATCTTTTTTTTATTTTTTCCTCGTTTTTACATTCTTTTCAAATTTTTTCCCTCTTCTTTTTCATTCTCTTCAAATTTTCTTCCTCTTTTTTATATTCTCATCAAATTTTGTTCTTTTTTTACATTCTCTTCAAATTTTTTTCCCTCTTCTTTTTCATTCTCTTCAGAGTTTGTTCCCCTTTTTTACATTATCATCAAATTTTTCCCCTCTTTTTTTACATTATCATCAAATTTTTCCCCTCTTTTTTTACATTATTATCAAATTTTTACCCTTTTTTTTACATTTTCAACAAATTTTCCCCCTCTTTTTTACCGTTTTAGTAAATATAAGAAGCTCTTGGAATTATTTGGAAAATAATTGCGGCGAAATTGAATCGAGGACAAAAATTTACTATAGACTAAAACCTCTAGCATTTTTTTGAGTAGGAAAAATTAAAAAATGAATGAAATGAATTTTGGAAAAGAAAATTGTTTTCTAGTGAGGAATTTTTTGAGACTATAAATGGAGATGAGTAGGAAAAGAAAAATTCAGATTTATTTTAGTTTCACTAACCTTATTTGAAGCCCTACAAAAGACAGCATACGAACGAATAACTTTCACCGTTAAGGCCCCTTCTTTTTTTTCCGTAACGAAGAAGAAGAAGAAATGTCCAACGTATTTGGGTTTAAAAAAGGAAAAATAATTTTTCCGAAAAATTAACACTTAAATAAATGTAAAATCCCTAAAAATAAAAAACGATTTGATAGTGAATCTACGGAAGCTCCGCGTGAAAAGCTTTGAAACGTTTAATCGGCTTGACTTTTGATGTGTTTAAAAGACCGTGTGTATATAAGCGGGGGATCCTCGCGATGAAAAGGTCAAGCACAGTGTGATGGAAACCAAACTGATGGAAGGCCTTTACCCAAAGCCAAATGACTAGAAAGGAGGTGGTCCACACTTGGTGGGGATTCACTCTCATGTATATGTATATATATATGCTATATAGTTGACAACTATGTGTGTAATGCTAATCGTCAAGCATTCCCTTTGACAGAATTGTTGTTTTGTTTAGATATATATCCTCTTATCGAAATCATGACCATTCTATTTATGTGGATGTAATTGTTGCAGAGGAGAGATGACTGTATAGGTTGTCAAAGGCTGTGGACTGTAATTAAAGGTCTAGACACGTTCTAAAGCTCCTTGGATTATCACTGTATCAGAGGCTAGTTGGGAATTTGTCGTGTGTGATGCGTTTGAAGACAAAAAGATTTTTTTTTTCTTAGAAATCGTCGTGTTTTTTGTTATTGTTGTTGTATTTTTGAATTTTTCAGTTGGGTTGCAGTGAAGGTTTGAGGGAAAATTGATGGTGGAGAAAAATGGAAAAAAAGGAGAAAAATGTGGAGTAATTTTTACTACTCTTGTGGTTTACAATTTTTGTTTGGAATAAACACGAAAAAATTACTTTGAATGTAGGAAAATTTACTCTGAAAGTATAGTAAATATTGCTACGTTCGAAGTTCTGTTTGGAATAAATACGAAAAATTTACTTTGGATGTAGGAAAATTTACTCCGAAAGTGTAGTAAATTTTGCTACGTTCGAAGTTCTGTTTGGAATAAATACAAAAAATTTACTTTGGATGTAGGAAAATTTACTTTGAAAGTATTGTAAATTTTGCTACGTTCGAAGTGGATTTTACTAATTTTTTAAAACGGAACACTTTGAATGTAGTAAAGTTTACTTCGAACGTAGCAAAATATAAATTTACTCCGAAGTATAGTAAAAGTTACCAAAAATGTTAAAATATTTTTATTAAATTTTATTATACTTTCGGAGTAAATTTTGCTACGATTGAAGTAAATTTTACAAACATTCAAAGTGTTCGTTTTAAAAAATTAGTAAAATCTACTTCGAACGTAGCAAAATTTACTATACTTTTGAAGTAAATTTTCCTACATCCGAAGTAAATTTTAGTAATTTTTTTTTACAAAGAACACTTCGAATGTAGCAGAATTTACTATACTTTCGGAGTAAATTTTCCCACATCCGAAGTAAATTTTTTGTATTTATTTTCAAACAAAAATTACAGTAAACCACAAGAGTAGTAAAAATTACTCTACATTTTTCTCCTTTTAGTAACCATAAATTTTTCCTCAAACTTTCACTGCAATCCAATTTAAAAATTCAAAAAGACAACATCAACAAAAAACACAACGATTTCTGAAAAAAAATCTTTTTGTCTTAAAAAAAACCGTCATAGCCAAAAGAAATTAAATTTTTTTTCTTTTTTACTAATTTTTGTTTACAAGGAACACTTTGAAGGTAGTAAAATTTACTTTGAAGGTATTAAAGTTTACTTTGAACGTAGCAAAATTTACTCCGAAAGTATTGTAAATTTTGCTAGGTTAGAAGTAAATTTTACTACGTTCAAAGTGTTCTTTGTAAACAAAAATTAGTTAAATTTACTTCGAGTGTAGCAAAAATATTTCCTTGGTTCATTTGGTTTTGTTTCCTGATTGTAAGATATTTCCTAAATGGAAAGAATTTTTTGTATCAGAAAATTTATTCTTTTCTATGGAAGGAAATATTTTTGTTTGGAAATCACGATTTTTTAAAAACAAATTTCAAATTTTAAAAGTTTTCAGAAATATTTTAATATTTCTGGTAACTTTTATTATACTTAACTTTTACTATACTTTCGGAGTAAATTTAAATATTGCTACGTTCGAAGTAAATTTTACTGCATTCGAAGTGTTCTTTGTAAAAAAAATTAGTAAAATTTACTTCGAACGTAACAAAATTTAATCCAAAAGTTGTAAAAATGACCAAAAATGCTTTACCAGAAATTTTTTATTATAAAAGTAGTAAAAGTTATTTTATATTTTTCCCAGCTTGTAAAAAGTACCAAATTTCAATCGAATTAATGACAAAAATTTGAATATAATCATAATTTGATAAAGAACCCAGACAAGATTTTTTTTTGGAATAAATTTTAACTTTTTTTAAAGATATTGATTTTTTTCAAAAAATCTTTGGAAAATATTTCTTTGGTTTATTTGGTTTTACTTCCTGATTGTAGGATACTTTTTAATAGAAAGAATTCTTTGTAGCAGGAAATTTATTGCTTTCTATGGATTAAAAAATATTTGTTCGGAAATTACGATTTTTTGCAAATAAATTTTGCATTTTCATACTTTATATCAAAAAATTGTTCCTATTCTGAATTTTTATATGAAACCCATTTCAATAGAAAATTTTTCCAATTTTGTGAAAGAAAATCTCCATTTTTTGGGTAATGATGTTTTTTTGAAAATTTCAAAAATATTTCTAAGTTTAGTTTTTGATTTAGTTTTTGAGTTCAAGATAAAAATATTTTGTATCTGAAAATTTTTCCTTTTCTATAAAAAAAATTCACTTTTGTTCAGAAATAACAATTTTCAAAAAGCAATTTTATTTAAAAATATTTTGGTAGGATTTGGATTATTATTATTATTATTTATGTTTATTATCTGTATTTTCATTAAAAGTCCATTTTAATAGGAAATTTTTTTTTGCCTTTATGGAAGGAAATCTCAATTTCTTTTGTCAAGGATTTTTTTTCCAAAAATTTCAAATTTATTTCTAGGTTTATTTGGATTTAGTTTGAGTTCAAAATAAAAATTTTTAGTAGTAGGAGATTTTTTCTTTTCGAAGAAAACTTTTGTTCGGAATTTACAATTTTCGGCAAAAAAGTTAGAAATATTTTCAGTAGGATTTGCATTTATTTTCTAAATTTCCTTTAAAAATCCCATTATATTTCTGATTTTTATGGATTTACTTCCTAACTTTAATATAAAAATCCATTGCGTTGAGAAATTTTTCTTTTCCTTTGGAACTAGTTGAACCTTTATTATAAAATCCAGATTTTCTTAAAACAATTAGGAAATATTTTCTGTTGGATTTGGATTAATTTTCTGAATTTTTATTAACAATCCATAACATTGGAAAATCAAATTTTATTAGTGAATTATTTATGTAGTAATACAGAATGGAAAATAAAAATTCACTCTCGGTTTCATTGCTAATTGGTACAATTATTTTTATTAATTCTAAATTAGAGAGCAGGAAATTAATTACTAAATCATTTAGTGATGACTTTTCTGACGCAATGCAATATTTTTATAATTTGAACTCTTTTGGAAAGTATTATATAACGTTAACTTTGAGCTTAATTTGAAAATAATTATTGAAAGTAAAATATTAATGGATTCACTTTTTGAAAATGTGCTAATTAATGTTTATAGAACTCCGTTCTTCTTGTTGTGAAATATTATTTTGAAACGCTTATTATTTTGATGTTGAAAGCTATTTACTAAAAGTTGTGGAAAAATGTTTTAAATATTTTTCAAAAATATTTTTTAAAAAAGTACATAAAAATACATTAAAAATATTTTTTTAAAATATTTTAAATTATTTTCTAACTGAAAAAATTTATTTTCAAATTAAGAAAATATGTTTTTAGTATATTTTGGAATGTTTACTAATTTCGGAATGAATTTTTCATATTTTTCTCGATGATTATAAAAGAAATTAAAAAATATGTCAAAAACAATTTTTTCCAAGAATATATTTTTTTATTATGTATTATATAATTTTTTTTATTAATTTACTAAACTTTATATTAGACTATAATTATATTTTTCATTTTACACTTTTTTCTCGTCTATTTTTCCTTTTCTTTTTGCTTTTTGTAAAAGTGTTTGTGTCACTTTTATAAAACTTAGGTAATAGTTTGGTGGGTTTTTTTCATTTTCTTTTGAACTTTTTCTTTTCTTTTTCCGCTTATATAAGACGAGTATTAAAATGATAATTTGAGTTATTTTTCCATTTTCTTACTTCCTCACTCGATTAAATTATTCGCAAATAGATTTTCTATTATTGAAGAAAGCTTATTATTTTTTTATTCACAATTAATTTAATTTTTTTTTATTTATGTATTCTCTTCTTTTACCATTGAAGTAATTTTTTTTCTCTACTATACCGTTCTTTGATATCCGTTTCTTTCTTCTAATTATACTTTTCTGTCATCTTTGAAATAAATGAACATTTCGAAAATAAATTGTTTAGTTATGAAGCTTTATTAAAGAATTCCTAATAATTTATAAGCAGCAACAGTAAATTATAAATAACAGTTGTCAATTAATTTTTTATAAAAATTTTCTTTTCCAAATCGAGTCTATTTAAAATTTTTTTTGAATAATTCTTTTGAATTTTTAATTGTTTAATAATAAAAATGAAAAAAATAAAAGAAGGTTTTTGTTTATTATTTATTTAAATAATAAACTGTGCTTTTTTGTAAATAAACAATTATTGTGTAAAATAATGAAGAGGGGAGTACTTACCTTATCAGTGTTTATATAATAATTATTATTCTTCTTGAAATGACTTTAGTAATCTGCATTCAATCGATTAAATTTGGTCACGTAAGAGTATTAATTTCCGTTACCAATTTTTTTTTCTCCTTTCTTTATTTGTGGTTGTACCTTAATTCCTTCCTTCGCGTGCTATCTTCCAGGGTCAATGTACGAAATAAGGAAAGTTTCGAACCCGAATCTTCTTTTCTCAAGATCAAAAAAAAAAAAAAAAAAAAAAAGTGCATTTCTTCCACTTATAAGAGAAAAATAAAAAAAATGTTGGGAACTTTTGGTGGTTCATTCGCAATATAGATTGGGGAATACCCTTCGAATAAAAAAAACTTTAATATTTTCTTCGAAATTTACTCGTGTCAGAAGAATTCTTTTTTTAAACGATTCAAATACGATTAACGACGATCCATAAATTTTTGATAATTTATAAAAGGGAATTTTATTAACAAAAGGATTTTAAACAATATTTCAAATTGGTATATTGAATTGATTATAAATGGAAAAAGTATAAATGAAAAAAATATTAAATAAAAGTATGAAATAAAATAATTAACTTAGAAAAAATTGGATAATAATTTTAATATTAAACAAATTTCAATTTATTCAGTTTCCATTTATTAATATTTTATTTTATGATAAATTAATAAAATATAAATTAATGGAAATTAAATAAATTGAAATTTAATAATAATAATAATTAATAATAATAATAATAATAATAATAAAAATAATAATTAATAATAATTTAATCAATAATAATTTTATAATAAATAAAATATAAATGAATGGCAATTAAATAAATTGAAATTTGTTTAATATTAAAATTATTATTATTATTATTATTATTATTATTATTATTCAGTAGTTAATTTATTATTGGGGAAAATTTAATAAAGTCAAACGGTTTTGTAGTTAAATTTCAATTTTTATTTTTGTATCACTAGCTTTTAAAATTTACAAGGCAACGTAGGAAGTTTTTGAAGACATGTATTTTGTACGAAAGGTGTTAGATATTATATAGATACTTACAATATTATATACAATTTTATATAATTATGCATAACATATTTTGTTGCGTAATTTACAATAAAATATAGTATATCACCCATGAATTTATATTTCGAATTATTTCTTTTTGAAATATCTTTCCGAAATATTCTAAAAAATATTTTACAAAAAAAATCGAAACTAAGATAAAATTAATCAAATTTTCTCTTTATCAATTTACAAAATTTATTGATAATTTTGTAAGAAAAAAAATACTGAAATTTTGTTCCTTATTATTGTAAAAAAATTAAAAGTGCGTTTCTTTTTTTACAATTATTATAATTATAGAATTATTTATACGTATATTTCGTTTCTTTTTAATAATTATGCGAAATGATATAATTATAATATATGAAAAATTTTTTTGTTCGTTTAACAAAAAGTAATAACACGCATACTTATAGTACTCATTCAGAAATGATATTTTAACCCCTTCTTGTTACAAGAGTGGATTTTAATTTAACGTGTCAGACAATGATCGATTGCTTCAATACATTTTGATCAATGCTTCTAACATTTTGTTGAAGCTTACACGTTTTTGAAAAAGTAGTCTTTTAAAAGCAATATAGAAGAAAGAAAAAGGTCAAATAGCTCTTAAGAGTAAACAATATTTGTATAAAAAAAATTATTGCAAACATATTAACATATTACTAAATATTAATCAAGATTCATTGATTATGAAAATATTTTATCGACGATAGATGTGATGAAAGTTGGGAAAAAATGAATTAAAGGTCCTTAATAATCATTGGCAATCAAAAAAAAAATTGTTTACCATTAATGTTTTATCATAAAAAATACATATTAAATTTTAACCCGAAACAAGTACAAATTTTATTATATTAGCGAAATTTTTAGTTGTTTCACTAAATAATCTCGGTATTCTAGAGAAACTTATCGCCGTTCTAAGTTAATTTGTTTTCCTGTAAATTTCAAAATTAATATTTTACCAAGAAAAAAAATTGTTCTAATTTTTTTCCTATAAATTTCAAAATTAATATTTTACCAAGAAAAAAAATTCTTCTACTATTTTTCCTGTAAATTTCAAAATTAATATTTTACAAAAAAAACTATTCTAAATTTTTAATACTATTTTTTTAATTTTTTACACAACTTTTTAATGATAAAAAAAATTCTAAATTCTAAATTTTCAAAAATTGACACTTTTAAAACTTCATAATAATAAAAATGTTCATAATAAAAAATTTAACAAACAAGAAAATAAAATGCAAAAATAAAAAAAATTTTTGCATCAGAAATTAAATCGTTTGTCCATTAAAGAAAACGTAATTCAAAATTTCAATGACAGTAAATTAAACATGGAAATAAATATGAAAATTAGAATACTGAAGAAAAAGAAAAATAAAAAAAAAATAAATCTTTGCAAAAATCTTCCGCTCTTTTTAAAATATACAAAAATTTTTTTTTGCAGTTTTTGAGGAAAGAAAGAGAAATCTAAAAAAAAATTTAAAGAGAAATCCGGTTTTAACAATTGTCACTTATGATCACGATTATAGGTGTATATGTAATCTGTTGAGCATACACACACATTATTTATTGCCATGAATATTTACAAATGACTTTCTACGTGTCATCAGTCATGCAATTCTGAAGTTCATCGTCTTCCATTTAATTCTAAAGCATTGTTTTTCGATTATTAGTCAGAAGAGTGTTTTTCTTTAAATATTTAAAAAATTATTTTTAATTAAAAAATAATTTTGGTTAAACAAAATAAATATTAGTTGGAGTTTGAATAATAATTATTTTAGAGAAGCAAAAATTAACTAAAATAAACGAAAATTAATTAAAGTCAACTTGAATAAAATGATAATAAAATAAATAAATAAAATAATAAAGAAAATAATAAAAAAATAATAAAATAGTAAATAAAATAGTAAAAAAATAATAAAATAATAAAAAAGTAATAAATAAAATAATAAAAAAGTAGTAAATAAAATAATAAAAAAATAATAAATAAAATATTAAAAAATAATAAATAAATTAATAAATAAAAAAATGAATGAAAAAATAAATGTAATAAACGTTAACTGATTAAAATAGACTTTAATTAATTCGACAAGATTTAAATATTCCTCCTTTGACTGTCGAGCAAATTAATTATCACAAACAAATTACTTGAAAATTAAGAAAAAAAAAATCTATGCAAATAATTTTGCAAAAAAAATGAAATTTCTGTTTATTTTTGTCACTTTCTACAAATTAGCAAAGAATTAAGGACTCTCTAATTATACCTATTTGCTTATAAAAAAAAGTTTTCCTATTTTTAAAATGAAAATTTTCTATTTATCACATCTATTGTCGATTTTTATTTCCAAATAGAAAAGTAAAAAAAAAATTATTGTAAAGTAGTAAAAAATTTATAAAAAAAAATATTAATATAAAAAATAAAGTAAAAAAAAGTAAAAGTTTATAATCTATCGTAAATTTCTATTGGCATCCTGTTTTTTTTGTAATTGAGCACTTCACTAAAATGTGAAGAACACTGGAAATTTTTTTTAATGCTTTTTTTATAATCTAAAAATTATTTACCGTTTTTATAGACATGTATATAAATTTATACACATTACTCTCTTTTTATTTAAAGGATGACTGGAACATTAACGGAGACCATTTTTTTTTTTTTTTTTTTTTTTTTAAAGAGGCACGTATTTGCAATTAAAGTAATTAATATTTATGCGCCATAAATCATTCATTCATTTCATAAAAGATATTTTTTATAATTATGTAGAAAATTCAAAATTTGTTAATATATAATCTTTTTACCACAAAAGTGGATAGAGTTCAAAAGTTTACAGACTTCTAATATAATAGTCAGTTGTAATAAAATTCTTTTTGTTACGTTTAAACATTTTTTTTGTTAATTTCTAACAATTGTTAATTAACGCTATTTAATCACAACCGTTTTTTATTTGTAGTTATTTTTAAAATATTTCCGTATTTTTTTGTTGGATTTTTTTACGTTTTTTTCAACGTAGAATTATTTCTTATTGTTGAGAAATAATTGTTAATATTTCAAAGATTATTATTTATTATGCTATTTGAATTTCTTTTGGGAACGAAAAGAGATAGTAGAAGGCAAGATTAAAGGGTTTTTTTTGTTATTGATTAAGTAAGTATTTTAATTACTTACGAAAAAAAATTTTTCTTTAAGCAGGTACATGATGAGATTGCGTTGGTTGTAGGGGTCCTCTTTTTTTAGGAGTTCTTTCGAAATTTTGATTCCAGCAAGATCCGTTTAATCGGTGAACGTAGGGCGAATTCCAGTCGCGTAGAAATACATTTTCTAATTGTTTTCTTATGCTTTTGTTGTTAATCACGCCATCGTCCTCGAAAACTGCACTCACCCCTGGAAAAATAATATTTAAATTAAATTAGTAAAAAAAATGGAAAATTCTTACCGAATATTTCAAAGATTAGTTAAATTAATATTCAATTATTTATTAAGCTTATTAAACTATTGAGTCTTCAGATTAATAATAAAATTAATTATCATGAAGATGTTCGCCAATTTTTGAACCTTCAGATAAACGAAATTTTTTCATTAAATGTATTTTTGTAAATTACTGATTTTAATAGAAATTAAAAATCCAAATTTTTTAATTTAGAAACATTATAATTTTTTTCCACACGTAGAATTAAAATTATTGTAATAAAATTTTTATTTAAAGAAAAAAAATGTGTTCATTAGAACTTTTGGAACATTTAATGAAATTAATATTATTATAATTAATTTTATTAATATTTAAATTATTATTTTTTTTGATATTTAAATTATTTTTTTTTTGATATTTAAATTATTTTTTTTTATACTTAAATTATTTTTATTGCTATTTAAATTATTATTTTTCTTGATATTTAAATTATTATTTTTATTAATATTTAAATTATTAACTATCTTTAAATATTCGTTAATAAAATTATTGGCATAATGAAAAGAGGAATATTGTTATCATAATTAATTATGTTGATTATATAATTATATTACTTAGTAAATAAAAATTGTTGGAATAATATTTACCAGCAGTGTAAACGAAATAGTCGCCTGACCAATTACTGGTACCAATATAGGCAGCAGTGTCAGTAACCATATATTTATTATGGTTAACTCTTGAAAAAGGTATTTTATCAAATTCTGGGGTTGTCGGAACAATAAAGCGCCTCTGAAAAATAAAATCAAAATTTTACATTTAATTAACTTTGAAGATTAATTTTTACTTTAATTTATTTTTCACATGGAATTAAACCTTGGGGTATTTTTCTATAAGTTTTAAATTTAAATTTAAATTTTAAGTACAACTTCATTTAGCATAGAATTTATTTATAAATTAATTAATTAATTTTAAATTACTTCGCAATGAATTTAAATTAATTAATTAATTTTAAATTATTTCGCAATTAATTTAAATTAATTAATTAGTTTGCACTTAAAATTATGTTTCCTAACCAAATTTCATTGTATGTAAATATAAATTTTTCGTTCCTTAAATTTCAAAAATAAAATAAAATTTAACGAAAAATTAAAATTAAAATCAAAATTACTAACAACTTCAATTTTCACATTCTTGTACGAATTTGTCAAGTCCTCGAGTGATTTTAAGAAATGATCTTCACTCATTCTCGAATGTTTCCACCACGAAATTAAGAGTCGAACGTTTATTTTGCTCTCGATTGCAGCAACTTTAAGGGCATTATCGATTATCGGCCAAAATCTGCAAAAAAAATAAGGAACAATTTAATTTGTGACAATTTTTCCCTAATTTTTTTTTATTAAAATAATTTTATTTTCGTATTTACTGGAAAATTTTTAAAAATCAAATTTAAAAAATTCTTTGATTCAAATAACTAATTATTTGTCTATTGTCAAGTAAGTATTTATTTGTATAAAATAATTTTTAATTAAGTCAAATAAATTTTATTTGCAACAAGAATTTCTGTTTTTGAAGCAAATATAAATTTTACAATTTAAATAAAAATTATTTGATTCAAGTACAAAAATATTTATTTGATAATAGCCAAGTAATTGATTATTTGAATCAGGTAAATTTTTTTCAGTGTACGTGTATTTATTTCAATTCAACTTAAAAATTTTTATCGTAATGAATTTTTTTTTCTTACCGAGCTTTTGGAGTGTAAAGCATCATTGGTATATAATCCATGACGGAAATGTAAATAAATTTTTCCGCTTTTTCAATGCAATGTAAAATAGCGTCAATATCGTCTGTTCGTCCCGGCGGTGATAATTTAGGGGGTGAACTCTGAAATTAAAAAAAAATTGACGTGAAATTTTATCATTAAATGGCAAAATATATTTTTTATTTAATATTTATTAAATTTATTTTATAGCGTTTATTTTTTATCCTCTATATTGCTGTAAATAAATAAGCAAGTGTAAATAATCAAAATATATTTTTTGTTTTTTTTAACACATAAATAATTTAAAAAATATTTTTTTGTCTATTTCACACATAAATAATAAAAAAAATTGTTTTTTGTTAATTTTACACATAAATAATAATAAAAAAATAGTTTTTTGTTTATTTTACTCATAAATAAATAAAAATTATTTTTTTGCTTATTTAATACATAAATATTAAAAAAAATATCTTTTTGTTTATTTAACATAAAAAGTTAATTTAGACTTTTTTATTTTCTTTTTAAGAAATTCATAGACGAACTTTGGATAATAATTAAATTAGTTTAAAATTATTCTACTATGCAATATTAATTATTTTATTGTTATTAAAAAAACTAACTGTTAATAGCAATCGGTAGCAATTAATTAGGAAATAATCTTTAATAAATAATTGAAACTCACTGATAAAAATGTCCGATATTTGACGCCTTCAACAGTCATGGACATTGGATTTTTGACATTTACTTTTGTACTGACATTTGCTGGCCAACTTGTCGGCACTTGATTTTTTTCTCCAACCAACCAATAAACCTAGAAAAAAATATAAACAATTCACGTGAAAATTTCATTTCGTATTTCGTTGAAATTAATTTAAAAGATTAGCAATTTAGTTTTTGAAACAAATATTTTGTTTCAAAAAATTGCTATTGGAAACATTTCAAATTAATTTCAAAATGTAATTAGCGAAAAAAAGTAAATTAAAAAAATGAACATTTAGAGTCTGTTTGAGAAATATATGTTTAAATATTAATTTTTCCTCTCTCGACAATTAAATTAGAAGTAATAAGTAGAAATTCATAGACGAACTTTGGATAATAATTAAATTAGTTTAAAATTTTATCTCTAAAAAGGGAATTAAATTTTTAGATTAAACACATTTTTAGATTAATTTAAATGTTAATTAATAATTAAGTGTTAATTTATGGCAATTGTAGAAATTGAAATGTTGGAATTTTTGAAGTTGAAATAATTTAAAAGTAAATGAAGAAATAATGATGTTTAAAAAACTTGGAGATTTTTGTGAAAAATTAATTAATGAAATTAAAATTAAATTACAATTAAAATTAAAATTAAAATTAAATTACAATTAAACCTAAATTAAAATTTAAATTTAAATTGTGTTTAAAAAATTACTGAAATTATGTTTAAAAAAAATTAATTAAATTATATTTTTAAAAAATTAATTAAATTATATTTCAAAAAAATTACTGAAATTATGTTTAAAAAAAATTAATTAAATTATATTTCAAAAAAAAATGTAAAGCGTCTCTCTTACATCGAAAACTTTGGCTATATCTTCGGCTAAGCATGAACAGTTCATAGCGACAAAACCAAGTTCTTTAACTTGAGTTAGAGCTCGCCAATCCATATTCGCTGAACCAATATACACGTGTTTCCTATCTATAATCCAAAGTTTCGTATGGAGAATTCCACCGCCAATGAGGGCTGCAAAGTTTAAACTTCTCACTTGTGCATTAGCCTTTTTACTCAAGAACTCGGTATCAGTGTTTGGACTAACTTGCGAGGGTTCGTTTTGTGCAATTTTCAGTGTCACTCTTCGATCCCTTCCGGCTTCCAATAGCGCTTGAAATACGTCCTCGCCCTGAACAAAAGAAATTGGCAAATGCCAGTTTAAAAGGGGGTTGTGTGTTGTATAAATGTGTGTGTATGTGAGGGAGGAGTGAAGTTGAAATTCCACAACATATATTTATATGTTTGTACATTTATTTTGCATTTCTTCAGAGATTGACAATTTTTTTATTTACTTTTTTGATTACTTCTTTCTTTCTTTATTTTTTCTATTTTCTTTTTTTATTATTCTTTATTTTTTTCTATTTTCTTCCTTTATTTTTCTTTACTTTTTTCTATTTTCTTTCCTTATTTTTTTTATTTATTAATTATTTTATTAAATTTATTTTTCTTTCTTTCTTTATCTCTTTATTTATTATTTTAGTCACTACAACATACAATTTTTGTTTTTTCGAGAATTTCCACTATTTTAAATAAATAAATACTAGAAATAAAAAAAACTATTCACAAAAATTATAATTAAATTCTTTAAAACGACTCAATTAGCTTCATAAATAAAAGTAAAATTTCGAAGAAATCAATTATTTAACAAAATTTTTAAATAATTCTTCACAATAATTTATTCAAATAAATTTCGAAGAAATCAATTATTTAACAAAATTTTTTAAATAATTCTTCACAATAATTTAATTACTTTCACTAATAATATTTTTTGTGGAAATTCAATTTTCTAAAAAAATTTTTGATAGAATTCTGAGCAAGAGTTTTATTATTTTGAATAAATAATAAAATTCGGTGAAAAGTTTAAAATATTTTCAATAAATAATAAAACTCGTCGAAAAAATTCAATTATTTTCAATAAATAATAAAACTCGTGGAAAAATTTCAATTATTTTCAATAAATAATAAAACTCGTCGAAGAATTTCAATTATTTTCAATAAATAATAATACTCGTCGAAGAATTTCAATTATTTTTAATACTTTTTTTAAATAATTATACGAACAATAGGATGATTTTCAAAAATAAAGTTTTCCACAGGAATTCAATTTATAAAATACAATTTTCATAATTGTTTATTATATTTCGAAAAAATGTAACATTTAAAACAATGTTTCGAAAATTCTTAAGAAGAATTAATTTATTTTCCGAAAGTAACAAAATTTTTCGCAGAAATTCAATTCTTTTTAAATTTATTAAAATTTCTACAGGAATTCAATTAATTTAGAATAGCGCATGCTTGAAAAAAATTTCAAAAAAATCAATTATTTAACTAAATTTTTATACAATTCTTCACAATAATTCAATTATTTTCAATAAATAGAAATATCATGGAGAATTTAAATTATATTTTTAACTAATTAGTCGAAAAATTCAATTATTTTTATGAATAAAATTTAGCACAAGAATTCAATTATTTAAAATAAAATTCCCATAATTATTTATTATATTTCGAAGAAATTTATTTTTTAAAACAATGTTTTGCAAATTCTTATGAAGAATTGAATTATTTTCCAAAAGTCACAAAATTTCTTACACAAATTTAATTTTTTTTTTTAATTTAATAAAATTTTTCCCAAAAATTCAATTATTTTCAAATGTTTAATAAACTTCCTCTTAGAAATTCAATTACTTTTGAAAATTTTAAATAAAATTCTTAGCAACTATTAAATTATTTTCGCATAAATAATAAAATTCATTGCAGAATGTCAATTATTTTGAATACAGTTTTACATGAATTGCTTAAAAAATGTAATTATTCTTAGAAATTTAATTTCAATTTTCCCGATAAATTCAATTATGTTAAAAAATTATTTTTTTTATTCTTCGGAAGAATTTAATTGTTTACAAAAACGTAAGAATTTTTGAATTGCTTTCAAATATTTTAATAAAATTGTTCGAAAGCAATCAATTATTTTAAATACAATTTTAATTAAATTTTTTTTTTCGAAATGATTCACTTATTCTTTTATATTTAAATAAATAAGTTTCTGTGCAAAAATTCAATTATTTGCACAAATTATTATTCTTCGAAAGAATTCAATTATTTAAAGATAAATAAGAAAATTATTTCTGAAAATTCAATTAATTTGAGGTATTTTAATTAAGTTTTTTCAAAATTCAATTATTTTCAAAAATAACAATATTCATCACAAGAAATCAATTATTTTTAAAACTGATAAATTTCTTCTTGGAAATTAAATTATTTTTAAAAAATTTAATAAAATACTTTGTATAATTTAATTATTTAAAAAATTTTTTTTGTATTTCAATGATTCTCAATATCGGCTATTTTCATAAAATTTCCAAACATAATTCAATTAATTAAACAGTTTTTTGTAAAAATCTTGATAAAAATTAAATTCTTTTTATGAATAATAAAAATTTCTCGGGCATTTAATTATTTAAATTAGAATTTGTATAAAATTATTCGAAAGACATTTATTATTAAAATTTTTTTTTACAAAACTCTTCGCAAGAATTAAATTATTTTAATAAGTATTTAAATTCATTTATTAAGAATAAAATTCGTTAAGAAATTCGTAGGAAAAAGTCAGGCAAATCAAATATAGAACGGAATTTTTGGCAATTTTGTTGAAGTGTCTAAAGTGAGTTTTTTTTTGTTGTTGAATTTAATTTTTCAAAAGCTACTTTTTTATTTTGAAAGCTAATTTTTTTAAATTAATTATCGAGTGCGAAAACTTATTATTCTTTATTAATTTTTTCTCTGTTTTTATTTTCTTCTATTTTTTATTTTTCTCTCTCTAGTTTTTTCTAACTTTATTTTTTTATTCTTTATTGTTTTATTTTTTATTCTTTTCTATTTTTATTTTTTCTCTAACTTTATATTTTTAATCTTTATATTTTCAATCTTCATTGCTTTATTTTTTTATTGTTTTCTAACATTATTTTTTCTAACTCAATTTTTCTCTAACTTTATATTTTCAATCTTTATTGCTTTATTTTCTTTATTGTTCTCTATCTTTATTTTATTCTAACTTAATTTTTCTCTAACTTTATATTTTCAATCTTTATCGTTTTATTTTCTTTATTATTTTCTATCTTTATTTTTTTCTAACTTTATTTTTCTCTAAGTTTATATTTCTCTAACTTTATATTTTCAATCTTTATTTTTTTCTACCTTTATTATTTTTTCTTCACTGGTTTCTTTCTTTACTATTTTCGTCGTCAAATTTTATTGAAAATAGAAATATATAGATACTGAAAATTAAAGAAACTGTAAAAATTAAAAATAATGTTCCCAAAATTTCGACGAAGAATAAAATTTCTGTCTAAATATTTTTCTAAAAAAATTGACAATCGAAAAGTTTAAAAAAATAGGAAATTAAAATTTTCTGATTAATAATCCGTTTTTAATTTCTAATTTCCCTTCGTTATTGTTCGGCATTAGTTTGTCGATTGTCACTTACTTCTTTGGCGCTGTCGTGAGGATAAACGTCTTCTCGTTTCATTGTCCAATAATAGGAGCCTATTTCAATTGTACTTTGAGCGGACTCTATTAGATCCTTCCATGTCTGATAAGTACTTTGGTGGATTACGGAATTATTCGGGTAGATGAGACCGATTGGAATTGACTCTGTTAGGGATAAACTGCAACTATCCATGCAAGATAATTTTGAATTATTTTCAATTCTTGTTGAATTTAATGCTTGCTTGTCGGCTGCGTCGAGTAGCGGTAATAATACAACCAAAACAATTAATATCAAAATTACAGTGATTGGTATGCAACTTGGTTTACACCAGCTCTGCGCCCCCCATCTAAAAAAGAAATCCACATTTTTTTAATATTTAATTTCTAATTTTAAAATTTATGATTATAATTTATTAAATTCATTAAATTTATTATATTTATTATATTTATTTATTTTTTTAACAGGAAATAATAATTTTATGTAAATATTTACAAAAATATTCGTTTAATTATTATTTAGATATAAAATTAGTGAATTAAAATAAATTATTAGTTTGAAAAAATAATTACTGATTATACTTGAAGTAAAATTAGTATTTACAAGTAAATATTTATTTGATAATTCGAATAAATATTTACTTGTCGGAAATAATTTTCATTTTTTGTTTCGAAAAATTGTAAAAGCAGAATTTAATTTAAAAAATTGAAGTTTAGTAATTTAAATAAATCGAAATGAATTTTATTCGAAGCAAATAAATACTACATTTGAAGCATATAATTGCTCTAAATACAGAATTTACTGGTTCGAATTTAATTTGATTTAAATAAAATTAAACGTTAATGAAAAGATACACATTTTTGTCAAATGAACGTTGAACATGTTAAATAAATATTTAATATAATATATTGTATTAAATTATCAAAATATTTTTTTGAATTTAATTTAAAAATATGTAATTAATATTTATTAACAATTAAAATATGTAATTAATATTTATTAACAATTAAAAAATGTAATTAATATTTATTTATTTATCAATAATTAACTTACGTACTAATGTATTTATTTTTTAATATTTAATCACTACTGTGCCTATTGAAATAAATAAGTTTATATTTTACAAAATTTATTATATACAAATGAATTAAAATAAGAACCAACATTTTTTGTTGCAAAGCAAGTAATTTTTTTATTTAATTAAATTTTTATTACTTAATTTTCTTGAATTTAAATTTTCTTCACAGTAGTGTAAATAAGAAAACTTAGTTTTACTTTTAAATTTCAAACATTGTTTTTTTATCATTACTTTTTTTTAATATTTCGATTTTATAAAAATTAGATTTGTCATTTTTTTTACTTTGAAACATTTTTTTTGCACTTACTTTGAATTTGTTACATAATCATCCATATCGTTCCTTAACATAAAACCCGACTGATCCCAAAGTTCAAAATCCTCATCGATTTGAGGGGAGCTAACGCCCAGTCTGGTATTTTCAGATAACGTCTGAAACGATAGAGATCTTTAACTTTATTTATAAGTTATTTTGCGATCAATTTAAAATTGATATTAAAAATGAAAATAGGGGAAAATATTTTATAATCACTTCAACACTATTATATTGATAAAATATTACTCTTCTGCAAAATATTCTAAACTTTTTTTCCATTAATATAATTTATTCTTTTTTTATTCTTTTTTCAGGATAAATGAATTTTTTTTCTTTTGTAGTTTTAATTTTTCGTTTCATTTGAATTTTCAATTTCTTTTTTCGTGTATTTTCTAAAAATAATTTTTTAATTAAATGTCGAGAGTTAATAGAAAATTGAGCTTATGATAATTTTTCTAGTAGGGAAAAAATCTACCTGGAAAATTATTATGAAAATGTTTTTACTCTGGGTAATTTTTTTTTTACTTTTACTTTGAATTACCTTGTGGAAAATGTTTATTTTTTGAAAAAATTCTCCTTTTTCTATTTTTAAATTTACACTTGAAGTGACATTTTTTCATTAATTCACAATTAGCAATTAGCAATTTGCAATTGAATAGTTAATTTAATTGGTTATGTAATTTAGAATCAAAAAGTCTGGAATTTATTCTATTGTTATTTAATTATTTAGTTTAACAAAAAGGGTTTTTAAATATTTTTTGTTTATCGATTTTTTTGATTAAATAAATTATTTTCAGGTCAATAATTGAATATCAATTGAAAATATTTGACATTTCAGTACATTATGAATTTAAATTAATTTTTTATTTTGTATTTTGTTGTAAATTTATTATAAATTATTTTTCTGTCAATTTGTTTTACTGTGATTTTATTTTATTATAAATTATTTTATTAGAAATTTATTTAATTAGAAATTAATTTTATAAACTATTTAATTATAAAATAATTTATTTAAAATTATTTAATTATAAATTAATTTATTCAAAATTAATTTATTTTGTTATTAATTATTAATTAATTTTGTTATTAGTTTACTCTATTACAAATCTATTTTATAATGAATTTATTTTATTATTGAATTATTCGATTAGAATTTTTATTCTGTTGTAAATTATTTAATTGCAATTAAATATTTTTAAATAATTCTATTACCATTATAAATTATTTTATCTAAAATTTAGTTAATTGTATAAAAATGTTTGATTATAAATTATTTAATGATACATTTTTTTACTAAAATTAATTTTCTCATTAATTTACTAAATTACAAATTTATTTTATTATAAATTTACTTTACTGGAAATTTATTTTATTCTAAACTTACTTTATTGGTCATTTATTTTATTATAAAATTGCTCGATTAGAAATTTATTTCGTTGTAAATTATTTAAGTATATATTATTTTATTGAAAATTTATTTTCTCATTAATTATTTATATTTTAAGCGATGCATATAGAGCGAGAATATTTTATTCATTTTGCTATGAGTACAATTTATTTAAAAATATTTCTCAACTTGCGTGTAGGCAAAATTTCAGCAAACTTGACACTTTTCCGATGTTTATAAATTTTAAAGACAAAGAATTATGTGTCAAAGTTTTTAAATATTTATAGAGGAAAATTAATAAAATTACATGAATTATTGAATGTCCGAGATTTCATCGAGAAACAAAATTAATTTCTACCTTTCAAAAGAAGAATTTTCTGTCAAAAATTTTGATGAGAAAAAAATTTTTCCTTGTTTAGTTTTAAAAAAATATTTAAAATGCTTTTTTATTTTTTTGACAACAATACCTTTTTACAAGTTATAAATTCACTGCATTAGTGAAAAGGGAAACTTTCTAAAACAATTTTATTGAAAAAAAGGTTTTTGGGGGAAAAGTTTTTAAATAAATTAGCTACTTTTATGTCTGTCTCCGAAAGTCACGAATTAGACACTGTTTCACTATGTTTGTAAACAATAGAGTAAAACATGAAATACCTTTGTTCTTTTTTCCTTATTTTCACTAGCCTTCACTTTTGGTACTGTCATTCTAAATTTAATACTCCTTTCACTTTTCAATGTATCACAAAAAACATTGGGGAAAAGTAGGAAAAATTTGTTAAATAATTAACAAACAAAAAAAAACTTAAGAGTAAAAAATAGCACTATAGTCACGAAATGTCAAAATCACAGAATTTGTGGGGTTATGTTTTTTTTTTGTTGTTTAAAACCGGAAACTGTCGACACGTAAACAAGCGCCATCTGGACAGGCGGAAATCAATGTAGAAATCCGACGTCTGCTACGAGCAGACGACATATTGTGTTTTTGAAGGAGATTTAAAATGCATTTCTGAAAATTATTCTCGGACACAGGAGAAAGGTTTATTTACAGAAAAATTATTTGGGTAAATTTTTTAATTTATTGTTAAGATTATTTCTTGTATCAACAATAGTTAAATTTTTTTGTTATTTTTGTTTGTATTCCAGCAGAACAAGGTGGTAATTAATTTAGAGAAAGAAAATGATTTAAAAGCAGAGAAAATGAGTAGGAAAAAAAACACCTGTTGTATGTATGTGTGTGTGTGTGTGTGTGGTTGAAACAAACAAGAATGTGAATATGGCAACAACGCAAACTGGATGATAGCTACGTTTAAATGTCAGTTTTCGAGGTTGATGCATATTTGATGGTGTTTTCTACTTCATTGTGAAAGGGAGTTTGGGGTACTTTATTGATCGGTTATAATGTAACTGTTTGACACGAAACCCTTTAGGCTCAAAATGTAATTAATATTTGTACCGAGAATATATTGCACAAAATTTGTAATGATAGAATTTCTAGTGTCTGCGGACGTTTTCAATTATTTCACAACGTGAATGATTTTATATATTTATTTATTAATCTTAACTGAAATTTATTGCAGTCTAAATTTAAATTAGTTGAAAATGGTTATTTTTGACTAATTAAATTATTTAGTTAATTTTTTTTACACTCTAAATTTAAATTAGTCAAAAATAGTTATTTTTATAAATTTTTATAAATAAATAAATTATTTAGTTAAAAATAGTTATTTTTGACTAATTAAATTATTTAGTTAAATTTGTTTTACACTCTATAAATTTAAATTAGTTAAAAATGGTTATTTTTGACTAATTAAATTATTTAGTTAATTTATTTTTACACTCTAAATTTAAATTAGTCAAAAATGGTTATTTTTAAATAAATAAATTATTTAGTTAAAAATGGTTATTTTTGACTAATTAAATTATTTAGTTAAAAATGGTTATTTTTGACTAATTAAATTATTTAGTTAAATTTGTTTTACACTCTATAAATTTAAATTAGTTAAAAATGGTTATTTTTGACTAATTAAATTATTTAGTTAAAAATGGTTATTTTTGACTAATTAAATTATTTAGTTAAAAATGGTTATTTTTGACTAATTAAATTATTTAGTTAAAAATGGTTATTTTTGACTAATTAAATTATTTATTTAAATAACACTCTAAATTTAAATTAGTTTAAATTGATTATTTTGACTAATTAAATTATTTAGTTAAATTTTTTTTAGAATCGGTCAAAATGGCTGAAATTTTTGGTAACTAATTTAAGTAGTGAAATTTGACTCTTTCTGTAGTTATTCACTTGCTAATAACTCATTTTGTTTTTGAATAATAATTAGTAATTAGTTATTTTCTATTAATAAATATTTTTTTCTACTAATAATTAATTATTTTCTACTAATAATTATTTATTTTTGACTAATAGTTATTTTATACTAATTGCTGAAGCGAAAATAGGCAACGATTTTACTGTAATAATTTCTCTAAACTTAAGGAAGTAAAATTGTTTACTAATTCGAATAAGTGGCGGAATTTTTGCCTTTGAATTTGTAAATTTTGATAATCAATCATTATTTTAGCAAATTTATTAGTAGAATTAGTAAAACTAAATAAATTAATACAAAATAAACTAAAATAAATAGCAATTTTTAATAATTTATTAGTAAAATTAGTAAAAATACTATTTACTACTAAAATGTACTAATTCAAAAGCGAAAAGTCAAATATTATACTAATTTTTTACTTAAATTAGTAAAAATTTCAACTAATTAAAATTTAGGGATTAGTTTTCTTATTTGCTAAATATTTTTTCTTGACTAAAATTATATAACGTATTAGAAAATCAACTGAAAAATTATTATTTACTAATTATTTAGTAACTAATAAATTTTTAGTTTAGAAAATATAATTAAATGAAATAAAAAAATGGAAAAAAATAAAATAAAGCTCTTTCGTTTTCTGCATTTTTTTTATTTAGCAAGTAATAAAATTTCAGTAAAGATAATGGAACCAGAAAGTAAAATATAGTCTTAAATAAATAAATTAATTAAAAAGCAGAAAATCAGTCACTAATATTCAAATTGTGAAACATATTTACTAAATTCTTTAGAGATTCACTTCGTTCAAACAGAAATTGTTTCAAATAAATATTATTTTGTTCCAATAATTTTTTATTTCTACCGTAATAAATTTTAAATTAAAAAAATTATAATTAGCAGAATCTGAGATAACTTTACTTTTTAGATGAATAATAAATAATAAAATGTAACTAATTATTAGTAAATAATTAACTGCAATATTAGTTAAATTTCACTAATTAAATTAGTTACAAAAAATTTTAGTTATTGGTACATTTATTTTCAATTTAGAAAATTAACTAGTCGTTTTCTACTAATAATTATTTATTTTTCTCTAATTATTGAAGCAGAAAGTCAGTAACTAATTCTAATTAGTAAAAATTTTAACTAATTTAAAATTAGGGAGTAGTTATCTTATTTACCAAATATTTTTTAAACTAAAATTTTGTAAATTACTATAAAGATCAACTAAAAAATGAATTATTAATTGTTTTGGAACAAATAAATTTTTATTTAATAAAATTTAATGAAAGAGAATAAAAAAGCAATATTGTAAAGCTTTAATAAATCGAATTGTTAATCATTTTTAATAATTCAAATTTGGAGAGTAGTTCATTTTATCAAATTCCGATTTAGAGAATAATTAAATTCGAAATTCAAAATGAGAAGCAAAAATTTGCAACAGACATTATTTGATTATTACGAAAGTATTAAATAATTTGTAAAAATTTTTACTTTCATGAACAGTCGGAAATAATAGTAATAATAATAATTGCATTTATATCGCTGATGGTATTTTTAAATGAGATTTACTCGGAGATATGAAGTATTTTTAATTTATTATTTGGTTGTTCGTTATTTGCAATATATACATATGTACAGGAATAGTAAGTAAAAATATTTCATAACGAAATATTCGTTTCATTACAAATGTAATTAAATTGCTTCTATTAATCAAAAAATACGTACATATAATGACCACAAAGCTCGTTTATTGTATTAAAATAAAAAAAATAAAATAAAAGGAAAAAAATTGTCCTAGAATATATTTTTATAAATGCAGGGATTTTTATTTTAATTTCTCGATTGTGTGCTCTCTGAATTGGAATTAGGGAAAGTTTTTTTAAAAATAGTACCATGTTTTACTAATATTGTAGAATAAATATTAATAATTTATTATTATTATTTATTATTTATTTATCTTTATTTATTATTTGTTTTATTTTTTATTTTATAATATTAATTTAATTTTAATAATTAAAAAAATTGTTCTGATTAAACAATTTTTTTTTAATTTTTGACAATTTTAAATTATTTCAAAATTAAATTAACAAAATTAACAGTCTTATTTTGTTTAGTGTTTATTATGAACATAATTTGGTTTTTATAACAATTATTCTTTTATAACTATTATCATTATTATTTTTATTATTATTATTATTATTATTATTATTATTATTATTATTATTACTGGTATTAATTTATTTTTATCATAATTAATGCTCATTAATTGCAATTCTTGAATTGTATTTCGCAAAGTGTGTGAGGCTTATTTTCGAAATCGAAAATGAGATATAATATTCCTTTTGACCTGAATCCTGATATCAACGATTCTATATTTGTCGTAAATTGTATTTGGCATAATTCTACTCATTAGATCCTATAATTTTCATTTGACCTACATTTCATTTAGCAATCATTTTCATTTGGTGAAATTCTCATTTCGAATATTATTCTCATTATGGTGCGAATAATTCTTTTTGTTTCACGCTCAATTTTTTATTTACTTATCGCACATATGTTTAATTTGTCGCAAAATTTTTGTCTCACTTCATTTTCTACTTCTTTAATTTATAGAAAATATTTTATGTATATTATAAAAAATTACAAAAAATCTATATTATTATACTTTTATCAATAGGAATTTATTTATAGAATTAGAATTAAATTTATTTAATCTAGAAAATAATAATTGTATTCGATGGGAAATAAGAAATTATTGTGAGTATTATTTAGTTGAAAAAAATTTTAGGTTCTAAATTTTATTAGTATTTATATTTAGTCAGTGGTTATTTCGATAAAAATTTTTAATCGTAATAAAAATTTCTAATCGTAATAAAAATTAACAATAGCGTATTTTACAAACTAAAAATTATTCTGGGAAAAATTGTAACTATAATTTTTTCTTCCAGTGGGAGGAAGAATAGAAAAATTATGACAATCGAAATTTTGGTACTTTTCGTGTACGGACAAAATTTGAAAATTCGAAATTGAATTTTATTTGCAAAATTAATTAACTAATTAATTTGATTGCAAAATTAACTAGTTAATTAATTTGATTGCAAAATTAACTAGTTAATTTGATTGCAAAATTAATTAATTAATTAATTAATTAATTAATTAATTTTTAGTACTAAATTCGTACCTACCCTTTTTTTCCTAAGTGATTAAAAATCTGTTTTCTTAAATTCAGAGAAAAATGCACAATTTTTATTTTAGAAATAAACTAACTGACATCGATTCGGTTCATACACTAAAAAAAAAAATTCACAGAGAGACTGAAACTTAATGACAGTTTTTAATAGTCCCGGATAAATAAATAAGTAAAGAAAATTATTCTTGTTGCACAATTCGGAACACTAGACTATTATTTTAATTGATGTATTATTTTTTTTCGAACTTTTCCAAAATTGCTCTAATTTTAAGCAAAATCGTATTTTTCTGTACACCTGAAAAGTTGAAAAAAAAATTGCGAATTCTTTAACTGTAATCGTGAACGAGAGAGATATTTTTTTTTAATGCTTCCCTTTCATGGGCAAATTAGTTAAATAGAAATCGTTTTAATTTTCTTCACTGACAACTATTTTGCAAAATGTCTAGAGCATCTGCCAGCGAATTTCATTCAACCCATAAAATCTCAAATAAATGTTGGAGTTATACTCTAATTACAGAATGATTTATCAGGTCTGTCATAATTTTATGGCTCGTTTTCTTGAAAATTTTATGACCTCTCAGTGTATAGTGTATTTTTTTCTTTTTAGTCACTTGTTTAAAGTCATTTTTTTTTAAATTTATGCCTTAAAATATAAAAGGAATAATTTACAACAATTTTGCATTTCAGTGACTTGCACTTTCTGATCGTTGAATAATTTAGCTAATTTTTTTTTCATCTTATAATTTTTATATTCTTTTATTTTTTTTTTAATTGTTTGTTTCGGAATTTTTTCCCCAAAAATATGGTAATTATTCTGTACAGTAAAATATTAATAAGAGGTTAATATCAATAGGAGGTAAATATCGGTGAATAAATTCGGTAAATATTAATAGACTGTAAATAAAATGTAAATAAAATGTAAATAAAATGTATGTAAAATGTAAATAAAAGGAAAATAGAAGGCGAATAGAGGGTAAATAACTAAATACTAATAGAGGGTGAATATTAATAACGAGAGTAATTATAAATCATGAATTTACTACTAGAAATTTTTTTTAACCCGAAAATAAATAGTGATTAACGAAATATGATGACAATAATAATTTGTGATAAAAAAAAGGAAAGAAATAGTAATGTAACTGTGTTTTTGACAGTATAGGCAATTAAATGCTTCATGAAAATTAAAATTGAACTCTCTGTGTTATAAGAGCTGGTTAAATTTCACAAATGAAAACTTGTTGATGTGGAAACTGAGGAAGAATTCCTTTGTCATGTTGGCTCAGTAATATTAAAATAACCCTTTGAAGATTATATGAACCAAAATTAAAATTAATTTCTCTTCATTTAGCGAAAACTCGGAGCAATCCAACGGTGCTGAACAAAATTAAACCTGAAGTTTATTTACTGACCATTACACAATACATATGCAAATTCATTATTCACGCATCGTTAAATGCTCATGACATCCCTGACGTTATACTGTGTAATGATGTACGACACTTAAAATTCCATTGACAATCCTGTTCATTTACAACTCTATATCGTTAGCGTTCGAATGTTTATTATGAGTTTAATGAATGTAATGCATTTATCATTTGCATTCGTAAAAAAAGAAATAAAAATAAAAATTGAAAAAAATGTGGAAACAAAAAACAATACGGTAACTTTCAATCGAGAATATTTTTTTTATGTAAAATTTATGTGGTTTCAAATCTGTTGGCAATTTTTTTTTCTGGAAATGGTACCGGTTTTTTTTCTTCAAGGTGCAATTAACTTGGTTTTGATTTTGTTTTTGGAAAAATTTGGTTTGACTGCTTCTTATATTTTTTGTTTAAAATTTGCAATTCCTAAACAAAAAATACCAGAAAAAAATCAAAAAAATTTTAAGCGGGTCGTCTATTTGCAATTTTATTTTTTTGATTTTCATTTTCACTTAAAACAATTGTTTTGATTTTCAATTTCACTTGACACAATTTTTTTGATTTTTATTTTCACTTTAAACCATTTTTTTATTGCTTTCATTTTCATTTTTCCCACTACTTTTACTTTAATAGATTTTTATTTTCATTTTCATTCCTATTTTCATTTTCACCTTGACAAATTTTTACTTTTCTTTTCATTTTCACATTGATTTTTACATTTATTTTAACTTTCACTTTGACAGATTTTCATTCTCATTTTCTAGCACAGTGAAAAGGAAAATAAAAATTGTTTAAATCAGAAAGAAAAAGTAAACTTGAAAGTGAAAATAAAAATTTATTTTAATGACAAAGAAAATAAAAGTTTATTAGAGTAAAATGAAAATTAAAGTTAAATCAAAAACAAAAATTTATTAAAAGTACAGTAAAAGTAAAAGAAAAAAATCATTCAAAATGACAGTTAAAATAAAAATTTGTCAAAATAAAAGTGAAAATGAAAGTTAAAGTAAAAAATAAAAATTTGTTAATGTAAAAGTGAAAGAGAAACAAAAAATAAAATTACATACTAGACAGCCAGGTTAAAATTTATTCTTTTCTTTTAAAATTTATAACATAATTAAAAGTTAAGAAAAAAATTTTTTAACCAACTTGGGTAAATAAATTTATTTGGGTTTATTCAAAAAATATTTTCAAAAACGAATTCTTAATAAATTTCTTAATTTGAGAAACTACTTTTGCCCCAACTTTTTTTATTTACTCAAAGAATTATATTTTAGCCAAAAATAAAATTTCAGATTAAAGTATTTAATTACTATTGATTAAAGTTTGGAGAGTAATTAAGTTGGTAGCAAAATCTTGACTGAATTTTTTTTTCAATAATTAGTGAAAAATACAAAATTATCAGTAGAAAACAACCAATTATTTTTTCTGATTTGAAAATAAATAAATGTGACATAATAACTAAAATTTTTGGTAATTAATTTAATTAGTGAAATTCATGAAGCAAAATCAAGATTTTTGTTGAACCAAATAAAAATTTGAAACAATTCTTTTTGGTTAAAAAATCTTTATTTCTCATTAAACTCTAAATTTGAATTAGAACAAATCTTTATTAATTTGAATCGTGATTTTTTCCTTATCAATTAGTAAAAAAGAACTAATTTTTTGTAGAAAACTAATTTCTATTTAAATTAGTTACAAAAAATTTCTGTTTATTTGACCAATTATAAAAGTAAGTACAATAATTACTTTTAATTAATTTGGTTTTCTAAGTAAAAATTTAAATTAGGAAAAACGTTTATTAATTTTAATTAGTGACTGACTTTTTGCTTTAGAAGCAATAAACTTTATTAATAAATTGTAATTTCTACTAATTTTTTAGTAAATTTTTCTAATTCGAAAGCAACAAATTAATAACTATTTCTTTTTAGTAAAGATTTTTTAATAATTCATATTTATAGAGAATTTATTTGAACCTAATAAAATTTATTCCAATCAAATAAAATTTATCTGAATCGAATGAAATTTATTTGAACAAACTAAAATTTATTAAAATCATTTGAAATTTTTTGACATGAAATGAAATTTATTTTGAATCAGATAAAATTAATTTAAATCAAAGAAAATTTATTTGAACCATGAAAAGTTATTTAAACTAAGAAAAATTATTTGAACCAAATAAAATTTCTTTAAATCAAATGAAATTTATTGAAATGAGTTGACATTTCTTTCGAATCAGATAAAATTTCTTTAAATCATAAAAAATTTATTTGAACCAAATAAAATTTATTTAAATCAAAGAAAATTTATTTGAACCAAGGAAAGTTATTTAAACCAAGAAAAATTATTTGAACAAAATAAAATTTATTTCAAATCAAAGAAAATTTATTTGAACCAAAAAAATTTATTTAAACCAAGAAAAATTATTTGAACAAAATAAAATTTATTTCAAATCAAATGAAATTTTTTGACTTGAAATAAAATTTATTTCGAATCAGATAAAATTTATTTAAATCGAAGAAAATTTATTTGGACCAAATAAAATTTATTTAAACCAAGAAATATTATTTGAACCAAATAAAATTTATTTAAATCAAAGAAAATGTATTTGAACCAAGAAAAGTTATTTAAACCAAGAAAAATTATTTGAACAAAATAAAATTCATTTAAATCAAAGAAAATTTATTTGAACCAAGAAAAGTTATTTAAATAATGAAAAATTATTTGAACAAAATAAAATTTATTTAAATCAAAGAAAATTTATTTCAACAAAATAAAATTTATTTAAATCAAAGAAAATTTATTTGAACCAAGAAAAGTTATTTAAACCAAGAAATATTATTTGAACCAAGAAATATTATTTGAACCAAATAAAATTTCTTTAAATCAAATGATATTTATTGAAATGAATTGACATTTATTTCGAATCAGATAAAATTTATTTAAATCATATAAAATTTATTTGAACCAAATAAAATTTATTTAAATCAAAGAAAATTTTGTTGAACAAAATAAAATTTATTTAAATCAAAGAAAATTTATTTGAACCAAGAAAAGTTATTTAAACCAAGAAAAATTATTTGAACCAAATAAAATTTATTTAAATCAAATTAAATTTTTCTGGAACCAAATAAAATTTATTTAAATCAAATTAAATTTTTCTGGAACCAAATAAAATACATATTTAAATGAAATGAAATTTTTCTGGAATTAAATAAAATATATTTAAATCAAATGATATTTTTCTGCAACCAAATAAAATTTATTTAAATCAGAAGAAATTTTTTTAAACCAAATAAAATTTTAAATTAGTTAAACCAAATAAACAGTCCAATATCCCTTTTCTCCTTAGTGCGAAAATAAAGAAATAAAAATAAATGCACAATAATAAAGCAAGAAACAATTCATTTGTCTAGCGTACGAATGTCCGTAATTAAGAAAAAACGAGGGAAAAGAAAAGAAATGAAGAGGAAAAAAAATAGAGAGAATTTCTCGGTAACATGACTTGGTTTTGACGTAAGCGAGCGTATATTATTTTGAATTTTTCGCAAAAAAAAGTGGCATCGTTTGCTTACAGAGTTTTGCACTCAGGTGTGCAGTGCCATTAGTCTAATGTGTTTTTAATATGAGCCAAGAACGAGGCATAGCTCAACAATTATCTTGATTAAGCTCCCCCACCCCTTCGAACTCTAAAACTCTCTCTCCTCTCTCTCTCTCTCTCTCTCTCTATTGCTGCTAGTGGCAAGGGACCATTCGCCGTTGATATAATTAAATTCATCATTTATTTTGTGTGATCAATCTGTCTTCGTGTTTCGGTACACGCCCTACTTTGTCTATTGTCTGTAGACTGAAGGTGTTGATCCTGGATGAAGTGAGAGAGAGTGGGAGAGAGAGAGAGAGAGAAAGATAAGGGAGCAAAGGAAGATTTATAGAGAGATAGAAACGACGAGAGAAACTGAGCAAGTGGAAGAACTTAATGAAATTTAACGTGAGCATGGGACACAGATTGGTATCCAGAACAATAAAAAATACAATTGTGTGTCCTTTTTTTTCTCTTCTCTTTCTTTCCTTCTTTCTTTCTCCCTCGAGCGTCTTCGGCTAAAAGCTTCATTTTTTCTAGAGTAAAAACATTTAAATTAGAAAGAATCTCCTGAAATTTTCTTCTCAATTGAAAATAGAGACATCGCAAGTGCTCTTTTATTTTCATTAAATTGGATTCTTTTTTTTAGGATTACTGGTTAATTGTAAACAATTTTATTATTATTATTATTATTATCATTATTATTAACTACTACTACTACTACTATTATTATTATTATTATTATTATTATTATTATTATTATTATTATTATTATTATTATTATTATTATCATAATAATCATTATGTTATCATAATGTTATCATTATTATTAACTACTATTACTCTTATTAACTATTAACTATTTTTATTGTTAATTTAATTTAATTAATTAAAGTAGTAATAATACTATATATAATAGTAATAATTTAATTTAATTTTTATTCTTATTGCTAGCTACAATTATAACAATTATTAACTTTTAACTATGTTTTTATTATTAATTCTTATTAATTTAATGATAATAATTTTAATTATTGACTATTATTACTATTACTGGCTGTTAACTATTTTTTATTGTTTACTATTAACCATAGTTTTATTATAAACTATTATCTATTTTTTAATATTTATTATCTTTATTATTATTATTACCAATAACAAAACAATGACAAACTATTATTGACACGAAAAATAGTTAATATTAAAAAATAGATAATGGTTAATAATAAAAAGATAGTTAATAGTAAATAAAAAAATATTTAACAGTGAATAATAGTAATAATTGTTAATAATAATAAAAATAGTTAAATTTTAAAAAATAGTAAAATAGTAAACTATTTTTTTATTTTTTAGTAAACTGTTTTTTTATTTTTTACTATTAACTATATTTTTATTATGAACTATTATCTATTTTTTTTATATTAACTATTTTTATTATTATGAACAATAGCAAAACAATAACAAACTATTATTGACAGTTAACTTTTTTTTTATTTTTTACTGTTAACTGTATTTTTATTAAAAAGTATTATCTTTTTTTTTAATTTGAACTATTTTTATTATTATTAACAATTATTACAAATTTACTATTATTCACTGTTAAATAGTTTTTTATTTACTATTAACTATATTTTTAGTATTAAGCATTATGTATTTTTTAATATTAACTACTTTTGGTGTAATAAAGTAACTATTTTTAATAACATTAACAATTAGTACAAATTTACTATTATTCACTGTTAAATAGTTTTTTATTTACTATTTACTATATTTTTATTATTAACTATTATCTATTTTTTAATATTAACTATTTTTGGTGTAATAAATTAACTATTTTTCTTATTATTATTAACAATTATTACTATTATTAACAATTATGATACTATTATTGCCTGTTAACAATTTGTTATTATTTACCATTAACTATATTTTTATTATTAACCATTATTCATTTTTTAAAACTTTTTTTATTATTATTGCCTATTACTATTATTCACTATAAATTATTTTAGTAACTAAATATTTAAAAAGGACAAACATTGCCGATATATTTATAATAATTAAAAGATTATTAAAATGAACAGTTTTAAATGATTATAATATTTTTCAACAACAATTAATATAAATTTGTCATTTTTAAACTATTTTAAAGAATTATTTTTTGTTGCTATATTGTAGTTGAAACATTTATAAAATTAATATAACTAAAAATATTAGCAGCTTGAAGCAATGATAATAACTGTAAGTAACAATATAAATATAGAATAATTCCTAATTGAAAAAAAGTAAAAAATATTTTAAAAATTGTTTAAAAAACAGTATTAACTAGAATTATTTACCAAAATATTGTAACTGAAGTTATTAAAATTTAACTTTTAAAATTTATTTATACAATAATAAATTTATAAATAAAAGTAATAATAGCAAAAAGGACTGAATTTAGAATAGTAATAATAGTAGAAAAAAATACTAAAATAGTAAATTTAAAAAAATGAAAAGGAAACATTTTTTTAAATAAATAAATATTGGAATTCGTTAATTCATTATTTTTTTCTTAAGCGTAATAGTAATGAATAAAGTAATAAAAATAATGATAGTAATAATATTAGTAATAATAATATTGCACTGAAAAAAATTTATTTGATTCAAATAACAGATTATTTGTCTATAATCAAATAAATATTTATTTGAATCAAATAATTTTTATTTGAATCAATTAATTAGTATTTGCTTCAAATACTGAAATATTTGATTCAAATACAAAAAATTAAAAATTATTTGATTCAATTAAAAATTATTTGATTTAAGTAAATATTTATTTGATTATAGACAAATAATCGGTTATTTGAATCAAATAAATTTTTTTTTCAGTGTAGTAAAAATATTAGTAAAAATAATATTAGTAATAATAATAATAATAATAAATAATAATGTTAGTAATAACAATAATAGTAATAATAGTAATAAATAATAATAATAATAATTGTAAGAAATCCAGTAATAATTTAAAAATTACGAGGGAGACAATTATAAATTGTGCGATATAATTTGAAATGAAGTCGTTTTGCAAAATACGTCTATGTATATTAAATTTTATTTAATACACCGCAGAACGTTATAATATAATATATTGTAGTCTATTTAAAATTTACGAACAATTTTAACAGTGTAGGCAATTTTCATATTCAAGAATTTAATCTCTTACGCCTGAAAAGAGGCCACACGACAAACTGCGCTGTCGTAAAGGAACTCTTACTTCAAATTGAATTCAGTGAAATAAAAATCTATCTTTAAATTTTTATTGATCATTAAATTCTTGATTACCACTGTCAATCTAGTCATCTGTGAGAAATGATAAAGTGATTAATAAAATAGAAGAAACTTTCTCTTCTCCCACTCCATTTTTTTGTTTTAATGTGTTTTTTTCTGCGACGCACAAATTGCGTGAATTATTCGTTTTCTTTCAAACTACTTTTATTTTTTCTCCTAAAAAATTAAATACTAAAAATTTTAATAGTAATAATAATTAGGTAATAGTAATTATTGTCATTGTTACAATTATCATTTTTATTATTATTAATATTATTATTGTTTTTCTTTTTTTCTATTTTTATTATTTATTGTCTCTTTTATTGTTGCTTTTTATATTTTTACTATTATTCTTTTATGTGATTTTTCTTTGTTGACCGTCTTAATTAATTTGTAAAGTAATGCAAAGGCAAAAAAAAAACAAAAAAATTTTTTGTATTTTTATATTTTTTTTATATTTGTATTAAAATTAAACAATAAAAAAAATTTATTTGATTTAAATAAACTATTACTTGTTTATTTTCAAATAAATATTTATTTATATGAAATAATTTTTATTTTAGCCAATTAAATGGTTTTTGTTAAAATACTAAAATTATAGGTTTAAAATCATTTTTCCGAATCAAATAAAAATTATTGGGTTCCAATAAACTTTTTGTTGTTTAAATTAAAAATTATTACATTGTAAATATTCAAAAATATTATTTGTATTTTCTATATTTATATTTATATTATTATTATTATTATTATTATTATTATTATTATTATTATTATTATTATTATTATTATTATTATTATTATTTTTATTATTTTATTTATTTTTATTTCTGTTACAATGGAAAAAACTTATTTGATTCAAATAAACTATTACTTGTTTATTGTAAAAAAAATATTTATTTGTATAAAATAATTTTTATTGTAGCCAATTAAATGGTTTTTGTTAAAATAATTAAATTAGGATTAAAACCATTTTCCCGAAAGGAAAAAAAATTATTTGGTTCAAGTAAATTTTTGGTTGATAAAATTAAAAATTATTAGATTGTAAATATTTAAAAATATTATTTGTATTTTCCATATTTATGTTATTATTTTTTTATTTTATTTATTTTTATTACAATAAAAAAAATTTATTTTATTCAAATGAACTATTACTTGTTTATTCTCAGATAAATATTTATTTGTTTAAAACTATTTTTATTTTAGACAATTATAAATGTTTTTTGCTTAAAATTCTTAAATTATAGGTTTCAAACGAATTTATCTAAATTATAAAAAAATTATTTGGTTCAAGTAAATTTTTTGTTGTTTAAATTAAAAATTATTAGATTGTAAATATTCAAAAACATTATTTGTATTTTCTATATTTATTATTATTATTTTATTTATTTTTATTACAATGAAAAAAATTAATTTGATTCAAATAAACTACATATTTCTTGTTTATTATCAAATAGATATTTATTTGCTTGAAACCATTTTTATTTTAGCCAATTAAATGGTTTTTGTTAAAATACTTCAATTCAACCATTTTCCCGAATTAAATAAAAATTATTTGGTTCAAGTAAATGTTCGGTTGATTAAATTAAAAATCATTAGATTCTAAATATTTTTTTTTATAATAGCCATGTAACTTTAAAAAATTTTTTTTTACTTTTATAATAATTTTATGAGCAACAAATTTCATTATTTTTTTAACTTATTAAAAAATGGTAAAAAAATATATGGAGAAATGATAAGTTAATTTTTTAAAATGATAAGTTAATTTTAACAAATTAGTTTGTTAAATAATTTTTTTCCACTCGAAAAATAAATTTTTTTCCTCCTTTTTTTATTAACAACGCAGAGAGACGATAAATTTTTGAAGACTTTGGGGAAATATTTACAAAAACATGGAATCTGTCGTCGTGGATTTATAGGTATTTGTTTGGAAGTAGGCTAGAAAAATACTTGTCGAAAGGAACATCAAGTGTCCAGTGAACCCTATCGGTTTTTGGACAAATAACCCCTGGTTAGGTTAATAGGAAAAAAAACCTCATCGTATATAGAAGGAGACCAGTGAGAAGTAGACCAAACTATTACTCACCCCCCATATACTGTCCAGGGGAAGATTACTTGGGGATGATCGTAATGTCTTATCTATATCGGTGGACAATTTTTTTTCCTTTCGTTTCTTTTTCTTTTTCTTTCTTTTTTTTTTGCAAATACACACATATATATTTGGAGGGATAAAAAAAAAGTTTAATGTATAATGTAAATGTCAAATCGATTCGTGTGTAATAACTCTTGTTTCTAGAGTTCCAATATATTAAGGGCGTGTCAATCCATCACTTAAAGAGTAATTGCAAAATGAAATTAATGAATATTGATGGATGAAATTGATAAAATTCGTAAATTACTTATAAAATTGGTTTATTTATGTATTTATTTGAAATATAGACATAATCCACCAGTGGTATATTTAATGTATGGGATAAAATAATAATAAAAAAAGTAATGGAAGATATAAAGAAAATTGAAAATAAAATTTTGGTAATTTATTCTAATTTTTCTTTTTTATTTCTGAATTTTTTTTAACTTTTTGCTTCTAACATTGTAGTTTAATTTAATGAACGAATAATTGTGTAGAAATAAAATATAAATATTTTTTTGACATTAAAAGATTAAAAAGTAAATGAAATGAAATGAAAATGAAAAAGTAAATATTTCAAGAATATTAAATTATAAATTTTATAGATTATAATATTTAATTAGTATAATATTTAATTATTGTAATATTAAATAATCTCGTTTATATTCCAAATAAGTAGAAAAATAAATAAATAAAAATTCGAATAAACAAGAAAATGTAAATGTAAATGAAAAAGTAAATATTTCAAGAATATTAAATTATAATTTTATAGATTATAATATTTAATTAGTATAATATTTAATTATTCTAATATTTAATTATTGTAATAATATTATATAATCTCGTTTATATTCCAAAAACGTAGAAAAATAAATAAATCAAAATTAGAATAAAAATAAATAAATAAGATGTTACTTTATTCTAAGTTTTTTTACCATAAATTTATTTATTAATAAATAATATTAATAGAAATGTGATTTTTTTTTGTTGCAGATTTTCAAAAAGAAAAAGCGGAGATAATCTTGGATGACCTCATGGGGTAAGTGATTCTTTTAGAAAATTAAAATTATCATTTGAAAATTTTTATTACATTTCAAAATAATTTTCCCAACATTTTGTTATTTCATATTCATGATTTTTGAATTTTTTTTTTTACTAAAATCAGGAATTAATATAATTTTATCAAACACTATTTTCTTTCCCCTAAAAAATTACTAATATTATTTACGTTTACGATTTTTCTTCAAAAGAAAAGTCCCTTAAAAATATTTCTTTGTTAAAAAATTTAATTTGTAAAAATATAAAAAATACTCTGAATGAAAAGCACTGGGAAAATTTGGAAAATTTGAAAATACTCTCAATATTTTTTTCGTTAATTTTTTGTTTTGTTTTTTTTTTTAATTTTTGCTTCAGCTTAGAATTTAATATTAATATAAATAATTCAAATATTCATTTACTATCATTTAAGAAATTTTCGCTACAAAAATAGTTAAAATTTTATTTGTTCTGTACTTAAAAATGAGAAAATAGCTTAAATGTAAAAGAATGTTATTAGTTTCGTAATATTACGAAATAAACAGTGAAGAAATTCGTAAAATTTTGTCAAGAGAATGAAAAATAATTTTTTCTGCAACTACATCATGAGAGAAAAATTTTATCCACGTGCAAAGAAAAAATTTTTGTCAAGAGAGTTAATAATAATTTTTTAAAATTATTTATTCCACGAAAGAAATTTTTATCAAAGTACAAAAAAAATTTTTTATCAAGAGAATTAGGAATATTTTTTTTAATTACTTTATGAAGGAAAAATTTTTTTCATGAGTAAAAAGAACTTAAAATAATTGAGAAGAGAAGAAAAAATGTTGAAAACATTAATTTTTGTATAAATTTTGCTGATAAGTTAATTTTAACTTCCGAAAACATTTATTTAAAAATGTTTTTATTAAATTCTTTTTTATTGTTTTTTGAAGAAAGTATCAAAACTTTTGTTTAAATTAATTTTTAAAAATTTAAATATAGCTTCCGTAGAAAAAATTATTTAATTTAAATAAAAAAATTAAATATCTTAAAGGAATAAATTCTGAATATTAGGTTTTAAAATCAAATAGTTATAGGAAAAAAAATTCCGATTTTCAATTTAGAGGAGAATTTCATATTTATTTAAAATTTTTTTGTTGGCGAAAATTCTCTTTATTTTGGACCAAGTTTGACCTAAAGTTTGATTTAGATTGAAAAATTGTTGATTGTGAATTTTGCTATCGAAATTTATAAAATTAATTCAAAATTGAATATTTTTTCTATAAATAAAAAATTTTTTAGACGAATTCAATTAATTTTGATTTTTCAGAAAAGTTTCGAAAGAATAAATTTTTTTATCAAAATTTTTATTCATGATAATTTAATTGCTTTCAGTAATTATACTTTCCATGAAAAATTAATTAATTAATGGAAAATTAAATCCATGTCATCAATTTAATTATTTAAAAAAATGTTTGATAAAATTCCGAGCAAGAATTCATTTATTTTTGTAAATTTGTAAATCGAATAACAAAATTATTTTCGAAAATTCAATTATTTTCAGGCATTTTAATAAATTTTTTTGCAAAATTCAATTATTTTGATAAATAACAATATTCATAATTGTTATTAAAATTTTTGGGCAAGTCAAAACATTTTTATTTTTTGAAACAAAAAAAAATGTTTTCTTAAAATTAATGTAAAAGATTTTTTTTTGAATTGTTTCATTTTATTAATTGCAAAAATATAACATGTTTTTAAAAAATCTGTACCAGCTTAGAAGTTTGAAAAAAAGGATTCATAAATTTTTTTTTTCTTTATTTTTTTAAGAAACTTGAAATTTTGTTAAAAAATTGTAATTAATAATGAAAGTAGTTCGAATTGTTTACTATTTGCAAAAAGAGAAATGGATTTTTGTTAAAAATTTGTGATTATTAATAAGAATTAAGCAAAAAATTTCTGCTTTATCCAAAAGAAAGTAATAATTTTGTAAACAAAAACTGTAATTTAGAAATAGAAAATTTGCCAAATATTTCAATTTCCTAAATTTCACTTTTTAGCAAAAGATCCTAAAGTTCTGAACGTTCAAATGAACGAAATTTATTTTTTTTTCTAGAAATGAAATTTTTATTGCAATTATTTTGCTTCACTATCCAAAAAGTTAATTACTGAGTTTGTAAAAGTACAATTTTAGTTTAAAAATTTTTTTATCATTAGAAACTTATTAAAATATGTTTCATAAAAAATATTTCGTTCATTTAAACGTTCAAAACTTGGGAATCATATCAATTTTCTAATTTTGTTTCGAAGAAAAGAAATTATTTCGATTTAAAAAAAATGTTTTTCATAGAAAAGAAAAATATGGGAAAATTTTAATTCTTTCCATTTGGAAATTACAATTTTGCTTCCAAAAAGATAATTTTTTGTGTGAAAAAAGTAATAAAACTTTATATGATTTCCCTTTTTCAATAACAACTTGTTAACAATATTCCAAGTTTTCTTTAACTTTCTGAATTTTTTTTATGAGTGTATTTAAAGAAGTAAATATTTAATTAATAAAGTAAAAGAACGGACGAAATTCAAATTTTACACTGCGGACAAAATTAACGAATAAAAAAATATTGGATCTAAAATTTGGGAAAAAAATATTTTTTACTTTTAATTTCGAAATTTTATTATAATCTCTTGACCTGCGCTCGATTTGACCTAATTTTTTCCCGATTTTCTTTTTCCCCTTTCTCAACAAGTGAAAATAGTAGTAAAAGTGAATTTCCTACACACGTATCTCTCTATATATGAGGGTAAAAAAAAAAGTTTTTGATATTTTATTTTTCCTTGACAAATATTCTACTCGTGAAATTGAAAAGTTTTGAGATCCTGAACAAATATTTCTCTCCGTTTATACTGCTGCCAATGTAAACTAAAATTGAGTACTTTGTACTCTAGGAATGTGTTAAATCAGGACAGTTAGGAGTAAATTAAGCTGAAAATATACGGTTATGGGCCAATTGAGCGAAACTTGTTCGCTCAATAGAACAGAGATAAGTTCTTCAAGAACCTGTTGTTTTCAGGTTTATTCTTGGCCATTCGGAGGTTTTGGGTGAAGACCTTATTGCGCCAGAATGTGGTACAAATTTCAAACTATTCCAAACTGGGTCGTACAAACGTCAGAATATAGTAATTACTCCTATAATTTTGAATACCTTCAACATTCTCTCTCTCTCTCTCACTCTCTGTGTGTAGAGGTACTGTGCTTGTATGTATCAAGGACCTTTACACGAATTCCATAAAGTGCATAACTTTTGTAAAAGAAACTAATTACGTAACATTTCCTTAATTGCAATTTTTTTTTGTTTCTCAAATATGGAAATATTTTGGATCTGTAAATTTGAGTCAATTAGAATTTTAATCAGTTTTGGAAGTAATAATTACTTTCGACTAAATTTAAAAGCAAAAAACTAGAAAAACTACTGAATTTTTGTTTATGATTGTACTTTGATTTTTTCGGTTGTTTGAATTAATTTTAGTTTTCAAATTTAGTCGAAATTAATTATTTTTGTACTTGAAAATTTTTATTTCACCCACAAATTATTATTTTTGTCTCTCAAATATAGAATTATTTTGGATCTGTAAATTAGAATCAATTAAAATTTTAATCAGTTTTATAAATAATAATTAATTTCAACTAAATTCAAAAACAAAAAACCAAAAAAAATCTACTGACATTGTATTTTTGATTCTTTCGGTGGTTTGAATTAATTTTAGTTTTTAAATTTAGTCGAAATTAATTATTTTTCTACTTGACAATTTTTATTTCACTCACAAATTATTATTTTTGTCTCTTAAGTATAGAATTATTTTGGATCTGTAAATTTGAATCAATTAAAATTTTAATCAGTTTTGAAAATAAAAATTAATTTCAACTGAATTCAAAAACAAAAAAAAACTACTGACTTTTTGTTTTTGATTTTTTCGGTTGTTTGAATTAATTTTAGTTTTTAAATTTTGTCGAAATTAAGTATTTTTGTACTTGACAATTTATATTTCACTCACAAATTATTATTTTTGTCTCTCAAATATAGAATTATTTTGGATCTGTAAATTAGAATCAATTAAAATTTTAATCAGTTTCATAAATAATAATTAATTTCAACTAAATTCAAAAACAATAAACTTAAAAAAATCTACTGACATTTTATTTTTGATTTTTTCGGTTGTTTGAATTAATTTTAGTTTTTAAATTTAGTCGAAATTGATTATTTTTGTACTTGACAATTTTTATTTCACTCACAAATTATTATTTTTGTCTTTTAAGTATAGAATTATTTTGGATCTGTAAATTTGAATCAATTAAAATTTTAATCAGTTTTGAAAATAATAAATAATTTCAACTAAATTCAAAAACTAAAAAAAACTACTGATTTTTGATTGTATTTTGATTTTTTCGGTTGCTTGAATTAATTTTAGTTTTTAAATCTAGTCGAAATGTATTATATTTCTACTTGAAAATTTTATGATCAAAAATTTTTTAATAATAAAAAATTATTTTATTAAATTTATTCGAAATTAATTATTTTATTACTGGAAAATGTTTGTTTCACTCACAAATTATTTTATTAAATTTAGTTGAAATTATTTTATTACTGGAAAATGTTTGTTTCACTCACAAATTTTTTTTATTAAATTTAATTAATGGAAATTAATTATTTTAGAAGAAAAGAATTTTTGTATCCCTCACAATTCATTTTATTTGATTTAAAAACAAAGAATCAGTCACTAATTGTAAACAAATTAAAATTTCAACTGATTCTAAAGTGAGTGATTGAGAAGAAAACCTACTTATTTATTTAAATTTCCATTAATATGAAAATAGGGGACGGAAGTGTTTTTTTCTATTAATAGCAATTTTCGAGATCAATTACGAGTGAAGCTTGTAGAATTTTTTACAAGGGGAATTTAAATCATCAACTCGTCTGACCAAAAGGAGAATTTGCCACTGACATCTGTGTAAATTGTGTAGAATTTCTTTTCATGGTCCTTGCGGGAAAATGAATTGATGTTAATAGAATCGAATTTAATAAATAAGAAACGAGACAGTGACGGATTGTAATTCTGGAAACTTGCTGGAACAGGCCAAATTTGTCACGCAGAAAAAGGGGAAAATTCCCGTTTCATTTCTTTCGTTAAAAATGCATCGCTCCTTTGCTAAATTTAAATCAACCAGTCCTTAATAATAAAATAGTTATAGGGAAAAAAAATTCCGATTCTCAATTTAGAGGAGAATTTCATATTTATTTAAAATTTTTTTGTTGGCGAAAATTCTCTTTATTTTGGACAAAATTTGACCTAAAGTTTGATTTAGATTGAAAAATTGTTGATTGTGAATTTTGCTATCGAAATTTATAAAATTAATTCAAAATTGAATATTTTCTCTGTAAATAAAAAAATTTTTAGACGAATTAAATTAATTTTGATTTTTCAGAAAAGTTTCGAAAGAATCAATTTTTTTATCCAAATTTTTATTCATGATAATTTAATTGCTTTCAGTAATATTTTCCATGAAAAATTAATTAATTAATGGAAAATTAAAAATCCATGTCATCAATTTAATTATTTAAAAAAATGTTTGATAAAATCCGAGCAAGAATTCAATTATTTTTGTAAATTTGTAAATCGAATAACAAAATTATTTTCGAAAATTCAATTATTTTCAGGCATTTTTATAAATTTCTTTGGAAAATTCAATTATTTTGATAAATAACAATATTCATCTCAAGAATTCAATTACTTTTTAAAAGTACTAAATTTCTTCTTGTAAATTTAATTATTTCAAAAATTTCCAATAAAATCGTTTGCAAGAATTCAATTATTTTTAAAAGTACCTACTAAATTTTTTTTGTAAATTCAATTATTTAAAAAAATTCCGATAAAATCGGAAAATAAAAATTATTTTCGTAAATCATAAAATGCTTTTTCGGAATTCAATTATTATTAAAAACTTTAAGAAAATACTTAGCAAATTTTCAATTATTTTCCAAAATGTTCCTTAATTCAGTGATTTTTAATAACTACTATTCTGATAAAATTTCCAAACAGAATTTAATTATATAAAAAATTTTTTGTAAAAATCTTCGTTAGAATTTATTTATTTTCATGAACAATAAAATTTTCTCCGGAATTAAATTATTTAAATTACAATTTACATAAAATTAATCGAAAAAAATTAATTATTATTTAACATTTTTTATAAAATATTTATAAAATATTTATAAAACATTCTTTGTGAATTTTGCTTCAGCTTAGAATTTAATATTAATATAAATAATTCAAATATTCATTTACTATTATTTAAGAAATTTTCGCTACAAAAATAGTTAAAGCTTTATTTGTTCTACACTTAAAAATGAGAAAATATCTTGAATTTAAAAGAATATTATTAGTTTCATATTATTACGAAATAAACAGTAAAAAAATTAATAAAATTTTGTCAAGAGAATGAAAAATAATTTTTACTGCAACTACATCATGAGAGAAAAGTTTTATCCGCGTGCAAAGAAAAAATTTTTGTCAAGAGAATTAATAATAATTTTTTTTTATTATTTATTTCACAAAAGAAATTTTTATCAAAGTACAAAAAAAATTTTTTGTCAAGAGAATTAGGAATAATTTTTTTTAACTACTTTACGGCAGAAAAATTTTTTTCACGAGTACAAAGAAATTTGAAATAACTGAGAAGAGAAGAAAAAAATGTTATAAAATAACATTTTTTATTAATTAATTATTTGTCTTAATTATTTGAAAAAAATTAATTTTTGCGTATAAATTTTGCTTATTAATAATTTATAATTTTAACTTCCGAAAAAATTTATTCAAGAATGTTTTTATTAAATTTTTTATGTCAAATTAAATCTACGTGATGTTAATTTTATGTCTAATGTTTTATATTAAATGACTTTTATTCCAAATGAAATTTATGTTAAATTTGTATTTTATGCCAATTTTAATTTGTGTCAAATAAATAAATAAATTAGTCAGACGTTTATTAGCATTAAAGTATTAATATTACAGTCTACAGTACAAGTAAATTTTATTTTCTTTAAATTACTGAGAATTTTAATTAAGAAAACCTTCAATTTTTTTTCTATTTTTAACAATAGATTTCATTTGACATAATGTCATGTTGATCTGAAATTTATTTCTAGCATGAATTTAATTTTTTTTAAATAGATTTATGGAATTTATTTATCATAAATTTGACATAAAGTTTATTTGTCATAAATTTGACATAAAATTTATTTGTCATAAATTTGACATAACATTTATTTATTATAAATTTGACATAAAATTTACGAAATAAAACAAAATTAATTAATCTTTTTCTTTTAAATTTATTTACCAAAAATTTTTGACATAAATTTAATTTGATCTGAAGTACATTTGACCTTAGGTATTTTTGACGTAAAAGACATTTAGCAGAATTTTGATTTGAAAGAAAATTCATTTAACATAAATTTCATTTGACGTTAAAAATTTCGGTATATTTAAAGTAAGAAATTAGAGATTATCAGAAAAATTTTAATTGACGAATTTTAAAATTCGCACTTATATTTTTATGTCAAACGAAATCTATGTCAAGTGGATTTTATGTTAAATCTATTTTATGTTAAATTTTAGGGTAAATTTTAGGTTAAATTTTAGGTTAAATGACTTGTGTCAAATGAAATTTATGTTAAATTTACGTTTTACAGTAATTTCAAGTTATAAATAAAGTAATTAAATAAATTTTTAGTCAAATGAAATTTACAGTAATTGAATTTCGTGTTAAATTCACGTTAAAGTAGTGTTAAATAGTTTTATATCAAGCATATAAGTCCAAATAAGAATCAACAATTTTTTGGGGAACAATAATGCGTCTTGGAGCAAAAAACAAATTTTTTTCTTGTTTATTATTTAGTATTTTTAGAAATTATTAAATTCTAATTAATTAATTAATTAATTAATCAATTCGTTAAAACTTGTCATTGTCTTTTTTCTGTTAAGTTTCCTTAGTCTTTTCATTAATGCCTCTGAATCTTTCCTCTTCATTTCTTTTCCCAATTTTTTTGGATCTTAAATCTTTTCCATTTCTGTTTATCTCATTTCGTCTTTATATTTGTATTTACAACCCACTTTTTTAAATCAAATATTCTTTTCTAAAAAATTGACCTAATTTTGCTGTTTATATTACAGTCTCTACCTAGCCATGTGCCTTTGACATTTTACTTTTCAATTTCTGTTTTCTACTTTATTTTTTTTATCAATATGAGCAAAGTATAAAATTTATTTATTTATTTACATATCTTTATTTTTCGATATACAGGAAAATGATTTTACTTGTCAATATTAGAAATTCTGTTTATGTTCTGTCTCTTTCGTGATTTATTTATCTATTTTTCTGTTATTTTTCTTTTTTTCTGTATTTTTATTTATTTTTATTTATTTTTATTTATTTTTCTGTACTTTTCTTTATTTTTTTTATTTTTTTATTTTTCTTTATTTTTCTGTTTGTTTCTTTATTGTTTTGTATTTTTCTGTACTTTTCTTTATTTTTCTTTATTTTTCTGTTTGTTTCTTTATTGTTTTGTATTTTTCTGTACTTTTCTTTATTTTTCTTTATTTTTCTGTTTGTTTCTTTATTGTTTTGTATTTTTCTGTACTTTTCTTTATTTTTCTGTTATTTTTCTGTATTTTTATTTATTTTTCTTTCTTTTTCTATATTTTTCTGTACTTTTCTTTATTTTTCTTTATTTTTCTTTATTTTTCTGTTTGTTTCTTTATTATTTTGTATTTTTCTGTACTTTTCTTTATTTTTCTTTATTTTTCTGTTTGTTTCTTTATTGTTTTGTATTTTTCTGTACTTTTCTTTATTTTTCTTTATTTTTCTTTATTTTTCTGTTTGTTTCTTTATTGTTTTGTATTTTTCTGTACTTTTCTTTATTTTTCTTTATTTTTCTGTATTTTTCTATATTTTTCTGTACTTTTCTTTATTTTTCTTTATTTTTCTTTATTTTTCTGTTTGTTTCTTTATTGTTTTGTATTTTTCTGTACTTTTCTTTATTTTTCTGTTATTTTTCTGTATTTTTATTTATTTTTCTTTCTTTTTCTATATTTTTCTGTACTTTTCTTTATTTTTCTGTTATTTTTCTTTATTTTTCTGTTTGTTTCTTTTTGTTTTGTATTTTTCTGTACTTTTCTTTATTTTTCTGTTTTTTTCTTTATTGTTTTGTATTTTTCTGTACTTTTCTTTATTTTTCTGTTATTTTTCCTTATTTTCTATTTTTTTTATTTTCTTTTTGCGAAAATATTTCAAGTAAAGTTGTAATTAAAGTTGATGAAAGTTATGAGTGAAAAAAAAATATGTACAGGGAAAAAAAAAAAATATTCCCCAATCAAAGGGATATATTCAACGGATGATAGGTTGTCAAAACAAGTATAAAGTAAGTATAAAGTTTCACTTCGAACGTGAGAGGACGACTCTGAAAGCAACTAAAGTTGAGTTTTGATGTACACTCGATAAATTTGATATCGAAGGATATCTACAGCTGTGCTCACGGCTTGTCCTCGGGATATGCGTTGCTATAGATATTGGCCAGAGGCTCTAATTTTGATGGAGTGCTACGATTACTGATCTGAGCATTTCAGAGGGGAAATCGTGAGAGGTGAGGGGTAAACTGTACACAATATTACCTTGGAAAAAAGGGAAGGAAGGGTCTTTTCTCTTCTGCATTGTGTATGGTAACAAATAAATATACATATATAGGATATGTATTTATATTGCGCCCTATGGGCTTTCGTCACGAAACTATATGGCTAACGCAACATTATACATCCCTAAAGGGAAGAGAGATTGCCATGGGAGAATTGTTTTCTGGGCAATATTGTTTTTCTTTTCGGCGAAAAAATGCACATTGCTAACACTTATTTTAATGAGACCGAATTGTCTATAATTTTTTTCTTTCTTTCTTTTTTTTTCTTCTTTGCAGAAAGGCAATTTTTGTCTATTTTTAGTTGTGTATTTTATGATGAACCCTTTATTTTTTGGCCCTATAATTTTTTTTCTTTCTTTGCAGAAAGGCAATTTTTGTCTATTTTTATATATGTATTTTATGAAGAACCCTTTATTTTTCTGGCCCTATAATTTTTTTTCTTTCTTTTTTTCTTTTTGTTTCCTTGCAGAAAGTCAATTTTTGTCTATATTTTTATATATGTATTTTATGATGAACCCTTTATTTTTCTGGCCCTAAAATATCATTTGAGATCCATTTACGTATTTATTGTCTTTTATCATGCAGCTTTTAATCGTCTCATTTGGATGGAAGTTGCGTTTTAGAATAATTAAAGAAAGACGTTCAAAAGCCTAGGGTATTAACTCAAACTTTATATATATATTCTAATTAGTTTTTTGTCTGCAGAATATTAATTATTTCTTTAATCGCATACTCTGCATAAGAAATTATTTTTTTTGCAACCCCTTTTTTTCCCTTTGTTTGTCAATAATTGTTTCATTTTTATAATCAGATTCAGGTATTAGGAAAAAAAAATTTTTTTTGTGGCAAATTCTATTTAAAAAAGAAATTAAATTAATTTAATTAATTAATTTAAATTTAGAAAGATTTTAAGGAAAGGTTTAAGGAAAAAATAGTACAGAAAAGTAAAGAAAGAAAAGTACGTAAGGAAAGGAAAAAAATGATAAATATAATTTTAGTGTTAATTAAAATTAAATATTGATCTATGTTGTTAGCAGTAAAAGATATAATATGGCATAATAAAAGTAGAAATAAAATCGTAAAGTTGAAAGTCCCCCGTAAAAATTATGTGTTACTTTCTTATGCTCCTTTATATTACTCTCTCTCTCTCTCTCTCTTTTTTTCTCCCTTTTAACTATATCCCTATACATATATAATTGAAAAGAAATATTTTTCAAACTTTGCTAAATAATTTCCAACTCCAATAAAATCGTTAGGTTTCATAATATTTTCTCAAAAGTTTTTCTTTTTTTTTTTCTTTTTGTATTTCATTTCTCCTTCGCATCTATATTTTTCCTGAAATTTGTCGAATAAATTTTATTTTAATCAATTCCGTTCCCCCTTTTATAATTGAAAATAAGAATTATTTCTCTTGGAAAACAAATATTGATGGTGATGATGAAGAAAATTGATATAGGAACCCTAAAAATTTTCCATTGTTTATAATAATAATCAATATGTAGTGAAAATAATACGGTAATAAAATACTTTTGTTCCAAATTGAAAAATTGATTTAGATAAGAATTTTTATTTATGATTATTTGTATTTTTCAATGTTTGGTTTTAGTTTCGTGTTTTTAATTTTTGTGTTTTTTACTCCAAAGATATTAATTTTTTGTTTTTTTTTAATTTAGATTATTTAATTTTTAATTTTTAATTTTAATTAAATTTCTAATTTTTTTAAATTAGATTAAATTGTTAATTTCTTTTTATTTTCGTAATTTATTTTTGCTTATTTCTGTTAATTATTTTACACTTTAAAAAAATTGGAATTAAAATTTTTCCAAAAAATATTAGTTTGACAAGATTTATTAGTTAACAAATTTTAAAAATTCAGATACACGAAGATTTTAATTTTAAATCTTTTTAAAATTCTATTGTTTATAAAAATTGCAAGTATTTGTATAACTTCTCCAGACTTTAATTATTTTATGTCATTTTTAACTAATGTTCCACTCTAAATCAATTATTTCTTATATTTAAATAATTAATGATTAAAGAAATATTTAAAAATTCAACTAATTTCAAAAGTATTTTAATTAAAATTTTTTTTAAAACCTTGATTTTCAAAAGATTTCTAATTAGAATTTATTAAAAACTCAATATCTTAAAAATTTTAATTTCAAACCTTTGGAAAGTATTATTTCTTGGAATTTTTAACTAAAATTCTTTTCTAAATCAATTATTTTGAATAATTTATTTATCAATAATGAAAGACATTTAAAAAAATTTAACTATAAAATTACTATAAAATTTAATTTATAGAATTTGAATTAAAATTATACAAAAAACCAAGTTTTTAAAATCTTTTATTTAAATAAATTTAAAACTCAAATTTTTCAAAATTACAATTTGAAATCTTTTGAAATTCAGTTATTTTTATATTTTTAAATTTTAACTAATATTCTTTTCTAAATAAATGACTTTTATTAATTCAATAATTAATAATTAAATAAATATTTAAAAATTCAACTAATTTCAAAAAACATTTTCAATTTAAATTATTCAATAAAATTAAGTTTTTCAAATTTTCTAATTAAATTAATTCAAAGCTCAATTTTTTTAAAATTTTACTTAGAAACTTTTTAAAATTCAATTATTTTTGGAATTTTTAAGAAAAAATTCTTTTTTAAATCAACTATTTTTAATAATTCATAATTAAATGTATATTTAAAAAATGCGACTAACTTGAAAAGAATTTTAATTAAAATTATAGAGTTATTCAGCTTTTCTGGAATTTTTAACTAAAATTGTTTGCTAAATAAATGATTTTTATTGTTTTAATAGATAATAAGGAAATAAATATTTTAAAATTCAACTAGTTTTAAAAAAATTTTAATTAAAATTTTCCAAACAATTAAGTTTTTTAAAATTTTCTTATTAAATTCATTCAAAACTAAAATTTTAAAAAAATACAATTTGAAAACTTTTAAAATTCATTATTTTTTTTTTGGATTTTTAACTAAATTCTTTTCTTAATTAATAATTTTTATTAATTTCATAATTAATATTGAAATATACATTTCAAAATTCAACTAGTTTTAAAAAAATTTGAATTAAAATTTTCCAAAAAATTAAGTTTTTTTATAATTTTTTAATTAAATTCATTTAAAACTAAAATTTTAAAATATTTTCAATTTGAAAGCTTTTGAAATTTAGTTTATTTTTTAATTTTCAACTAAAAGTCCTCGTTGAAATTATTTATTATTATTATTTATTTATTTTATTATTTTTTATTTATTTTTATTTTTTAATAAAGTTATAATTTTTAATGAAATAAATAAATAGATATATATATATATATATATATATATATATATATATATATATATATATATATATATATATTAAAATTTAACTATAATTTTAAATGAATTTTAATCATAATTATTCAAAAATCCTAAGTTTTCAAAATTTGCCAATTAAATTCATTCGAAACTCAAATTATACAAAATTTCAATTCATAAGCTTTTGAAAGTCAATTATTTCTAAAAATTGTATACGCAACTCTCATTAAGGTTAATTATTTTTGAAATTTTCAAGTAAAATTATTATTCATTAAATAATTTATAATTTGTTGTAGTTAATTAATAAAAAATTCAAATCAAAAGTAATTAGTAGGTAAATTTAGGTCAAAGTTATAGAGGGAACATTAATACAAAAAGCAATATTATTTGCAATATTATTTACAGTTTTAGTTTTAATAACAATAACGATATTAATAATAATAATGATAATAATAACTATAAAAAAATTGTCGATAATAATTACTTGTTTTAGTTAATTAATATAAAAATTCAGGTCGAAAATAATTATTTTGTCAATTCATATCCTAATTATAGAGGCGAATATAAATGCAAAATGTTATTAACAATATTGCTTATAATAACAACAAAATGGTCAGTAATAGTAATTTATTATAATTACTTATCATTATAATTTATAATAATTACTTATCATTATAATTTATAATAATTACTTATCATTATAATTTATAATAATTACTTATCATTATAATTTATAATAATTACTTATCATTATAATTTATAATAATTACTTATCATTATAATTTATAATAATTACTTATCATTATAATTTATTATAATTAATTAACCAAAAAAAATCAGGCCAAAAGTAATTATTAAGTAAATTTAGATCAAAGTTCCATATAGACGAACAAAAAAACAAAATTGAATTCTAATAATAATTTTATTTGAATATTTGAAACTATAATAATAACAGTTCTAAATAATAGTGACAGTCTGACAATAATAAATAATTTGTCACACTTAATTAAGAAACACGATGACAATATTATTTTTTCTGTATATTATAAAAGAGGTGATAAAAATTGATAGATTGATAGTGTATTAATTTTTTGTTTAAGTTTATTTTTGTCACCATTCATAAATAGTGCTTTATTAATTATTTTTTTCTATGAATGATGATGATGATGACGATGATAATAAAGAATGATATTAATGAATTTGGTATCCCGCGATGAAGTGGAAGTTGGGCGAATTATTAATTATTGATACATGAATGCAGATTCATACATTCCGTTTGAAAATTTGGTGGTTTGTACGATGCCAAATTACCCTTTGTTCCGCTGTTAATGAGTAATCGACACACGTGGGTAATTCTTAATTAAGTACAGTGGGCGTTCGTATACCACTGTACGAACACTCGAGTGGCTGCATGCGGTAAATTTCAACCCAAAGACAATAATAACATTTCGTGAAATCGACATTCTACTGCTTTTACTCTTAATAAAATAACATTTACATTGAAAATTCATTTTCTCATTGTTTTCCTTAATTAATATTTTCACCTGACATAATTTATTTCTGTTCTCAGTTGCGTAAGGTTTCTAGTGGGGAAATTATTTTTTTTATTTAATTAATAACAAATTCTGCACAGTTGTAAAAAAAAATATGTCAAACATTTTTTTTCTTTTCTTTTTGATTTATTTTTCAATTATTAATTTTTCTTCTATTATTTTAAGTTTCTTTAAAGGGAAATTTTTTTTATTTAGTATCACTGAAAAAAAATTTATTTGATTCAAACAATCGATTATTTCATTATTATCAAATTAATATTTACTTGAATCAAATAATTTTTATTTGAATTGAAATTGTATTTGAATCAAATATTTCAGTATTTGAAGCAAATATTATTTAATTGATTTAAATAAAAATTATTCGATTCAAGTAAATATTTATTTGACAATAGTCAAATAATCGGTTATTTGAATCATATAAATTTTTTTTTCAGTGTAAAGAAATAGTGAAGAGAATAATTAATTAGTTAATAATTCTCGAAGTCGAAAGTTAACAATTTTTAAGTTAATAAGTTTAGTTAAAAAATTTTACTAGTTGAAAATTACTTTAAAAGTTACTTTTTTTTGGAAATAATGAAATTTTCAAAAGAATTCAAATTTTAATTAATTTTTATTGTAAAATTTAAATTCTCGAAAATTAACTCAAAAGTATAGATAATAAATTTATAGTAATGGTAATTGACATTTTTTTGTCGAATAGGAAATAGTTTTCTATTCCCCACAATATAAATGTGTGTGCTGAATAATTAAATTTATAAATTTTTAAAAATCTATTGGAAAGTCTAATGTGATCGGTAAAAATGTATATTTTCAACTGAAAGTTCTTTCTATACGAAAAAATATTGAATATTTTATTTCATTTATTTTTCAACAGAATTTATTATTAATTCCGCAAATTTTATTTTATGATTTTTAATTATTTTATACTCGACAATAATGTTTTTTGAATTACAGTGAGACATACATTGTGTTATTTTAAAAATAAAGTCGTGTCAATTTTTTATTAATTTCATTATGAATAATTAAACACAAAAAAAATTAACTATGTAATTTCAAAAGAATTCGAATTAAACTTATTTAAAAAGTGATTAAAAAACTAAACTAAAAACTGAAAATCTACTAATTGAATTTATTTAAAACCCAATTTTTTTTTAATTTCAATTTGAAATCTTTTAAAATTCATTTTTAGTTTTAACTAAAATTGTTTGAAAAATTGTTGACTTTTATTAATTTAATTTATTAATTTAGTAATTAAGAATTAAATAATTTTATTAAGTCTGGTACTATTTTTAACTCGGGAATAATTAATTGGAATTTAATTATCAGACAATGATTGAAATTGGAAATATTTAAAATTTCTATGTAAATTTTTTATTATTCCTTTTCTCCGCCGAATGTCGAGAAAGAAAATTAAATTTAGCATTTCGTACGAAATTTTCATTTACTTATTCCACGAATTCAAAAGTATCGCCGTGTCTCGGAAGTTCTGAAATTATCCGATAGCATCGAATCCACTTTTACTTGTATACTTTACCTACTGACTCCTTACGTCCCTTCATCCACTTTTATATACCCCACTCACGAATACAATAATACCCACTGACACTTGTTCACATAAGCAGAAGGTTCATAATTACATTATATATCTATATATATTTTTTTTACTTTTCAATGGCCTTGAAACATGCAATATGAAGAAAACGCCTTTTTCTGAGCATTTGCAAAAAAAAATTAAACTGAAAAAAATTATGTTAAAAAAATTAAATCTAAAAAAATTAAATTGAAAAAATTAAACTAAAAATATTATATCAAGAGAATTAAATTGAAAAAATTAAATTAAAAATATTATATCAAGAGAATTAAATTGAAAAAATTAAATCAAAAAAATTAAATTGAAAAAATTAAATTGAAAAAAGTAAATTCAAAAATTAAATTAAAAGAATTAAATTGAAAAAATTAAATGAAAAAAATTAAATTGAAAAAATTAAATGAAAAAAATTAAATTGAAGAAATTAAATTCAAAAAATTAAATTAAAAGAATTAAATTCAAAAAATTAAATTAAACAGATTAAATTAAAAGAATTAAATTAAGAAAATTAAATTAAAATAATTAAATCAAAAAAACTAAATAGGAAAAATAGCATTGAAAAAATTAAATTAAAAAATGTAAATTGAAAAATTAAATTAAATCAAAAAAATTAAATCAAAAAAATTAAATTGAAAAAAGTAAATTAAAAGAATTAAATTAAAAGAATTAAATTAAGAAAATTGAATTAAAATAATTAAATCAAAAAAATTAAATTAAAAGAATTAAATTAAGAAAATTGAATTAAAATAATTAAATCAAAAAAATTAAATTGAAAAAATTAAATTGAAAAAATTAAATTAAAATAATTAAATTGAAAAAATTAAATGAAAAAAATTAAATTCAAAAAATTAAATTGAAAAAATTAAATTAAGAAATTCAAATTAAAAGAATTAAATCAAAAACATTAAATTGAAAGAATTAAATTAAAAAAATTAAATTGAAAAAATTAAATAAAAAAAATTAAATCAAAAAAATTAAATTAAAAGAATTAAATCAAAAAAGTTAAATTGAAAAACAATTTATTTTTAACAAAAAAATCCAAATGTTTGATGTGTACATAAACAATACGTCAATTTTAAGAAAAAGTATGATTTATAGAAAAAAAAGTGGTGTTGGATGTGATGAAAGAATTTACTTCTATCTTTTGAAAGAAGATGTTAATTTGAAAAAAAGTCATTCGGCAGTCGCCGAATAAAAGCGGAACGAGATGAGAAATGAAGTCTAGAGAAAAAATATTAAAATTCTCACAGTGTCTGAATAAAGTGCTGTAAAGTGGTGAAATGAAGTGTTTTGCAAGTTCAATCATTTCAAGTTTCAAGAATCGTGTCTTAATTTCCCAGCATTTTCATTTCAAAAGATTTCAATTTTACATTAATTATAACGACAATGCGTTGAGAATTTCAATTTATATCGCATTACTACGCACCGCAAATCTTTTCAATAATTTTAGCTATTATTATTATTATTATTATTATTATTATTATTAACACTATTGTTATTTATTATATTTTTTATTACTATTTTTATTTATTCTATTTTTTATTACTATTTTTATTAATAATAATATTATTGTTGCTATTGAATATTATTATTATTATTATTATTATTATTACTATTTTTATTAATAATAATATTATTGTTGCTATTGAATATTATTATTATTATTATTATTATTATTATTTTACTTATTAATAGTAATATTATCGTCTCAGTATTGCAAGGTAAATTATTTGTCAGACGTTCATTAGAATTGATATTACTGTCTCAGTAGTACAAGTAAATTATCAGTCGGACGAATAATACTATTGTTTTTGTCGTTATTATGAATGTTATTATTGTTATTATTATTATTATCTATTTATTATTATTATTATTATTATTATTTTTATTTTTATTATTATTATTATTTTTATTACTATTACTATTAATATAATTATTCCTATTATTTTAGTAGTAAAAAATAAATTATTAATCAGACGAGAATTATAATGCCATTGTTATAAATATTATAAATATTATTATTTTTATAAATGTTTCAATTTAAAAAAATTTTTTGATATCAATATTTTTATTTATGTTTTCTATTAATATCACTGTCTCAGAAGTATAAGTACATTATTAGTCAGACAAGTATTACACTGAAAACAAATTTAATTTATTAAAATAACCGCTCAATTTACTATTATCAATTAAATATTTACTTGAATCAAATAATATTTTATGGAGTCAATTAAATGGTATTTGAATCTATAACTTCAGTATTTGAAGCAAATACGATTTAATTGAATCTAATAAATATTATTTGATTCAATTAAATATTTAATTGGATTAATTAAATTGGTTATTTGAATCAAATAAATTTTTTTCCATTGTACTATTTTTTATTATTTTATTTTCCTCGTTATTGATGACATTTTTTTACTTTAATATGTTTTCAAGAAACAATTTTTCATTGTATTTAAAAAATGTGAGCTTCGAAGAGTTACAAAATTTTAAAATAGGGTAACTTTTTTACTTTTTACCTGAATTTTTAAGTTGCCTTATTTTTCTCTTGAATTGTGATTTTTTTATTTGAATATTTTATAGTCACCTCTTAATTTAATAACGTTTTTGTGAGAATTGAACGAAAATTATAAGTTTACTTGAAACGTAAACCAAAATGTGTAAATAAAATAACTTTTTTGTTTATATTTTACCCACATTTTTATGAGTTTGTTTACAAGTTGGCTTTTAAGTTTTTATTTGGAAATGCTCGTTTCTTGATCTGAAAATTTTGAACTTAAATTCTAAGATTGAATAAAATTTTCAATCAAAGTCTCTTTCGAAGTTAATTTTTTCAAATAAAAATACAAAGAAAAAAAATAAGAAAATAAATAGAATGATGTAAAATAAATACATAAATAAGTAAAGAAATAAAAAATTGAAGAAAAATTTTAAAATAAAAATGAAAAAAATTAAAGAAAGGGAAAGAGTATAATAATAAATAAATACTATCCTTCCTCTATGAGGAAGAAATAGTGAAAAGAAAATAAAAAAATTAATATACGAAAAAGGAAACTATAAAATAAAAAATAACTTATTTTTATAAAATATTGTTTCATTAATTTTAAAATTGTTTCATTTTTCAAAATATTGTTAATGCAATAAAATGATATTAATAACGTAAAAAATTTTTTTTTTTGATGAAATAATATTTTAAGTTGATATATAAACAAATAAAGTTAATATTTATAAATAGTAATTTCAATAGCAGAGTCGAAATGTTTTACGTTTAAAATTATTTTTTTACCCTTTCTGACAATTTTCCCAAAAAATATTTTTTTTATTTTAAAGTAATTTTTTTTTTGATTTATCACCGTTCTAATTTGCGGTTTTGGAATCATAAATTTTTATAGTTATGTTTTGCGCTTTTAAAATTGTCATCGTTGACCTAAATTTTTCCAACTACTATTTTTGCCTTTTTTCATCTATTGATATCTATAGATATATATTTTTTCATCTCCCATATAAATAAATAAATAAATAAATATATATATATATATATATATATATATATATATATATATATATATATATATATGGATTTTGACCTAAATCTAAAGAGTTTTTATTCCCCGTATTTTTATAAGCGGGGAATCTTTTTTTTTCGCGCGCTCGCTAACGATTTCTTTACTAATTTTATACCCTGTTTAATTCATCAGGACGAGGCTATTGATTAATTTAAAGACGCCTCACATTGTTGGCTTCATCCTTGACCTTCATTATTGACAGTATATTAAAATTTTTTCCCTTTTTTTTCGTATCAGAACATATAATATTCTCGATTATTATTTTGTTTTAAGAAAAAAGTTGAATTAATAAAATAATGTAAAAAAAGAGTCTCGATATGAATGTATATACTATGTGAAAAGGAGAGAAAAAAACAAAGGGAATGGAAAATTGAATAGAAAAATGAATGCGAATAGGAGTGGAAAATAATAGGAAGAAATGTTTGAAAGTACGGAAAAATAGTGGTGAATTTTTATTTTTAAATTCTTGCATTGTTATCTGCTCTTGGTTTTAATTTTTTTGAATCTTTATTTATTTAATTTAAATTTGTTTATTTAATTTAAATTTATTTATTTAATTTAAATTTGTTTATTTAATTTCAATTTATTTATTTAATTTCAATTTATTTATTTAATTAAAAAAATTAATATATTTAAATTGAATAATAATAATTAATAATAATTATAATACTTTAATTTATTTAAATATATTTAATTTCAATTTATTTATTTAATTTAAATTCATTCATTTAATTTACATTTATTTAAATTCATTTATTTAATTTAATTGTTAGAAAGAAATTTTCCTCTTTAAACTAAAGAATTATTTTGTTCGTCTGTGCTTTAAAAATGAAAGTAAAAAGTTAATTTAGATCTAAATTTCTGATTTAAAGAACAAATTTTATGAGTGCAAAAAAATTTTTTGTTCCACGTGTCTAAAGTTTCGAACATTCAAATAAACGAAATTTTTTTTTCCTTAAATGTTTTAGAAAATTACTATGCAAAATAAAAATTTAACAATATTTAGTTTGGAAATAATTTCTTTTACCCTAAAAAACAATTTAAAAAAAACACAAATTAAAAGAAGTAAAAAAATATTGTCCTTTATTTAAACGTTCGAAACTTTAGGAACATTTTGTTTCAAAACAATTTTGAATCGAACAGAAGAGTTGAATTTTTTTTTTTTTACAAAGAAGATGGAAAAATATTGAATAATACACAAAAAAGAGAAATTTCAGAAAAGAAATAAAATAAAAAATAAAAAAAGAAATACATATGGAAAATATGAGTTCAATGAGTTGAAAGCAATTTTCGATAAAAGGGGAAAAAAAATTTCTTTTTTGATGCCTGCCTTTTAAAAGGATTTACGCTGTCCACAATGAAATTTTTATAAGAAGCAGTGATAATAAAAGGAATGACCGTTCTCCCCTCCCCCCCCTCTCTCTCTCTCTTATTTTTCTTTTTTGTATCAAAATGAAGACTAAAGTAAAATACGAGGCTAATTAAAATGTTCGATATTTAATTAACAATTAAGCTTAGTCGCAGTAAAGCGAAAATGAGAAGAGATAAAAGGTACGTTGATAGTAAACAAGCGCAGAGAGGCAATATTAAAAATTTGTAGCTGGAAGCAGTGAGATTTCAGGGAGGTCATAATACTTTTTTATATCTCCGTCGTATGCCTCGGTGACACAACAAATCAATGACGAAAAGTACTTAGATCGGTCATGCGTAAAAGAAGGAAACGAAAAATAAATAAATAAATAAAAAAAAAGAAAAAGAAAAAAATGATGGTAAAAAAGGAGGAAAATTTCAAACGAGGAAAAAGGGGAAGGAGGGGAAGAAGAGGAAAAAGAAAGAAAAAAGAAAGGAAAAAGAAGAAGAAGAAACAGAAGAAAAAGAAGAAAAAGAGGAAAAAGGAGAAGAAGAGGAAAAAATAAGGAAAGAAGAAAAAGAAAGAGATGAGGAAAAAATAAGGAAAGTAGAAAAAGAAGAAGAGGAGGAAAAAAGGAAAGTGAAAAAAAAGAAGAAGAAAAGAATGAGAGAAAATGGAAAAAAATGAGAAGAAGAGGAAAAAAGGAAAGAGGAAAAAAGAAGAAAAAAGAATTAAAAAACGGAAAGAAAAAAGAAGAAAAAATAAGAAGAAGAAGAAAAAGAAGAAGAAGAAGAAAAAAAAGAAGAAGAAAGGAATGAGAGAAAACAGAAAGAAAAAAAGAAAAAAGAATGAAAATAAATGGAAAGAAAAAAAGAAAAATAAATAAGAGGAAGAATAGGAAAAAAAGAAGAAGAAAAGAATGAGAGAAAAAGGAAAGAAAAAATGAGAAGAAGAGGAAAAAAGGAAATAGGAAAAAAGAAGAAAAAAGAATGAAAGAAAAAGGAAAGCAAAAAAGTAGAAAAAATAAGAAGAAGAAGGAGAAGAGAAGGAGGTAAAAAGGAAAGAGGAAAAAATAAGAAAAAAGAATGAAAGAAAAAGGAAGGAAAAAATAAGAAGAAGAAGAGGAGGAAAAAAAGAAAGAGGAAAAAAGAATGAAAAAACGGAAAGAAAAAAGAAGAAAAAATAAGAAGAAGAAGAAAAAAAAGAAGAAACGAATGAGAGAAAACGGAAAGAAAAAAAGAAGAAAAAAGAATGAAAAAAACGGAAAGAAAAAAAGAAGAATAAATAAGAGGAAGAAGAAGAGGAAAAAAGAGGAAGAAAAGAATGAGAGAAAAAGGAAAGAAAAATTAAAAGAAGAGGGAAAAAGAAGAAAAAAGAATGAAAGAAAAAGGAAAGCAAAAAAGAAGAAAAAATAAGAAGAAGAAGGAGAAGAGGAGGAGGTAAAATGGAAAGAGGAAAAAAGAAGAAAAAAAGAATTAAAGAAAGAGGAAGCAAAAAAATAAGAAGAAGAACAGGAGGAAAAAAGGAAAGAGGAAAAGAAGAATGAAAGAAAAAGGAAATAAAAAAAGGAGAAGAAAAAATAAGAAACAGAAGAGAAGGAAGAATAGGAAAGAGGAAAAAATATGATGGAGAGGAGGAAAAAAGGAAAGAGGAAAAAGGAACAAGAAAAGAATAAAAGAAAACGAAAAGAAAAAATAAGAAGAGGAAAAAAGGAAAGAGGAAAAAAAAGATGGAAAAAGAACGAAAGAAAAAGAAGAAGAAATATTGAAAAAGTATTATATCAAGTTGACAAGGAAGCTCTCGATATAAAAAGGTTTTTCTATAACGTACTGATAACTTCTGTCGAATCCGCGGTGTCCTGTTTTTCTGAGGAGGCAAAAGGACCACAACGTCCTGATCCTTGCCCTCAGGATGTACATGTGTGGAGAAAGATTTGCTGGTGGAGGATGTTCCACGACCGGAAGAGGATGATGCCAAAGTAGACGAACCACCGGCCGTCGAGTACTTTGAGTACGCTACGTTGGTCACGTTATTGCTTCCACCATAAGACACATTGTGTGTGTTGTTAACCTGAAAAAAAGTATATTTATATATATATTAAAACGTGTATATACAAAAGTATACAAAATGGGGGACTACTAAATTTTTTCAATTAATTTTTTCCCTGTCTTCCTCTAGTATTCTTTTTTCGTTCTTTTCTCTTTTCTTTTTTTAATTCTTTTTTCCTACCTTTTTCTTATTTATTTATTTTTTTCTTTCTTTTTCTTTTTTTCTTTCTTTTTCTTTTTTCTTTCTTTTTCTTGTTTATTTCTTTATTTCTTTATTTTTCTTTTTTCTTTCTTTTTCTTGTTGATTTCTTTTTTTCTTTCTTTTTCTTTTTTTTCTTTCTTTATTCCTTGTTTTCCTTTCTTTTCTTTTTTTCCTTTTTATTTCTCTTCTTTCTTTTTCTTCCTTTTTCTTTCTTTTTCTTTTTTATTCCTTGTTTTCCTTTCTTTTTTCTTTTTTCTTTCTTTTCTTTTCTATTCTCTATTTCTTTGCTTCCTATTCTAATTCCTTCTTAATTATTTTTTTTTATTTCTTGTTTCCTTTTTTTTCTTCTTTATTTCTTTGTTTCCGCCTAATTTCTTCGTTTTAAGTTTTTCTCAAAAAAAAAAATGGACAATGTTTCAAAAATTGCAAAACGTAATAGTTACAATGTTTGTTTATAACTGAATGTACTTTTTTTAAAATAATATATAAATCCTTTTCACTAATTGCAAGTTCTGTTAGTAAAATAATTTTGTTTTGTGTTCTTTGCAGTTTACACGCTAATGGACGTAATCGTTGGAAGATGAGAAAATTGAAAAAGAAAAGAAAAGTTCGATTTGCAGAAGCATTTTTAAAACATGAAATAGTTATATCGAAAACTTCGTGGTGTTTCTGCTAAAATCGGTGAGTAGAAATAAATTTTTTTTAGTTTTGTTTTTGTCAACTGAAATGCCATCTAGTGGCGACCTTGGAGTTCACAGGTGAATTAATTAATGAACAATTAGTTTTTATATTTTAATATTTTTTCCAACCTACAATTAGTTTTAATCTGAAGGATTTTTAAGCAATTCTTGGAAAGAATCCGAATATCTTAATAAATATCAAAATTCTTTCGAGTAATTCAATTGTTTTGGAAAATTTGAAAAAGAAAAAAAAATTGTCGTCAAGATTTTAATTCTCTTTATAAATAGCAAAATTCTTCTGCTTCAAAATTTAATTATTATCGGAAATTTTAATAAAGTTCTACTCAGAAATTTAATTATTTTCAAAAAATCTCTTTACAAAATTGTCAATATTTAAATTATGATTATAAATTAATAGTAAAATTCTGCGATAGAAATTTAATTATTTTAAGAAATTTTAATAAAATCCATGTCAGAATTTAATTATTTTTATAAATAAATAATAGTATTCATTAAATCATTACAAGAATTCAATTATTTTCCAAAGTAAGAAAATTCATGGCAAACTTTAAATTATTTTCGAAAAATTTTCTTAATTCAATAATTTTCAATATTCTATTACTATTATAATAAAATTTTCCTAAAAAGTACAATTATTGAACAAACAAATTTTTATAATATTATTAACAACAAATTAATTATTACGGTCAAACAAAAACAAAAATTACAAATTTTTATAAACTTCTACTCGGACATTAAATTATTTTCAAAAAAAAAAAATTTTAATTTCACATGAATTTAATTATTTAAAATCGAATTTGCATATATTTTTTTCCAAAACTTTCACATGTTTTAAAATTTGGAATTCAATTCTTCGCGGTAATTTAATTATTTGAATGCCTTTAAAAACTCTTTTCGGGGACATAATTATTTTTGGTGACAAATAAAAGCATTTGGAGAGAGTCAATTATTTTCATTCAATTTTTTGCAAAAGTAATAAAAATTTATGTCAAACTTTCAATTATTTTTGAAAAAATTTCTGAATTCAATAATTTTCAATATTATTCTGCTATTATAATAAAATTTTCCTAAAAATTTCAGTTATTAAACAAAAAAATTTTTTATAAACTTCTTCTCGAAAATTAAATTATTTTTCAAAAGAATAAAAATTTCACGTGAATTTAATTATTTAAAATAGAATTTGCTTTTTTTTCAAAAATTTCACATGTTTTAAAATTTGGCATTCAATTCTTCATAATAATTCAATTATTTTAATAAATTTTAAAAATTCCTTTCAGGGACTTATTATTAATAATATTCATCACAAGTATTCAATTATTGTAAAAAGTAATAAAATTCAAGTATTTTCTAAAATTTTAATTAAATTAATATTAAAATTCAGTTATTTTCAACAATTTTTATAAAATTAATGTTGAAATTCAATTATTTTTAAAATTTTTCAGTAAAATAGTGTTATTATTCAATTATTTTCAAAAATGTTTGGTAGTTGAATAATTTGAATATATCTGTTATTTTAATTGAATTTCACTACCTACAGAATTTAAGAATTTTAAAACAATTTTGACAAAAATCTACACGATTATTCAATTATTTTCTGTAATAATGAAAATTTTCACCGGAATTCAATTATTAAGAATAGAATTTGTATAAAAATATTTTTTGAAATTAATTGTTCAAAACTTCGTTATTTTCTTAGCAACAATTCAATTATTTTCGCAAATTATAAAACTCATTGCTGAATTCGAATTATTTTCAATACAATTTTAATCGAATATTTCTAGAAGAAAATGTAATTATTCTTAAAAATTTCAATAAAAAATTCGTTGAAAGAATTCAATTATTTATCAATTTGTTGATAAAATTTTTTATGAAAATTCAATTTTAAGAAATATTCAATTATTTAATAAATTATCTGTATTTGTCTTTACGTAATAGAATTCTCGTTGAATTTTCGAATAAAAATTGATTTAAAAATTAATTTCCGTTTAAGTTTTAGATAATATAATTGAATTTTAGAGAAGCTACAAATAATTACAGTTTTTAGAAATAATTGAATTTTGTAAATGTTTCAAATTAAAATTTTTGCGAATCTGAATTTTTTATAATTTTGATTAAAAATTCTATAAAATTAATTTTTTTCAGAAAAGACTTCATCGATTTTTTGAAAAATTATTTTAAGTTTTTATTTTCTATTGTACATTTAGTTGAAGAATTTTCGATTAATCGAATTATTTTGTAAAATTGAATTGTAAACAAATTGAATTTTCAAGCTCTCACGAAGAACTTTTTGAAAAAGTTCTTAAATAATTAATTTAAAGAAGAATTTTAGTTGAAATTATCAAAATGATTATTAATATTTTAAAAATTATTCTGTTATGTCTTTAAATTTGAAAAACGTTTAAATTTCAATGTTTTGGAAAATTTTAATTTCTTTGGACAAATAATACTGAAATATTTTATTTTAAATGATGTTATTAAAGGTTTTTTGAATAATTTTTGAGCATCTAATAGTTTTTAGAGTAAATCAGAATATTGGTTAGGTTCAGGGGAAAAGTTTTGATTTTTTTTTGGGGAAATTGTGGAGAAATCAGGGAAAATCAAAATTAAATTTTTGTGGCAACTCTGGAAGATCTCAAAATAATTGTCCAGGAACTTGTTTATAAAATTACACTGAAAAAAATATATATTAAATTTTATAAAAGTATTTTACAATTAAGGGGAAAAAGTGCAACAAACAAATTTTGATGTAAAAAATATTAAAGATTACAAAAAACTTATGTGGAATTTAGTAAAATTATATTAAAATTGAATTAAAATTCTCGATATTTGATATAATTATACTAAATTCCATATAACTTTTTGTAATGTTTGGTATTTTTTATATTAAAATTTCGGTTTGTTGCACTTTTTAAAAAAGTGCAAGTAAAAATATTTTTTTGAATAATTGTTAAATTCTTTCACCTTTAATAAAAATATTTTTTGCTAATTAAAAATAAAATAATGATTAATGTGGGAGAAATTAATAGCAATAACAGAGAGAAGTAGAGTAAATAATAGAGAGCGAAGAATTTTTGAATTCGTCCAAGTTCGCTCGAAAATCCCCTTCTGTCGTCATTCAAAATACAGATTTAATAAAATAACAGTTGTTAATTAACTTCCATTTATGTTGATACAGTAATATTTGGACTTGATAAAAATAGTTAAAAATTTTCAATGTATTTTTCCTATGAAACAAAAGAGGATATCAAAATGCACATCACGTGCCGTTGCCGTGTAAACATGTCTTTCATTTGCATTTATTCGACAGCACGAGACGCAATTTCACTCTAATTAAAAACACTCACCTGCACGAGTATGTGACAAGCTTGCGAGGCTATTTGAAAAAGTCCGTCTTGCAAATTTCGTCCTGGATGGTCAGAGCTTTCACGACCACCCTTTCCCCAACCGAAAAAGGACATGTTGAAAGGGATGATCCTTCTTTTTTTACTACCACCACCACCACTACTACTTCCTCAACATTTTTCGTTTGATATTCATTGGTCGGAGATGTTTACGCTATAAACTTAAATTATTTTCAAAGATAGCATTCAGCTTTATGTGTATATAAGACTTTCGTTATTTACATTTTGTCCAGTATAAACTTATGGGTGTTCTTCTTTTCAAAAAATTTTTCATCTCACATTTATGACAAAAGGAAATACGCCGCATCAGAAAACTGAAACAAAAATAAAAAAGGGAGATTAAAAATTAGTTATTTTATCAGCGAATGTTAATATTTGAGTGTAAATTTTTTTTCCGCAGGCTTTGCACTCGTTTAATAAAACTTAATATTTATTAATTTTTTTTATGATTTGATACTATTTGAAATACGTTTTTTTAGATTTGTGATAGTAAAAGGTATTGTTTTAGATTTGTAATAGTGAAAGGTTATTTTTTTTTAGATTTGTGATAGTAAAAGGTATTTTTTTTACAAATTTACACTACTTAAAATTCTGTAATAGTAGAAATTAAAAAAAAATATTCAAAAACAATTTTGGTAAAATTTTTTGACGTTTTTTCAATTCTTTTTGAAAATTAGAAAAAATTTTTGCCAGAATTCAATTATTTTCACAAATAAATGAAATTCTTTGCTAAAATTTAATTATTTTCATTATCAACAATTTTAATACTCTCTAAATTTGAATTAGTTAAAAATAACTAATTCGATAGCAAAAAGTCAGTCACTGATTCAAATAGTAATATTTTACTAATGAAATAGTTAATATTGACTAATTGTTAGTTAAATTCAATTTTAGGTTATGTAAAAATGTCTGAAATTTGTAGTAACTAATTCAATTAGTGAAATTTGACTATTTTTTTAGTTATTTATTTACTATTAATTAGTGATTCTCTACTAATAATTAGTTATTTTTTACTAATTGCTGAAGCAAAAAGTCATCCACGATTTTACTAATAATTAGTTATTTTTAACTAATTCAGATTTAGAGAGTAAATAGTCACAAAAGAAATTCAATTATATAAAAAGAAATTGAATTAAAATTCTCCGCAAAAAAATCATATCAATTATATTTGCGAAAATAACAAAATTTGTACATAAAATCAATTATTTGAATTATAAAAACTGTAAATAATTGAATTTATTTCAAATTTTATTATTTTTGCAAATACACTTGATTTTTTTGGCAAAGAATTTTAGTTCTGTATAATTTTCCAAAATTGAAATTTATTTGTGAATATTTTTTTAAATTGTAGATAACGAAAATTTTTCAATTTTAGCAAAGAATTTCATTATTTGTGAAAATAATTGAATCTTAACAAAGAATTTCACTTTTATTTGTGAAAATAATTGAATACTAGCAAAAAATTTTCAAAAAAGACTTGAAAATAATTGAATAGCTTCGAAGAATTTTTAATTATATTCCAGTAATTGAATTCAATTATTGGAATTAATTTATAAAAACTTTAAATTATAGAATTTATTTCAAAATTTTATTATTTTTGCAAAAATTTCTTGTCGAAGAATTTTAATTTTATATCCATTTAAAAAATTGGAATTCTTTTGTGAATTTTTACTCATATAGTAGACATCGAAAATAATTAAATTTAAAAAGTTTTTAATACATTTTTGGAAAGGAATTAATTATTTAGAAAAATAACTACAAAGATTCTCTAAAAGAAGTCAATTATTTTTTTTTAATAATTTTGAAAAAATCTGTCAATAAGAATTCAAATTTTTATATTACAATATTGTAATTACATTCCTGGAAAAAATTTAATTTAATTTTGACAATTTTGAAATAGTTTCAAAAAAATGCAAATAGGCAAACTAAAAAAAAATTTTGTAAACAATTCAATTATTTAAACAACTTTATTAAAAATTTGTTACAGGAATGTAAATATTCTTATAAAAATTTAATTTAATTTTTACAATTTTGTATAAAAGTTTTAAACAAAATACAATTAGGAAAATTATAAAAATATTTTTGTAAACAATTAAATTATTTAAACAAATTTATTAAAAATTTTGTTCTAGGAATTCAGTTATTGGAATTTAATTTAAAAATTAAATAATTTTTCATTCAATTATAAATAAATTTGCCAAAAAATGCTATTATTCTTTTAAATTTTAATTCTATAATAGTAGAAATTGAAAATAAAATTATTTTAAAAATTTAAGTAAATTTCTTTGAAACTATTCAATTTTTTTCATGTCTTTTCGAAAATTTTAAGAAATTTTCTTGCTAGAATTCAATTATTTTTACAAATAAATGTAATTCTTTGCTAAAATTTAATTTTTTTCACAAATTATGAAATTTTTTGCTGAAATTAAAATATTTTCGTTATCTACAATTAAAAAAAAAATTCGTAAAAGAATTTCAATTTTTTAAAAAGATACAGAATTAAAATTCGACAACAAAAACTCAATTATATTTGCAAAAATGATAATATTTGAAATTATTTCAATTACTTACAGTTTTATGATTCGAATAATTGAATTTATGTAAAAATTTTGTTATTTTTGCAAATATAATTGATTTTTTTGCGAAAAATTCTAATTCCATTTTTTAGGGGAGGGTACGCTTATATTTTACGCTTGTTGAAGAAAATATTTTAAATATTCAATAAAATTATTTGTATAGTAATTTTTTGAAAGGAATTCAATGGTCAGAAAATATTTTCACCCTTTTTGAATTTTTATTTTCCTTAAAAATTAATAGATTTTGAAATCCATACGTAATTTTGTGGAAAATATGTTTTTTTATACATAAAAAAATGGACAGATAAAAAATTAATATTTAAAAAAGTTTTAGCATTTTATAAAAAAAAAAAAATAGTTTTCAGGTTCAAAATTTGAAAAAATATGATTATTATTAAATTTTATTATACTAAAACTCATTTGTTTTTTTTTCTAACTAATTTTTTATTACTAATTTTTCTACTAAAAATTTATAACTAATTTTTCTAACTAAAAACTCTTTCGACAAAAATGTTTTAGTGCTAAAAACGAAATTCGATAAAACATTTTGTTTTGAAAAGTTTATGTTCTGAAATGAGTTAGAAAAAAAAAACAAATGAGTATTACTGTATATTGTATGTAATTAAATTTCTCAAAGAAATTTAATTTAATTTAAAAATTTTTTTAATGAAGTATTGAAAAAAATTTAATTTAACAAATTTTAATAATTTTTTTTTTCACGCACTCAAATAATGAAACTAAATGAAACTCTGAAAATAAGTTTCTAATAAATTGCTACGGTGTAAAAATAGATTTCTGGCAATTTTTATTTGTAAAAATAAATTTCTGGCAATTTTTATTTCTTAAAATAAATTTCTGACAATTTTTAATTCTAAAAGTAAATTTCTGGCAATTTTTATTTGTAAAAATAAATTTCTAAAAATTTATAATTGTAAAAATAATATTAAATTTGTAACCGCAGAAATAAATTTGCAATAATTTGGAAAAAAAAGGCAAATGATAAATTAGAAAAATTTCCAAAGTTACGCATCAGAGAAAATTGAAACAATAACTTTTGTAAGTTGGGATAAAAAATGAAAATTATGAGGCATTAGATTCGATTAATTGTAAAAACCGGTTGGCGACGGTTTGTCTGCTTGAAAAGTGGTAAACTTGGGTGCGTGATAACAAGTCATCAGCGCGTGTAACCCACGTGTACGTAGGGTTATTTTTTTCATTCTTTTTACCAACACGATAGACTCGTAATTATTGTACACTCGCACAGATCTCCAACGATTTATACCTTTCTTGCATAATGGATGAACAGTTGGCCTCAATATTCACATTAGTGTATTTCGAAAACTTTCACAATATACAAATAAAATTTTTCGCTTCATAATTGTAAAAAAAAAAAATTTCTGATACGACCTGATCTAATGATTTTCATGTGTGATATAATATTTCGTCTTCGTTTACTTCATTAAGGGACAAAAAAAATATACTTTGCAAAAAAAAACAAAACAAAAAAAAAATGCGAAAACGCTCGTTAAAGAACGCATCGATTTATCCACACCAAACAGGGAAAATCCATTGAGAGCAAACATAAAAAACTTTATTACTTTCTCTTCCACCCTCTCCCGAAAAAAATTTATATATCTGTATATATATATAAATACGATCGTTAAATATTTACAAAAATTTTTGATTTTAAATTAGAATCACTGTCAGCCAGCAGCGAAAAAAGGAAATAGGTTTTGCACTCGATAATTACATTTTGAAAAAAGTTGCAAACGGTAAATTTAAGACCGACAACAAAGTAGAAAAAGGAACAATCGAAGAATTAAATTTGCAAACTAAAAAAATCGTTTTAAGTCGACTTGGAATATTTTCAAAAACTTGATTTGGAATTTCCTTGAATTTTTCCTGATTTTAGTAAAAAATAATTTTAACCCTAGAATTAATAAAGAATTAATATTTTAAAAACATAATAAATAAATAATATTTAAAGTATTTAAAAATAATGTTTTAAAGTAAAATAAAAATTTGTTTTCAAATATAAAATTTATTTGAATTAAACACTATTATTTATTATTATTATCAAGTCCAATAATTTAAATCAAATTAATTGAAAATTTAGTATTAATCATGTTAAATTTATTTTCAAAAACTTAACTAAATTCAAAAGATTTTAATAACAATTTTTCAAAAGACTATAATTTTCTCTTTATTATTTCTAAATTAAATTATTTGAAAATTGAATAATTTTTATTAAATAAATCTTATAATATTTATTTATTTCTGCAAAGGAATAAAAATATTGTTATTAATTTCAATGTAAAACCTTTTTATAAGTTTACAATATTTCTAAAAGTTACAATTGTAATTCTTTTAAGAATTTAATATTTTTTGTAAATTTTTAATAAAATTATTGAAAACATTAAAAACTTTTTTTTAAAAAAACTTTTTTTTAATAATAAATTAATAATTTTTAAAAATAATGTTTCAATTTCACAATTAAAATTTTTAAAGATTTTAATTTAAAAAACCTTTTTGTACAGTATTTGTTAACAATATTTCTAAAAATTCTAATTGTAATTCTTTTAAAAATTCAATACAATTTTTGGAAATTTTTAATAAAATTATTGAAAACATTAAAAACTTTTGAGAAAAATAATAAATTAATAATTTTTTAAAAAAGATATGTCCATTTCACAATTAACATTTTTAAAGATTTTAATTTAAAAAATCTTTTTGTAAGTTAACAATATTTCTAAAAATTACAATTGTAATTCTTTTAAAATGTAATATTTTTGGAAATTTTTAATGAAATTATTGAAAACTGTAAAAAATTTTGAGAAACATAATAAATTAATAGTTTAAAAAAATATATGTCAATTAAACAATTAAAATTTTTGAAGATTTTAAATTAAAAAATCATTTTGTAAGTTAACATGAAATAATTTTTGAAATTAAATTCTTCTAAAGCATATCATCAACATCTCTTTAAAATTTAAATACTTGAATTCTTTCGAAGAATTTTATTAAAATTTTTCAATATATTTAAATTCATTCGAGGAATTTTAATATTTTCAAGAATAATTGCCTTTTTTTGAAAAACTTATTTAGAATTGAATTTTGAAAATAATTTGAATCCTGCAAAGAATTTTTTATTAGTAAAAAATAATTAAACGCTTAGGAAGAATTTTATTACAATTTGTGTGAATAATTGAATTTTTATGAAACACATTTTATTCAAAATTTTGAAAATCAATTGAATTCATTCGTGGAATTTAATTAGAATTGAATTAAAAATGTCGATTTTTACTAACTAATTATATAAAAATTACTAAAATAGCTTAAAAATTTTATTAAAATTTCTTTAAATCATTGAATTTTTTATAAAATACTTCCTTAAAAAGTTTGAAAACTAAATTGATTTTTTTCGGTAAATTTAATTACAATATTGTTATAAAAACATTTCTTCGCAAAAAATTAACTTGAAGTTATCTTTAATCTTGAAGTTTTATTTATAAATTTAAATTTGTGTTTGTAAAAATAAATTTCTAATAACCTGTAACTGCAAAAATAAAATTTTTATAAATTTGTAACTGTAAAAATAAATTTCTATAAATTTGTAACTGTAAAAATAAATTTCTATAAATTTATAATTGTATAATAAAATTTCAAACAATGTAATTGCAAAATTAATTTTTAAAACTACTTTTGAATTATGTAAAGTCAAAAACTATTAAAACGTTATTTTTACAAATTTCCAAAAGTAAACGTGAATTTTGCAGAAAAATTATTTTGTTTTGAAAATTAAAAAATTTACCGGTCAATGAGGGGGAAATATCCGGAAAGTTTTTTTTTATCAAAAACTGAAACTAAAAAAAGCAAAAAACTAATAAAAGTAAAATTAAAAACTAGAGTAGAGAACAAAAATATAAAATATTTCAATTATTTTAGGTCAAATCACAGGTCAAGAAGCTAAAATGAAATTTCTAATTTATGTCAAAATACGAAAATCAAAAAGAAAAAAAATGTTTTCCTTGTTTTGTTAATTTTTTTTTCTTTTTTTTTTTTTTTGCTTTATTTTTGTTCGTAATTTTTCTGTTTCAATTATTTTAGGTCAAATCACAGGTCAAGAGGCAAAAATAAAATTTATAATTTATGTCAAAATACGAAAAGAAAAAAAAATGTTTTCCTTGTTTTGTTAATTTTTTTTTCTTTTTTTTTTTTTGCTTCATTTTTGTTCGTCATTTTTCCGTTTTTTTCCTATTGATTTTGTTTTTTTCAGAAAATTCTTCTTCCTCATTCAATATTTTATTTTTAGATACTTTATTTTCTTGTCCTATACGATCTAGACTTAATAAGGACTCTTTCACTTTCAATTAAGAACTCTTTCTTCACTTTTATCGATCGTGGCAAAATAAGGCACGCCCTGATAAGTAATTTTTTTCTTAAATTGAAAAAGATGCGTTCTCCAAGTTTTTTCTTTTATTAATTAAAACTTTATTGTCAACTAAAAATGTTTTCTTTCTTTTAAATCTATAATATAAATTTTTCTCCCGATTTAATTCTCAAGGAATATTCATTTTTCTTTCATCTTATTATTATTATTATTTTAATTAAAGGAAATGTTAAATTCAAATTTATGCAAATTTTTTCTTCTATAAGAAAATGTACTCGTATTATTTATTACGGGGCGTAAATATGTAAAGTGTATAGAAAATTTTATTACTTTTATATGTTGGGTATTTGATTATTTTAATTTGGAGGGGGGAATTTTTTTTTTATTATTTTTTTCTTGATGAATAAATTAATAAGTGAACGAATTATTCAATTATGTGGAAAAAGTGTTTTGTTTTTTGATATTTGAAATGATAGAATGTTTAGGTTAAATTAGGTTAAATTCCTTGATCCAATTTTACTCTATTTCTGTTTATCTAAGTCTTCCATCCATTAGTGCAGATAAAGCGGTTCTTGACCTTTTTAAAACCATTTAACCATTATTCAAGCAGATTTGATCTACATAGGTGAGGGGCGGAAATAAAAATTTGCTTTTAGAAATGAAAAATACTCGAAATCTTTTTTCACAACACTCTTTTACTGTTAAATCCCTGAGAGAAATGACAGTGCTTTATAATCATATTAGGGTGAAATCTGACGTAAAATTGGTGGAAATGTCGGTACACTTTAAATTTTTTGGATTTATTCCTGACAAATTTTAGTAGCTGAATGTCAGACGAATTTTTACGATTTAAACATTTTTGTAAAAAAAAAATTAAATTGGGAAATTTAAATTTAAATTCTTTTTAGTAAATGTAAGGAAAAGAATAGAATAAAAATAAAAAAAGGGAAAGAATAAAAAAAATTGATTTGAATTTCGCGCTTTTTTATTTCAAGAAACATTTGACAGATACAGAAAAATAAAAATTGAGTGGAGGGGGAATAAAAATCTTCGTCTCGTCGAGATTTTTTAGTTTATTTCTCAATTATAATTTTAATTTCAAATAATTATTTTATCGTGTGTAGACAATAATTATTTTTTACTATTTATATAATTTTTTACGTTAAAAATTTTTTTACAACACCAATTTTTCATATTCGAAATATTTCAAATTAAAAATAATTTATATTACAAATTTTCTATATTCGAAATTTTTCAAACTAAAAATAATTTGTATTATAAATTTTCTATATTCGAAATTTTTTTATTTGGAATTTGTTATATTAAAAATTTTGCACAATAGAAATTTTTACATTTAAATTATTTAATATATTTCTAATTTAATATTTAAATAATTAATACTACAAAATATTTACTACTATTTATTATTTAAATTAAATTTTAATTTGAAACCAGAGTTGAAAAAGAAATCAAAATTTGGTTTAAATTTAAAGAATTATTTTCCAACTGAAAAATGATTTGACTATTATTTTTTTCATTTATTTTTTTTGTTTTATTAAAAAAGTCAATTTAAAGGAATAAACCAGTATTTTGAAAAAAATTGACGTAATCAATGTAATCTTATATGGAGGAAATGAAAATTGGTTCCTGTGGAATATATACATGTATAGTTTCTGATGAGACTTAAAACGATTCAATTTGAATTCTTCCAAGCCATCGACTCTTTAGTGATGTGTCTACTTGAAAGAATTAAAAAAAAAATTTGATCTGCCGGTGAAAGAAAAAAATTTCTTCTGAGTTTTATTTACTGCTTAAGGGAAAAAAATTTAGAGCAAATGCTATTTATGTAATGACTGAATACCGCACAGTTATAATTATAAGTTTTGTGAATATCTTTATTTGAAAGTTGAATCATTTTTTTGAATATTATAGGAAAAAATAGTCGCCAAAAAGAAATGAATAATGAAATATTTTCCTGTTGAAGGTAATTCATATTTTCTAATAAATAATTTAGTTATTGGTTTTTTGTTGAATGAAATATGAAATTAATTTTTCAAATGCTTTTCACCTTATTACCGGTGTCTGGAATGAGAAATGAATTTTCATCATTTGGGTTATTTTGCATAGATTATAATTGTCTGAGGTTTAAATATTCGAAATCTTCAATAATTAATGTTTCTTTCCTCGTATTTTTCAATCCTTTCGTTTTGGTACTCGTGAGGAGACTTCCTCTGTTGAAAAAATAATTTTTAATCTGAGAGGCAAATTTTTTTCGTACTAATTATTTTATATTCGAATCTTCCTTTTATTTGGTTTTTGGTTATTTTCATCAAATATTATTGTTTTTATTATTATTATTATTATTAGTATTATTATTATTATTATTATTATTATTATTATTATTATTAATATTAATATTATTATTATTATTATTATTATTATTATTAGTATTATTATTATTATTATTATTATTATTATTATTATTATTAATATTAATATTATTCATATTATTTTGTATATATTTGTTTCTTTCTATTTTTTTGATTTATTTATTACTTTTATATTTCTTCCTTTTTATACATTTATTGCTTCCTCATATAGAGAAAGTATTTATTTTTTATTATTTTTATTTGCTTTAATTTTATTCACTATGATTTATTTGTTTTTTGAACTTTACTTAATTATTTATTATTTACTTTTATTTATTTGTTATTATTTTTTATTATTTTTTATTATTTTTTAATTATTTTATTTTTATTTACTTGTTCATTTAATTACATTGACTTATTTATTTGTTTATTTTAACTAATTTTTATTTATTTCTTTATTATTTTTTCTATTAATTTAAATTCGTTTATTTCTACTTTTTGCTTGTTTATCTATTTTTCTTTAATTATTAATTATCATTATTTCTTAATTTTTATTTATTTATTTTTATTTATTTATTTTTTTAATTTATTTTCTTACTTCCTTTTATTCACATTTTTACTTGCTTATTTATTATTTATTTTTTAAGTAATTTAAATTCATTTGTTTCTATTCTCTTCTTTATTTATCTATTTTTCTTTATTTATTAATTATCATTATTTCTTAATTTTTATTTATTTATTTTCTTACTTCCTTTTATTCACATTTTTACTTGCTTATTTATTATTTATTTTTTAAATAATTTAAATTCATTTGTATCTATTCTCTTCTTTATTTATTATTTATCATTATTTCTGGGTTGTTATTTATTTATTTTCTTACTCAAATATTTTTTATTTACATTTTTACTTGCTTATTTATTATTTATTCTTTGAAGTTCATTTAAATTTTTTCATTTCTATTCTCTTTTTTATTTATCTATTTTTCTTTATTTATTATTTATCATTATTTCTTGATTTTCAATTTTTTATTTTCTTAATTACATACTTTTTTTATTTTCATTTTTACTTGCTTGTTTATAATTTATTTTTTATGTTCATTAAAATTTTTTTATTTCTATCTACTTCTACATATTTAGTTATTATTTTGTCCCCTTTTTAAATATTTTTTATTTATATTTATATTTTTCTCCGTCCAAAACAAGAATAAAATTGAAACTTGGTTTGGACTCTAAAAAATCAATTATTTGAAAATATCTATAAGTGAAACTAATTTTTACTTTTTTTCTCTTCTAATATTTCAAAATTTCGAACGTTTATTCTAAATTCGGTATTTTTGTTACTTTTTTCAATGTTTATTGTATTAGAAAAAATAGATATTTTTTTGATACATTTTTTCTATACAGAAAAAAATTAATTCATATCTAAATAAATAAATATTAAGAACTTTCATTATCTATTACTTTGAGTAATTTTTAAAAATCTCTAATTATAGAAAAAAATAGTGTTTATGTTAGTAAAGTACAAGTTTGTCAATTTTCGAAACAGTGAAATCGTTTCCATAAAATGACAATAACGAAAATAAACCGAATTTTTAGTTTGAAATTTCCAATGAAAGACATTTTTAGTTTTAAATTTTGAACTAAAATTCTTTACCAAAAAAGAAACAAAAGACAAAATTGAATGAACTTTCGATACGAAGTTTGCAATGACTAAAAGTTTCTTATAAAAAACAAATTTAAAGCAAAATTCTTCTATTTAAAAAAAAAAATCGCTTCCAAAATCATTACACAATAAATAAAAGTGAGAAATCTTTGAATTGTAATCGAATTCCCACACGTGTAATAATGGATCTATTCAGTGGGGTATCATTTCCTTACATAAGCAAAAGCCCATTGTGAATACTAAAGTCAAAAAGGAATGGAAGAAAAACGGAAAATCAATACTCGACTTTTCCTAACTATTGGTTTTCTTCCTGTGTCTGTTTTTTTTTATGTTTGTATGTGTCCGTATTTTTTTTCACTCCTTCATTCTGTATTCCCCCCATTGTTTTTTTTACAACTGTCAAACTCTATTATTCTGTAAGCAATTGGGGAATCCTTAGAATAAATCGTCACACGATCGCTGATCATTGGAATTGTTTTTTTCCCCTCTTCTTTTGGTCTGAGAAAAAGAAGCAATGACTTACGATGCATAATATTGAGTTGGCGCTCTCGTGGTGCCAAAATGCACGAAATCACGGGAAAGTCTCTAAACTCGTTTGTCCGCAAAGTGCTTTCAAATCCATGCCATTCGCGAATTCATCCCTTTTTGATCTTTTCCAGATTTTTTTTTTTTTGACAAACCCAACACTTTTACTTTCAAATGTCACAAGGATTCTTCTTCTTCTTCTTCGGTTTCTTTTGCGCACTCTCCCTTTTTTTGCACTACCGACTTTGTACCAAAATACGATCACGTTGAGTAAACATTAAGAGTTGTTATTTGTAACAGTTTGTTATTTGTAATTTGTGACGAAATAATTATGAAGATGATGATGATAATAATGATGATGATGATGATACAATGAAACTGTGCCTGTAAATATAAAGTATGGATTAGATTTTCTTTTCGGTAGTGAGAGTAATTTTTTAGTAAAGTTTACAAGAGATGGAGAACTGAGAATGGGGTAAAAAGTTGGTTTGGAAAAAAATAAATAAAAATTTAAGAGGATGATGAGAAATGATGGTTATGGAGTTTATTTTGCAGTATATATATATATAGGTTTCGGTACATTTGTGTTTGAGATTTAAAGTGAGAGTTTTAAATGAAGTGAAGTGTATTGATTATCGATGCAAGAAGAAGTTCACTTTGGGTAAACTTGGACCACTTAGAAAACGAGTTTAATGAAAGAACAAAGATGAGGAAAACACGACCGGCACGTCCTGAAGAAGGATCGTAGCTAAAGTCCTAGGTATCAGTAACTATGTTCGTAAGGTATGCGAGGTAGTAGATGGTGTAGGTTTTCGGGGTAAAAGGGGAGTGGGTTGAAGGGGGTCAAACACGACTGTTGGCAGGCCTGCGCTTAGGCGTCTTCCTCGACCTCGATATATACAACAACCACGAGGACTAACTACAGAAAGGACAAAGTCTTTTCACCACCCTCGTTTTATAGGCTTATAGGCACTCTTTCTCTTTCTCTCTTGCTTCTTTCTCTCCTACTGTCAGGGGTGTTTCTCTCTTACTCAGGGTGTTTCTCTCCTACTCTCGGAGTGTTTCTCTTCTACTCAGGGTGTTTCTCTCCCACTCAGGGTTTTTCTCTCCCTTTTACCCACGCAGTTTTTCTCTTTCTAGTTTCAGAATGCAGAGAGAGAAGGAAACACTCTTTACATTCTGGCACGAAATTGTATTTAAGTCAGTCGAAGCGAGAACAATAGAAGTAAAATGCTTGTATTCAAAGGATAAAGAATCATTTGTCGGTGTTGCGAGGGTTCCTCCCCCGTTTATGTAATCATTTTGACGATTTCATTTGTTTTTCTCATTAGATTCTATTATATTATTGTATTTGCTTTTTGTAGTTTGAACATGTTTACGCATGAGTGGGAATTTCAGATGTGGATCAAGAAAGATTTCAATCCTTTCTGATGTGGGCTGTGTAATCCGTTTGGAAATTTTCGCTTCGTTGCGTTATTTTTTCTACAAGTGTCGTTTGGTGCATTATGCTTATGATGGAATTTTTAAAGGACTGAGTTTTATAGGTTGTAATTAATTTTTTTACTGTAGTGGCATTGTTGATCTTTTCTTCCACTGTTTGGATAGTAGGATTCTAAACATATTTTCTTCTACTGTTTCTACTGTTTTTAGGATTCTAATAGTCTTTTCTTCCACTGTTTGGATAGTAGGATTCTAAACATCTTTTCTTCTACTGTTCCTACTGTTTGTAGGTTTCTAAAAATATTTTCTTCCACTGTTTGGAAAGTAGAATTCTAAAAATATTTTCTTCAACTATTTGGATAGTAGGATTCTAAAAATCTTCTCTTTTACTGTTTGGATGGTAGGATTCTAAACATCTTTTCCTCTACTGCTTCTACTGTTGGTAAGATTCTAAAAATCTTTTCTTCAACTGTTTGGAGAGTAGGATTCTAAAGATCTTCTCTTCCACTGTTTGGATGGTAGGATTCTATTGTCAGAACTTCAGTAGGAGAAGAATTTGTTGGACAGAATTAGAAGTAGGAATTTTTTGTTGCAGAAAATTGTTCCAGTTTCTGTGAGTACATTCTACTTTAGGAAGTAAAGTAGTGAAGTTTTTGGGCTGCTACAGTTAATTTCTAATTTTTGAAAATTAATTATTTTTGCGAAGAATAGCTCTTGATGTTGGAACATTTAGATTATGCAACTTTGTGATTCTTGTTGCTAAAAATTGTAATTTCTGGTGCATCATGTTGGTACAGAAAGAATTTTCTTTCTTGTTATGGAACTTTCTGATTCTTGTTCCTAAAAATGGTATTTTCTGGTGTATCATGTTGATACAGAAAGAATTTTCTTTGTTGTTATGGAACTTTCTGATTCTTGTTGCTAAAAATTGTTGTTTCTGGATCATCATGTTGATACAGAAAGAATTTTCTTTATTGTTATAGAACTTTCTGATTCTTGCTGCTAAAAATTGTAATTTCTGGTGTATCATGTTGATACAGAAAGAATCTTTCTTGTTGTTATGGAATTTTATGATTCTTGTTGCTAAAAATTGTATTTTCTGGTGTATCATGTTGCTACAGGAAGAATTTTCTTTCTTGTTATGAAACTTTATGATTTTTGTTGCTAAAAATTGTTGTTTCTGGATCATCATGTTGATACAGAAAGAATCTTTCTTGTTGTTATGGAATTTTATGATTCTTGTTGCTAAGAATTGTATTTTCTGTTGTATCATGTTGATACAGGAAGAATTTTCCTTCTTATTATGGAACCATCTGATTCTTGTTGCTAAAAATTGTTGTCTCTGGATCATCATGTTGATACAGAAAGAATTTTCTTTGTTGTCATGGACCTTTCTGATTCTTGTTGCTAAAAATTGTTGTCTCTGGATCATCATGTTGTTATTAAAAGAATTTTCTTTGTTCTTAGGAAATTTAGGTTCCTTAATGACGTACTGCTTCAGAAAAAAACTTCTTGTTGGTAATTTTAGTTTCTTGCACCCAATGCTGCTGTTGGGAGATTTGCTTCAGATGCTAGAACTTAATGATTCTTCAAAAATGAACTTTTTGCTGAGAAATTGTAGGTTTTCTACAACATTACAGAACATTAAACACATTTTCTTTCTGTGCTACAATATTTAAATTCTAGTACATATAATGTTTCTTTAGAGAGAATTCTTTGCTTCCGTTTGCTTCTTCAAACAGAATTTTTTGCTGCAAAAATTGTAGCTTTTCTAAAAATGCAAACTGCTTTAAGTAGATTTTCTTTAGTTGCTAAAACTTAATGCTTGCTTAAAGAAATTTTTTGTCTGTAAAAATTGTAGCTTTTCTGGAACTTTATGTTGATTAAAACAAATTCTCTTTAGATGCTAGAACTTAATGCTTCTTCAAACAGATTTTTTTTCTCCAAAAATTGTATCTTTTCTGGAACTTTATGTTGAATAAAACAAATTCTCTTTAGATGCTAGAACTTAATGCTTCTATAGGTTTGAAGAATTCAAATTCAGGAACTTGGAGTCATGGAAATATTTTGTCAACAAACATTTATAGCTCATCTGAAACTTAATTCTGCTTTAGGGAAAATTTCTTTTGTTGCTAAAACTTTAAGTTTCTGAAACTTAGAGATGCTTTAGGAAGAACTTCTCGTTACTAGAAGTTCAGAAGTTGAAAGTTTCTTCAAAGGAACCTTTTTTTTGTCAAGAAATTAAGATTCTTCAACTTTGTGTGCTACTTTAGGAAGAACTTCTTATTTTTGGGAACATTTCTTCATTCTAGAACTAAAGTTCCGGAACTTCCTGTCGAAGTCAGAGTCAAAAATATTTCTTCCTGCATAAAATAGTGAATTAAACCTTTAACAAAATTTTCAACGTGAATCCAAATAATCCGTCTGCCCTATTTTGTTGATTAGAAAAATTAGAATCAAAGCACATTATTCAAATAATTTGTTTGCGCTTTACGGAAATGAAATTTGCAAACTCTGATAAACAGTCAAAGTGAATCAGAATCAATTTTGTGTTTAAATAGAAATTCCTTTTCATTTGTGTTTGTTTAGGTATAGATAAAATTCAAATTTAAAATTTATTAACAAGAATTCGATGATAAAAATTCTTGTAAATTGGATTTCTTCCTTTCTTTTTGAGTCGCAATAATAATTAATTTTGCAATTTAGGAAGATTCTGCTCTTTTCTCGAGCATATAAAAAGAAGCAAAATGATCATCATGACTGCGTGGAATTTTTCAATATATTTAACGAAACCGATTCGTCTCGATCATAAAGCAGAAAATATTTGTTCACTCGTTGCATTGATTTTATGCAGAACAAACTGCGGTTTTCTGCCAATTAATCAAAAGTCAAACAAAGGAAAACTTCGCTAGCGATTATACACGAGGCATTCTCTCGACATTTTCTGCAAATATACCGTTTATTAGCTTTTCGAAAGATTTTTTAAAAAATATTTTCGACTCTGTGAGTGTTGAGTTGTTATATTAAATTTATATATATGATGATGATGATAAGAGTAGACGATTGGCCGGTTTGTTTTATATGTATATAGTTAATATTCGTTTATGATGTACGATTTATATTGTATATATATACATGATTTTACGTTAATACGCACGGTTCAAGTGATTTTCAAAACGGGCTTTGCAAACAAAACTATATTTGTAAAGTATAGCGCACTCGATTATTAATATATATATCTGTACACATATCGAGTGAATTTTGTACAGTATCCAAAGAATGAGATTATTGTGTGTCGAGATAAATTGATACCAGTGTCAATATATGACGGTCTGGTTACTTTTAGATTAAATGTTTTCGCAAAATATATAATTTTACAATTTTTCTCTTTATTTTAATTTTAAATTTTGCTTTGAAAATTTGAATTAGTCTTTGAAATTTCAAATTGGACGGAATTTATTTTTCTAAACAAATACAGAAGTATGAGTATAAATAAATACAGAAGTATTTGTATAAATTCAGTCAAAATTGTTGTGAGTCATCACTTATTCGAATTAGTAAATATTTTCTAACGATTTGAGTCGATTTTTGCATTTAATTTTTAACTAATATCTAAAATAATGAGTTTTTAATTACTTCGATTTTTAAATTTAATTTTTAACTAATATCTAAAATAATTAATTTTTAATTACGTCGATTTTTAAATTTAGTTTTTAACTAATAAATAAAATAATGAATTTTTAATTACGTCGATTTTTAAATTTAATTGTTAACTAATAACTAAAATAATGAGTTTTTAATGCAGTCGATTTTTATATTTAATTTTTAACTGACAAGTAAAATAATTTAAAATTCGGAAAAATGCCAAATTTAATTGAACAAAAAATTAGTGAAATAATTCTTTTCATTATTTTTCAGGTTCCAGTGTGACTCGAATGGATGTTTGGAAAAATATTCGTCAACTTAACTAAACGCTAACAACGAAAATTCTATTATTTTTATCAATATTATTACATAAAAAATTTAAAAAATAAATAATTTATACTACGACCGACTTCGCAGTCGATAATTAATTTTAAAAAAGTAGCTCTCATACTGAAAAAAGGAAGTAAAAAATTACTATTGGAAAATTAAACCTAAAGACCAAAAAAAAACTTCATTTGACACAAATTTCCATGAAAAATATTTACTTCTTTCTTATCCTGATAATTAATTTAATTACGGCAACGAATTATATTATTCATGAAAGAATTTAAATATTTACAGTATTTACAAAAATAATTTAATTCTTGCGAAGAATTTTTAGAAAAATATTTAAATAATTTATTTCTTTCGACTAATTTTCTGCAAATTCTAATTTGAATAATTAAATACCTGAGAAATTTATAATATTCATGAAAAAAAGGAATGGAAATTCTATTAAAATTTTTGAGAATGATAATTGAATGCCTGTTGTGGAATTTTATTAAAATCTAAAAGAATAATTGAATTATTTAATAAAACATTAATTAAAAATTTTGTTTTAATTAATTGAATTCCTAAAAAGTACATTATTATTTATAAAAATAATTGAATTGTTCCGAACGATTTTATTTTGGATTTTATAAATTATTGGAAATTCCAAGAAGAAATTTATTAGTTTTGAAAAAATAATTTAATTCTTGTGATAAATATTGTTATTTATAATGATAATTGAATTTTGTGGAGAATTTTATTAGAATGCCTTAAAACAATTGAATTTCGGAAATAATTTTATTATTTATCGATATAATTGAATTTTTTTGAAGAATTGTTTATGTAAATAATTGAATTCCTGAGTAGAATTTTATTAAAATCGAAGAGAATAATTTAATTATTGAAAGAAAATAATTTAATTGAAATTGTATTTTAAATAATTGATTTTTCTCGAACAATTGTATGAAAATATTTTAAAAAATTGAATTCCTGAGAAAAATTCTAAAATTTATTGTAAATAATTGAATTTTTCCAAAGAGTTTAAAAAACAAATTTTTTTAAAATAATTAATTTTTTTGAGGAATTGAAATTAAATTTTTTAAAATAATTACATTTTTTAAGCAATTTCTGTGAAATTGTTTTAAAAATAATTGAAATCATACAATGAGTTTGATTATTTATGCGAGAATAATTCAATAGTTGCAGAGGATTTTATAAAAATTTTTCAAAATAATTGAATTTCTGAAAAGAATTTTACGATTTATATAAATAATTGAATAGTTGCTAAGAATTTTTTTTAATTTTTAAAGATAACAAAGTTACTGAGGGGAATTTTATTGTTTATAAAAATAATTTAATATAGTTGCAGAGGATTTTATAAAAATTTTTCAAAATAATTGAATTTCTGAGAAGAATTTTACGATTTATATAAAAATAATTGAATAGTTGCTAAGAGTTTTTTTAATTTTTAAAGATAACAAAGTTGCTGAGGGGAATTTTATTATTTATAAAAATAATTTAATAGTTGCAAAGAATTTTTTTCAATTTTCAAAAATTCTTGAATTCCTGCGATGAATTTTATTTTTTATTTTAAATAATTGTTTTAAAAATAATTGAAATCATGCAATGAATTTGATTATTTATGCGAGAATAATTCAATAGTTGCAGAAGATTTTATAAAAATTTTTCAAAATAATTAAATTTCTGAGGAGAATTTTATGATTTATAAAAATAATTCAATAGTTGCTAAGAATTTTTTTCAATTTTCAAAAATATTTCAATTCCTGCGATGAATTTTATTGTTTATGAAAATAATTGTATTATTGCTAAAAATTTTATTAAAATGTTTAAAAAGAAATGAAAATTTTTGTAAAAAGTTTGTTCTTTTTGAGAAGAATTATTGAATTTTTTATGAGAATTTTATAAACAATTTTTTTAAAATAATTCGTTTTTTCTAAATATAATAAATATTATCAAAATTTTTAATAATTGAATATTTGTGGAAAACTATATTTGTGAAAATAATTGAATTTTTCGATTAATTAATTGAAAAAAGTCTAAAAAATAATTCAAATTCTTCGATAAAGTTTTATTATTTATGAAAAAAATTGAATTCTTGCTTGGAATATTATCAAAAATTTGTTTAAAAAATTGTATTTTGATAAAATAATTTCTATTAAAATTAATTGAATTTTGAATGAATTTTATTGTTTTTCGAAAAAATAATTGAATTCTTTTGCGAAATTTGATGAAAATACTATTTATTAAAATATTTTCTTGTAAATACTATTTATCAAAATATTTTTTTGAAAATCCTATTTATTGATTAATGTTCTTTCATTGTAAATACTATTTATCAAATTATTTTATTGAAAATACTATTTATTAAAAAATTTTCTTGTAAATACTATTTATCAAAATATTTTTTTGAAAATACTATTTATTAAAACCTTTTATTGTAAATACTATACTGTTTATCTAAATATTTTATTAAAAATACTATTTATTAAAATATTCTATTGAAAATAATTGGATTTTCAATATTTTTTGAAAATAATTAAATCTTGTTAAAAAATTCGATTATAATTTTCGAAAATAGTTTTTTGATTTCTAGTATTAGCCAATTTAAAGTAGAGAAAATTTTTTCTAAAAAGCAGTAAACGTAGCTTTTAGTGGTTGAATTCTAAAAAAAGTACCAAAATAGTAGCGAAACGTGAAAGAAAGTAGTAATTAGTAGGTTTCGGTATATTTGAGCGCGAAGCCTGCTAAGATAATACTAATACTATTAATATTATTAATAATATAATAATAGTAGAAAAAATTAATCCAAAAATCAATAATTTAAATTTTTTTTGTATAAATTTAAGCTGCAACGCTTTTTAATACCCCATTGTTTACTCTGTGATTACATCACATTCTCATATTTTTTACATACTACAATTTAAAAAAAAAAACTTGTTTAGAATCAATTCACTGAATTGAAAATTTCATTTCATATTGAAACAATACGGATATTGGAATCAAAGAATATTCTTCATCTCAGTCTAGTTCGAATCTCTTCTTTCTTTCTTTCTTTCTTTTTTTTTTAAATATAGTCCTCGCGCACAGCTCCACGTTGTCCGTTTAAAATGAAAAATGTGAAAAAATTGTAAATTTAATACAGATTTTTCTCATTTTTTTTTTTTTTTTGCATTTTTTTTCCCAATGGAGTTGAATCGATTTTTTTTGCCTTTCATGAAAAACGCGTCTATATAATGATGAACAAAGGCAGTTTATCTTTTAAAAGCTTTTTAACAAGGGGTGAAAATTTTAATTGTAAGTAGGAGACTTGGTACTGTACCTTTCCGAGAATAAGCTTGATCGACGTATCGATTATACATTAAATTGCAGAGCTCTCGATTTCCATAGGGGCGTGTCCAAAGTACCGGTCGGAGAGCAAACCTTCTTTACTTTTATTCACTGTTATTCTCATCACTAAATAATCGAATCTAGTTCTCTTTTTTTCTTTATTGAAACAAGAAAAGATATATATAAAAGATATTCTCTCGATATTTTTCTAGAAAAATGCTGTCTAAGTAAATTTTCATTAAAACAATATTATTTCGAAAGAGAGAGAGAAAGAGAGAGAATGAGACGAGTCAGTGAGTGGATTCCAATAATATACTTTCCCCCAGTTTCGAAAATGGGAATGATATAATAAATTAACTTTCTGTTTTATTTGAATTGGTCTTGTCTCTTTCTGTGATGATGATTATCAAATATTGTTGTGGGTGACAAAAAAAAGAAATTATTTTCCATCGTCGTCATTTTTTTTTATACTTTCAAGTAGTGTGTACGTGTTGGTTATAAAAGTATTATTTCTGAAATTACGAATATGGCCCCAGACTACCCTTCAATTATATAGCCATCAAGGCATTAGTCTGATGCCTTTTTGCTATGCATATGTCGCTCGTGCATGTAATCGACCACAATTTGTCCTCCCTTGCGTTCCCAATTGGCAATTTAATTAGATGTGCTTTTCAACGAGAAATTCACCAAATCATTTTCAACTCTTGTTATGACAGGTTATTTACTTGCCATTTAAACGTTAAATGCTAAATAACTGCTAAATTGCATTGTTTCTTTCTTGTCGATTATTATGAGAATTTAAATAAAATTCCTATTGTTTGCTTAGTTAATAAAAAGGGTTGCCATAGGTCAGAGGAAGAGTCAAGGTTTTTTAGTCAAAGTACTGGAAAGAATTTAATTTTTTTAATATTCATAAGAAAACTCTGAAATTTTGTATTTTTCTTTACCTCATAAACTATTAACAATTACAATGAATTTTAAGACGAAACCTTAAATTTTTTTCTCAATTTTTTCCAATTTTTTCTATTTCTTTATTTATTTCTAGCTCTCATTTTCTATTTCTCACAATAATTTTTTTAAAAAAGCAATTCTTGTAGAACTATCATAAAATATTATTTATAAATTACTTGAAGAATAAGTTTACTTAAATATTTAAAAATAAATCAAATTTTAAGAGTTTCGTACACAATTTTTATAAATAAATCAACTTCATAAGGTTTTCATTTTAAATTTTTATGAAATTTCAATTTTCAATCAATTAAAGTAGAAATTGTAACTAAGATAATTTTCAAAAATTTTAATAATTTAAATTTTTTTGAAATTAGTTAATTAATTATTAAAAATAATAGATGTATTAAATAATTTTAGTTAAAAATATTAAAAAATAAAAATGTAAAAATTGAATTTTGGAAAAATTACAGATGATTGTAGAAAATTAATTAGATTTTTAAAAGTATCTAATAAAATTCTTAGCGAAAATTCAATTATGTTCAAAAATTAAAAACAAATTCTCTTACAAATTTCAAGTATCTTTACAAATAATAAAATTTTGCTCCGAAATTCAATTGTTTTCTAATATTTTAATAAAATTCATGGCAAAATTTTAACTATTTATGAATTTTTAGAAATAATTTAATTTTGATTGCTGTTCAAATTAAAATCGTTGAACATTCGAATTTTCAGTTTCAATAGTCTTGTGATATAAAATAATGATTTTATCTCTTTGTCATCTTAAATTTATAATTTTTATTTACTTATATTCATAATAATTTTCTTACAAGTTTTTAAATTTCCAAAGAGTTGAATTTCAAAATCCTAACCCCTATAGAAAAATAATAATCATTAAATATTTGTTTAAAGAAGAAGTTATTGATGTTTATAAATAATTTTACTTTTACAGAAATTTGTAAATAATTGTAATAGAATTTTTTTTGAGTATGTAATAATTTTTAGAGTCAGTCAGAATATTCTTCAGGGTCATAGAAGAGATCAAAATTTCGTCTTGAAATTAGGGAAAAGTCAGGAAAAAACAAAATTAACCGGGAAAACCCCGTGAGAAAAATCAATCCGGCGAAAGAAGGGAAAAAGCCGGGACAGAAAATTTTTAAAAAATTGTTTCTTCTAATTTTTCATATTTTTTTTAACGGAAAATCGTCTGACTTTTAATAGGGACTAAGTCTTAGACAGTCTTAAAGAACAGAACATTTTATTTCATTTTTTAAAATTTTTTGACACCATCAGCCACTCAGCTGCCATTTGAAAAAAATTTAAAAAATTTGATTCTTCCAATTTTTAATACTTTTTTAATCGAAAAATCATCTAACTTTTAGTAGGGACTAAGTCTTAGATAGTCTTAAAGAATAGAACATGTCATTTTTTAAAATTTTTTGACTCCATCAGCCATTCAGCTGCCATTTGAAAAAATTTTTAAAAAATTGTTTTTTCCAATTTTTAAATTTTTTTTATTGGAAAATCATTTGACTTTTAGCAGGGACTAAGTCTTAGACAGTCTTAAAGAATAGAACATTTTAATTCATTTTTTAACATCTTTTGACACTATCAGCCACTTAGCTGCCATTTGAAAAAAATTTAAAAAAATTGTTTCTTTCAATTTTTGATATTTTTTTCATCGCAAAATCATCTGACTTTTAGTATAGACTAAGTCTTAGACAGTCTTAAAGAATAGAACATTTTTTTTCATTTTTTATAATTTTTTGACAGCATTAGCCACTCAGCTGCCATTTGAAAAAAATTTTAAACATTTGTTTCTTCTAATTTTTCATATTTTTTTTAACGGAAAATCGTCTGACTTTTAGTAGGGACTAAGTCTTAGACAGTCTTAAAGAACAGAACATTTTATTTCATTTTTTATAATTTTTTGACACCATCAGCCACTCAGCTGCCATTTGAAAAAAATTTTAAAAAGTTTGTTTCTTACAATTTTTTAATATTTTTTTCATCGGAAAATCGTCTGATTTTTAGTATGGACTAAGTCTTAGACAGCCTTAAAGAATAGAACATTTTATTTCATTTTTTATAATTTTTTAACACCATCAGCCACTCAGCTGCCATTTGAAAAAATTTTAAATAATTGTTTCTTTCCATTTTTGATATTTTTTTTAACGAAAAATCGTCTGACTTTTAGTAGGGACTAAGTCTTAGACAGTCTTAAAGAATAGAACATTTTATTTCATTTTTTTACATTTTTTGACACTATCAGCCACTCAGCTGCCATTTGAAAAAAATTTAAAAAATTTGATTCTTTCAATTTTTAATACTTTTTTAATCGAAAAATCATCTAACTTTTAGTAGGGACTAAGTCTTAGATAGTCTTAAAGAATAGAACATTTTATTTCATTTTTTAAAATTTTTTGACTCCATCAGCCATTCAGCTGCCATTTGAAAAATTTAAAAAAAATTGTTTTTTCCAATTTTTATATTTTTTTTATTGGAAAATCATTTGACTTTTAGCAGGGACTAAGTCTTAGACAGTCTTAAAGAATAGAACATTTTAATTCATTTTTTAACATTTTTTTACACTATCAGCCCCTCAGGTGCCATTTGAAAAAAATTTAAAAAAATTGTTTCTTTCCATTTTTGATATTTTTTTAAACGAAAAATCATCTAACTTTTAGTAGGGACTAAGTCTTAGACAGTCTTAAAGAATAGAACATTTTATTTCATTTTTTAAAATTTTTTGACACCATCAGCCACTCAACTGCCATTTGAAAAAAATTTGAAAAAATTGTTTCTTCCAATTTTTGTTACTTTTTTAACGGAAAATCGTCTGACTTTTAGTAGGGACTAAGTCTTAGACAGTCTTAAAGAATAGAACATTTTATTTCATTTTTTAAAATTTTTTGACACCATCAGCCACTCAGCTGCTATTTGAAAAAAATTTTAAAAAATTGTTTCTTTCAATTTTTGATATTTTTTTCATCGCAAAATCATCTGACTTTTAGTATAGACTAAGTCTTAGACAGTCTTAAAGAATAGAACATTTTTTTTCATTTTTTATAATTTTTTGACACCATCAGCCACTCAGCTGCCATTTGAAAAAAATTTTAAAAATTTGTTTCTTCCAATTTTTAATACTTTTTTAACGGAAAATCGTCTGACTTTTAGTAGGGACTAAGTCTTAGACAGTCTTAAAGAATAGAACATTTTAATTCATTTTTTAACATTTTTTGACACTATCAGCCACTCAGCTGCCATTTGAAAAAAATTTTAAAAAGTTTGTTTCTTACAATTTTTTAATATTTTTTTCATCGGAAAATCGTCTGACTTTTAGTATGGACTAAGTCTTAGACAGTCTTAAAGAATAGAACATTTTATTTCATTTTTTTACATTTTTTGACACTATCAGCCACTCAGCTGCCATTTGAAAAAAATTTAAAAAATTTGATTCTTTCAATTTTTAATACTTTTTTAATCGAAAAATCATCTAACTTTTAGTAGGGACTAAGTCTTAGATAGTCTTAAAGAATAGAACATTTTATTTCATTTTTTAAAATTTTTTGACTCCATCAGCCATTCAGCTGCCATTTGAAAAAATTTAAAAAAAATTGTTTTTTCCAATTTTTAAATTTTTTTTATTGGAAAATCATTTGACTTTTTATCAGGGACTTAGACAGTCTTAAAGAATAGAACATTTTAATTCATTTTTTAACATTTTTTGACACTATCAGCCATTCAGCTGCCATTTGAAAAAAATTTTAAAAAGTTTGTTTCTTACAATTTTTTAATATTTTTTTCATGGGAAAATCGTCTGACTTTTAGTATGGACTAAGTCTTAGACAGCCTTAAAGAATAGAACATTTTATTTCATTTTTTATAATTTTTTGAAACCATCAGCCACTCAGCTGCCATTTGAAAAAAATTTTTAAAATTTGATTCTTTCATTTTTTTAATACTTTTTTAATCGAAAAATCATCTAACTTTTAGTAGGGACTAAGTCTTAGATAGTCTTAAAGAATAGAACATTTTATTTCATTTTTTAAAATTTTTTGACTCCATCAGCCATTCAGCTGCCATTTGAAAAAATTTAAAAAAAATTGTTTTTTCCAATTTTTAAATTTTTTTTATTGGAAAATCATTTGACTTTTTATCAGGGACTTAGACAGTCTTAAAGAATAGAACATTTTAATTCATTTTTTAACATTTTTTGACACTATCAGCCATTCAGCTGCCATTTGAAAAAAATTTTAAAAAGTTTGTTTCTTACAATTTTTTAATATTTTTTTCATGGGAAAATCGTCTGACTTTTAGTATGGACTAAGTCTTAGACAGCCTTAAAGAATAGAACATTTTATTTCATTTTTTATAATTTTTTGAAACCATCAGCCACTCAGCTGCCATTTGAAAAAAATTTTTAAAATTTGTTTCTTTCCATTTTTGATATTTTTTTAACGGATAATCGTCTGACTTTTAGTAGGGACTAAGTCTTAGACAGTCTTAAAGAATAGAACATTTTATTTCATTTTTTAACATTTTTCGACACTATCAGCCACTCAGCTGCCATTTGAAAAAAATTTAAAAAAATTGTTTCTTTCCATTTTTGATACTTTTTTAAACTGAAAATCGTCTGACTTTTAGTAGGGACTAAGTCTTAGACAGCCTTAAAGATTAGAACATTTTATTCCATTTTTTATAATTTTTTGAAACCATCAGCCACTCAGCTGCCATTTGAAAAAAATTTTTAAAATTTGTTTCTTTCCATTTTTGATATTTTTTTAACGGAAAATCGTCTGACTTTTAGTAGGGACTAAGTCTTAGACAGCCTTAAAGAATAGAACCTTTTATTTCATTTTTTATAATTTTTTGACACCATCAGCCACTCAGCTGCCATTTGAAAAAATTTTAAAAAATTGTTTCTTTCCATTTTTGATATTTTTTTAAACTGAAAATCGTCTGACTTTTAGTATGGACTAAGTCTTAGACAGCCTTAAAGAATAGAACATTTTATTTCATTTTTTATAATTTTTTGACACCATCAGCCACTCAGCTGCCATTTGAAAAAATTTTAAAAAATTGTTTCTTTCCATTTTTGATATTTTTTTAAACTGAAAATCGTCTGACTTTTAGTACGGACTAAGTCTTAGACAGCCTTAAAGAATAGAACATTTTATTTCATTTTTTATAATTTTTTGACACCATCAGCCACTCAGCTGCCATTTGAAACAAATTTAAAAAATTTGTTTCTTTTAATTTTTAATACTTTTTTAATTGGAAAATCGTCTGACTTTTAGTATGGTCGTTTGTTTTTCAAAATTAGTTATTACATATTTAAATAAATACGTATATTTGGAAAATGTAAATTTCTCCGGATATACCTATCAATTTATCAGTGACACTATCTAATAACTTTGTATATAGTGGATTTCAATTCTTCAGGACCCATCTGGCAGCATCTTTCTTAACATGACAGCTTCTATATCAGATGATCATTTGTTTGCTATTGTTGGAGGTTTATTATGTACATACTTCAGAAAAGTTTCTTCCTCTCAGGATTATCTTCTTTAAAAGACTTGAATTTTAATAGTCCTTGGGAGGATGGATATTTTATATTGTGCCTCATGAGCTATTTACGTATTCTGAATTAGATTTGGATTATAATGGGTAAATGTGAAAATTTCGTTTGGAAAACGGTGGCAAAAAAAATGTATCTTTTGGCTAAAAATTAGGAAAATTTGAAAAAAAAGTTATTAGTAAGTAAGTTCTATGTGCTTCTGAATACATCTAAATACTTGTAAATACTTCTCAATGCTTCTAAATTCTTCTTGGTACTTCTAAATACTTTTAAGTGCTTCTGAATACTTCTAACTATTTCTAAATGCTTGTAAATACTTTTGAATAATTCTAAATACTTCTAACTACTTCAAAATACTTCTAAATAGTTTTGAATAATTCTAAATACTTCTCAATGCTTCTAAATAGTTTTGAATGATTGTAAATACTTCTAAATGCTTCTAAATACTTTTGAATAATTCTAAATACTTCTAACTATTTCTAAATGCTTCTAATTACTTTTGAATAATTTTAAATACTTCTAAATGCTTCTGAATAGTTTTGAATGCTTCTGAATACTTTTGAATAATTCGAAATACTTCTAAATATTTATAAATGCTTCTAAATACTTTTGAATAATTCTAAATACTTCTAAATGCTTCTAATTACTTTTGAATAATTTTAAATACTTCTAAATGGTTTTTAATGATTCTAAATACTTCTAAAAACTTCTAAATACTTTTGAATAATTCGAAATACTTCTAACTATTTAAAAATGCTTTTAAATACTTTTGAATAATTCTAAATACTTCTCAATGCTTCTAAATAGTTTTGAATGATTCTAAATGCTTCTAAATACTTTTGAATAATTCGAAATAATTTAAAATGCCTCTAAATACATTTTAAATCTTCAAGAATAGTAAATAAATTAAAAGACGAGTTATAGAAGAACTGAGGTATGGAAAAAAGTCGATATATTTAAATACAAATCATTTAACCAGTGATTTTAAAATAATCGGAAGATTTCTCAGTCATCAATAACCATTAATAATTGACGAAAACGACTACGACAACGACGACCTATATCGTAGAGTCTACCTTCCAATTTAAAAAAAAGCTTTATGTTTTTTTCCTTCCTTTTTTCCCCAAGAATTCTCTCTTTACCGAGATTGGGGATGCGAATAAGGGGATAAACTAAAAATCGTACAATGCTAAAAAGGATTAAATTTAGCGTATTCGATTATAGGGTCGAAAATAGTTGAGCGCACGGACGCTTAATGGCTCAGAAAGTCCTGGCCCATTTGATTTTCTCCGAAGGTTTCTATATCCTACTTTACATCTACACAGTGTGTATATAGGTGCGTCGAACTGGTTACATTTGTATTCGCCGGAATGACAGAATAAAAAGAAGCAAAATAAAAAAAAAATAAATAAAAAGAGTAGTAATATAAAGAGACCATCATTTTTTTTTCTCTCTTGAGATAAATTTTTTTACCCAATAATACCTGTCTGGCAAAAGTAGGGTATTGATTATTATTATTGTATACCGAGCTGTTATTGGTTGTGGTTATGATTTGTAGGCGCACAGTTTGAATAAGTCTGTGATATTCTGTTGTGATGTCACAAGACAAATGAGTCGCGCCAACCAATCGGCACGCATAAACATACAATGAGACAAAGCGCATTCTACCAGCGCGTGCATTCGAGTTAATGAGCCACTGAAAAGGACGATGAATATGTAAGCAGGTGGATCGATTTGTTGAGCCAGAAAATTTGGTCTTTAGACTGTAAAACCGGGCTTTTTGGAATAATCATTTTCACACATTTTCACACTAATAACACAGTTTCACCGAGAGAGTTTTGCTATCACCAATAGACAAACAATTTTTTTTTCTTTTTTTTGAAACATCCGATGTGGTGTAATAAATGAATCCTATAACATTGGAAGTTTGAAAAAAAGTAATTTTACTACTTTCACAGTAAAAATTAAATTGTTGAAAACTTTTGCATATTTCTAACAAGTGTTTATAATTTTTGTAGTCGATTTTACTATGCTCGATGTAAACTTTACTCATTTTTTTTTATTACGAAAGTGCAAAGTAAAATTTGTTCCAAAAAACAAGCTTCGCACTTATCTACTAAAATCTACTATTTACTACTTTTTTACAATTAGCACTATTTGGAGACTTTTTTTTTTATTTCTGACACTAAAAGTTACTTTTTTGGAAAATAGCTGTTTTTGTTTTTAAATTCCAATTGTTTATAACCATTTCTGACACTAAAATATATCCTTTTTTAAAATACCTGTTTTTGTTTTTAAATTCCAATTGTTAATAACAATTGTTTATAACAATTTCTGACACCAAAAGTTACTTTTGTTAAAATACCTGTTTTTATTTCTTCATTACAATTGTTTATAACAATTTCTGACACCAAAAGTTACGTTTTTGTTTAAAATACCTGTTTTTATTTCTTCATTACAATTGTTTATAACAATTTCTGACACTAAAAGTTACGTTTTTGTTTAAAATACCTGTCTTTTTGTTTTTAAATTCCAATTGTTTATAACAATTTCTGACACCAAAAGTTACTTTGTTCAAAATACCTGGTTTTATTTTTTAATTTCAATAGTTTATAACAATTTCTCACACTAAAAGTTACTTTTTTGTTTAAAATACTTGTCTTTTTGTTTTTAAATTCCAATTGTTTATAACAATTTCTGACACCAAAAGTTACTTTTTTTCAAAATACCTGTTTTTATTTTTAAATTCTAATTGTTTATAACAATTTCTGACACCAAAAGTTACTTTTTTCAAAATATGTTTTTATTTTTTAATTCCAATTGTTTATAACCATTTCTGACACTAAAATATATCCTTTTTTAAAATACCTGTTTTTGTTTTTAAATTCCAAATGTTTATAACAATTATTTATAACAATTTCTGACACCAAAATTTACTTTTTTTAAAATACCTGTTTTTATTTTTTCATTACAATTGTTTATATCAATTTCTGACACTAAAAGTTACTTTTTTGTTTAAAATTCCTGTCTTTTTCTTTTTAAATTCCAATTGTTTATAACAATTGTTTTAACAGATAATAGTAATTTTTGAAATATTTGAAAACTATTATTGTTAATCAATTCTATGTGAAAAAATAAGAAAGTTTTGTGTGGTTCATATTTGTCTCCAAGTCGTATTTTGTTTGTAAAATTGTTATAAACAAATTATGCCGAATAAATATGTTTCGTTCGTCGAATGTTTCGTTCTAAGCATAAACAAATTGATTTTAAGTAAAATTAACAATTGCATTCATAGGAAAATAAGAAAAAAAGATAAACCTGTTTTTTTGTTATCAATTTCCAATTGTTTAGTATAAATTGCTTAAACAAATTAATAAAAATTTAGCAATTTTCAAAAAATGTTAACGCCTATCGACTCTGTGGGAACTATTAAGAAAGTCTTCTACGGATCACTTTTTTCTCCAAGTCGTAATTTGTTGAAAAAATTGTTATAAACAAATTAGATAATAAATTATTAGAGATTTTTCAAATTTTTATCAATTTGTTTCAACAAATGTTGTTAAATAAGGGAAATTAAAAGCAGAAAAGAGGTATTTATTTATTTTTTTAATTTTCCTATGAATCCAATGTTTAATTTTACTTAAAATCGATTTGTATAAACAAATAAATGAAACAATAATAATTGAATGAAACACCTTTTATCCAGCATAATTTGTTTCTTACAATTTTTTAAACAAATTACGGCAAATTACGACGAACATTCTTAATATTCCACACAGAGTCGATTGGCGTTATCAATTTTTGGAAAATTGCTAAATGTTTATTAATTTATTTAAACAATTGGAATTCATTTATTAAAAAAAATTAGTGAAATTTTTCGCTAAAAATTCAATTATTTACAAAGTTTTTAATAAAATTCTTTACAACTATTCAATAATTATCTATTTTTAATTGATAACAAAATTTTCACAGTTATTCAACCTGTTTGTAATTTTTTTTTAATTCGTCGTAAACATTAAAATATTTTCACAAATTTAAATAAAAATTGTTGGTAAAATGTCAATTGGTTAAAAAAAATTGCATTAATTCAATGATTTTCAATATTCTAATGTTTTAATAAAATTTTCGAAAAGAATTGAATTATTTTTAAAATAATGTTAATAAAAATTCTAAACGCGAATAATTTATTATTTTCATAAATAATGAAAATTTTACAGGATTGCCATTATTTATAAATTTCTTCGCTATGATTCAATTATTTTTATAAATAATAAAAATGTTCCGAGGAATTTAATTATTTTAGCATAAATACTAAAACTCATCGCTGGATTTTAATTATTTTTAATACAATTTTACTGAAATTACCGGAAAAATATAATTGTTTTTCAACATTTTATTCAAATTTCTCAAGGGAAATTAATTATTGAAGAATTTTTTGATAACATTCTTTATGAGAAATCCATTTTAACTAATAATGAATTATTTAAATAGTTATTCACATTTCTATTTTAATTTTAAATAATTGAATTCTCTTAAAACTTTCTAAAAAAATGATTTAAAATTTTATTCCTGTAGAACCTTCAAATAAAAATTAATTTAAAAATGAATGTCAGTTACAAATTTAGATTAAATAATGAAAAATATTTAATTCTCGGTGGGAAGTTTTCAAATAATCGATATTTGTTAAAATTAATCATTTCTTCCTCTTTTTGTGAGATTTAATTTAATGAATATTAGTTTTATAGTTAAAAAAAAATTGTTACCAGTATTTTTAAATATAATCGAATTTTTAAATTCGATTATAATCGAAATTCCATAAAGGAAAGATTCGAAAATAATTGAATTTCATAAAACTTTATTATTAAAACTATTACAAGGACTATATAAAGAAAGCGAATATTTTTTTTATGAATATCAAAAATACGACAGCTATTTTTCACTACTTTTTTCAGTTTTAAAACCACTTTTTTCTACTTTTCAAAATTTTATTATTAATAGTTTGAATCCTGTAAAAATTTTCCTAAAAATTCGCAGTAGTTCTAGACCAATTTTCATTTTACTTTTCTAAATAGTAAAAGTTCCTTTATTATTTTTCTCTCCGTGTGGATTGGGAAAAAATTAACAAAAAACTATTATGTAAAACTTGGATAAAAAATTAACAATAATAAAGAGAGAGGGGGGAGAATGGGAGAAACGACACAAGAGTGAGAAATCACTGGGGAAATTCTATTCGACACTCGCTGAAAAATAGTTTATTGTTCATCCTACCAACGTTTTCAATTATTACTTTCGCGGTATTGAAGTATTACTCAAAGGAATTCCTATATTTATACATGTGAAGAATTGCTACACAATTTTTAAAACATAATTCTAATTGAGAAAAATAGTTGTTAATATCCAAAGTTCTCTTTAGAAATTTGTCTTCTTTTTTTTTTTTTTCTTGGGGGGAAAAATCAACAAGAGCGTGCAGAATTATTCTGGAAAATGAAAGAAAAACAATTATTCTTTATTGAAATAATAGTATTTTTAATTTTTAACCACTTTATGGAGTTGAATTCAACGTGAATTTTAAATCTGCTCAATGTTACATGTGATTTTTATTTTTAAATTATAAATTACTAAATTTTATTACTATTTAATTTATTACTAAATAAAAATCTAGTTTATTACTAAATTTCGTAAATTTTAATTAATTTCAGTTCCTTAATCAATGTAATTTTATAATTAATTTTATTTATTTAAATTTTATGTTTTTAAAGTAAATTGTTATTAATTCTTTTAAATTACATGTTTACCATAATTTAATGAAACTGATTAAAAAAAAATAAATTTAAAAAAGTATGACTTAAAATAATAATTGATAATTAACAGAGTGAAATGAAAATCTCGACACTTCGACAATTTTTATATTCGAATAACTCAAATTAATTTAATTAAACAAATCAATTTTTCTACTATTTTTGAACATTTATTTCCAAAAAATTTTTATTTTAGGTCGAAAATTCAAAAAAAATTACTATCTACACTGAATAAAAATTTATTTGATTCAAATAATCGGTTTCTTGGCAGAATTATTAAATAAATATTATTAAATAAATATTATTAAATGATTATTTACTTATAGTAAATAAATTTTACTAAAATTAGTTAAATAATATTTGAATCCAATTTACTAAAATTATTGATTAAAATATAATATTTAAAAAAAGAATTTAAAGAATTTAAATTTTTAAAGAAAAATTGTTTGATTCAAGTAAATATTTATTTGATAAATAATCCCATTTTTGAAGAAAATAAATTTTTTTCAGCACGTGAAAGTGAAAATAAATTTGAAATAAAATTACAAATAAGTCAAAAAATTTGATTTGTATTAAAATTATTTTTTTTTGTTCTTAATTCTCTTTATTTAAATATAAAAAGTTTTTCAAAAATTTCTCGAAATTGAAAATTGTTTCACATATATGCGATATAATTTTTGCCTTTAGTGACATTCATGTGAAAAAAAAGAGCGAAAGAGATATAGATTTATATATATGATTTTTCAGAAATGGCTTTTCTCTCAAGTCTCTCATGTCTATTATAATAAAAATTCTTGTTTGCAATCTCGACTTGATATAGAAAAGGAAATCGAGAGCGAAAGGAACGCGCTCGATCATGCCTTAATTGAACAAAGGAGACGACGAATCAACGTAAGACGTTTTGTTTCCCCCGAGGCGGTACATTAAATATTAAAATGAGAGCTCCTGCGCAGGACAGGTTTTGATATTGAGATTTTAATGAGGACTTCAAATCAAAGAAACACACCGACGGTTCATGAAAATCTTTCTATACACACACACCAATATACATGAATTTTTATATATAAATATATATACAAGTCGAAAAAAAATTGTTACGATGCAACAATCGAATTGAATGGATTTAAATTAAATTAATTTAATTAAATAAATTCCATTCAATTGAATTAAATTAATTTAATTAAATAAATTCCATTCAATTGAACTGAATTGAATTTAACTGAATTAGAATGAATTAATTACTTCAGGGTTGTCAAAAATATTTTTTTTCCTGACTTTTCCCTGATTTCCAGACAAAAATTTCACTTTTTTCCTGACCCTAAAGAATATTCTAATTCACTCTAAAAATTATTCGATAATCAAGAAAAAATGTTCTATTAGGTTTTTATTTACAAATTTCATTAATTGTAAAATTATTCAAAAACGTCAATAACTTCTTTTTTAAATGAATATTTAATCATTATTATTTTTCTGTAGAAATTAAAATTCTTCAAAACATTCAAATTCAAACCTTTTTAAATTGAACAACTTATAAGAATATTATTACAAAACATTTTTCAGAATCAGTTAATTATTTACAAAAATCCTAAAAAAATCCTTCGCAAGAATTCAATTATTTTTACAAGCAGTAAAATTTCTCAAAAAAATTAAATTATTTTTAAAAAATGTAATAAAATTCGTGTCAATAATTCAATTACTTTCATAATTAATAATAAATCCATTTTCCGTTAATTCATTTTTAAATCAATTTTTATTAGAAAATTCTAGAAAAATTCAATTATTTAAATTAAAAAATAAATAATTTATTGAATAATAGAATGTTCTTTGTTAAAATTTAATTCTCATAAAGAATTTTATCAATAAATTTTTAAATATATGAATTTAATTTGACAAATTTTAATAAAATTTTTAAGAATAATTCCATTTTTCGAGGAATTTGATTAAAATATATATTGTATAAATAATTATTATAATTTTGCCAAGAGTTTTATTACTTATGAAAATAATTTAAATTTTCTTTAAATTTCCATAAAGTAATTGAATTTTGGAGAAGAATTTTATTATTTATAAACTTACTTGTAATTTTAACAAGAATTTTTTTTTAATTTTCCAACACAATTGAATTTCTGCGAAGAATTTTATTACATGTTAAAAATAATTTAATTCTTCCAACGAATTTTATTCAAATTTATAAAAATAACTGTATTTATGTGAAGAATTTTATTATTTATATAAATAATTGAATTCTTACAAAGAATTTTATTTCAGTTTATAAAAATAATTGAATTTCGGTGAAGAATTTTGTAAATAATTTATATTTTTCGAAAAATTTTATGGAATTTTGTGTTTTACACCCAGAGAAATTCTATATTTGTCTCAGAACCAACTAGACTTTTTATTTGTTTTAAATAAATTTTACATGGTTTAAATAAAATTTTATTTAACTTAAATATTTTGTTGTTGTTTTGTTGTTGTTTTGTTTATGTCAAATATAAATTTTATTTAAAACGAATAAAAAGTCTAGTTGGTTCTGAGACAAATATACGTTTATTTAAGTCAAATAAAATATTTTTTGTTTAAATAATAATTTTCTCTGGGTGTAAATAATTGAATTCATGTGAAAATTTTATTACTTATGAAAACAATGGAATTATTTTGAATTCATTAAAATTGAATTCCTACAAAATTTTATTAAAATTTTTAAATATAATTGAATTAAGATAAAGAATTTTTTTATTTATATAAATAATTGAATTCATACAAAGAATTTTATTCCAGTTTATAAAAATAATTGAATTTCGGTGACAAATTTTTTAAATAAATTATATTTTTCGAAAAACTTTATGGAATTTTGTGTTTTAAATAATTGAATTCCTGTGAAAATTTTATTACTTATGAAAACAATGGGATTATTTTGAATTCATTAAAATTGAGTTTCCTACAAAATTTTATTAAAATTTTTAAATATAATTGAATTAAGAAGAATTTTTTTATTTTTTTAAATATAATTGAAATTAAAAATTTTTTTTTTAATTTTTGAGAATAATTGAATTTTTGCGAAGAATTTTATTAATTTGGAAAATAATTTAATTCTTCCAATGAATTTTATTCAAGTTTATATAAATAATTGAATTCTTACAACAAATTTTATTCAAGTTTATAAAAGTAATTGAATTTCGGTGAAGAATTTTATTATTTATAAAAATATTTTTATATCATATGATATTTTTCGAAAAATTTTATTAAATTTTGTATTTTTAATAATTGACTTCCTGTGAAAAATTTTATTACTACTTATGAAAGTAATTGAATTATTTTGAAGAAATTTATTTAAAATTGAATAATTGAATTCTTGTGGAATTTTGTCAAGAATTTTATTAAAACTTTTAAAAATAATTAAACTTTAATGAAGTATTTTATTATTTATAAAAATAATTGTAATTTTGACCAGAATTGTTTTTAAATTTTTTGAACATAATTGAAATTTTGCGATGAATTTTTGTAACTTTTGAAAATAATTGAATTTCTATAATCATTTGTAACTTTTCGAAAATCTAATTTTTTTTAGTATTTTTAACTAAAATTCTTTTATCAATCTAGTAATTATGAAAATTGTAAAAATTATTCATAAAATAATTTAGAAGTCATATAATTTATGATAGTTATTATTAACTTTATTTAATTATTATTTATTATTATTTATTTATTATTTTTTATTTTTATTATGAAAGTTTTTGAAAATTTAAGTTATTGAAAAAGAAATTATTGTCAGAAATAGAAAAAATTGAACGTTTTGTATTAAAATTTGTGGTAATTTTTTTTTTAATTAATTTATTTATTATTTTTTATTTTAATTATGAAAGTTTTTGAAAATTTAAGTTATTGAAAAAGAAATTATTGTCAGAAATAGAAAAAATTGAACGTTTTGTATTAAAATTTGTGGTAATTTTATTTTTATTTAATTTATTTATTATTTTTTATTTTAATTATGAAAGTTTTTGAAAATTTAAGTTATTTAAAAAGAAATTATTGTCAGAAATAGAAAAAATTGAACGTTTTGTATTAAAATTTGTGGTAATTTTATTTTTATTTAATTTATTTATTATTTTTTATTTTAATTATGAAAGTTTTTGAAAATTTAAGTTATTTAAAAAGAAATTATTGTCAGAAATAGAAAAAATTGAACGTTTTGTATTAAAATTTGTGGTAATTTTATTTTTATTTAATTAATTGATTATTTTTTATTTTAATTATGAAAGTTTTTGAAAATTTAAGTTATTTAAAAAGAAATTATTGTCAGAAATAGAAAAAATTCAACGTTTTACTTCAGGGTTGTCACAAATATTTTATTTTTTTCCCTGACTTTTCCCTGATTTCTAGACAAAATTTTCCCTTTTTCCCTGAACCCAAAGAATATTCTAATTCACTCTAAAAATTATTAGATAATCAAGAAAAAATGTTCTATTAGGTTTTTATTTACAAATTTCATTAATAGTAAAATTATTCAAAAACGTCAATAACTTCTTTTTTAAATGAATATTTAATCATTATTATTTTTCTGTTGGAATTAAATTTCTTCAAAACATTCAAATTCAAACCTTTTTAAATTGAATAACTTATAAGAATATTATTACAAAACATTTTTCAGAATAAGTTAATTATTTCCAAAAATCCTAAAAAAAATCCTTCGCGAGAATTCAATTATTTTTACAAGCAGTAAAATTTCTCAAAAAAATTAAATTATTTTTAAAAAATGTAATAAAATTCGTGTCAATAATTCAATTACTTTCATAATTAATAATAAATCGCTTATCCGTTAATTCATTTTTAAATCAATTTTTATTAGAAAATTCTAGAAAAATTCAATTATTTAAATTAAAAAATAAATAATTTATTGAATAATAGAATGTTCTTTGTTAAAATTTAATTCTCATAAAGAATTTTATCAATAAATTTTTAAATATATGAATTTAATTTGACAAATTTTAATAAAATTTTTAAGAATAATTCCATTTTTCGAGGAATTTGATTAAAATATATATTGTATAAATAATTGTTATAATTTTGCCAAGAGTTTTATTAATTATGAAAATAATTTAAATTTTCTTTAAATTTCCATAAAGTAATTGAATTTTGGAGAAGAATTTTATTATTTATAAACTTACTTGTAATTTTAACAAGAATGTTTTTTTAATTTTCGAACACAATTGGATTTCTGCGAAGAATTTTATTACATTTTAAAAATAATTTAATTCTTCCAACGAATTTTATTCAAATTTATAAAAATAACTGTATTTATGTGAAGAATTTTATTATTTATATAAATAATTGAATTCTTACAAAGAATTCTTATTCCAGTTTATAAAAATAATTGAATTTCGGTGAAGAATTTTTTAAATAATTTATATTTTTCGAAAAATTTTATGGAATTTCGTGTTTTACACCCAGAGAAATTCTATATTTGTCACAGAACCAACTAGACTTTTTATTTGTTTTAAATAAATTTTACATGGTTTAAATAAAATTTTATTTAACTTAAATATTTTGTTGTTGTTTTGTTGTTGTTTTTTTTTTGTCAAATATAAATTTTATTTAAAACGAATAAAAAGTCTAGTTGGTTCTGAGACAAATATACGTTTATTTAAGTCAAATAAAATATTTTTGGTTTAAATAATAATTTTCTCTGGGCGTAAATAATTGAATTCATGTGAAAATTTTATTACTTATAAAAACAATGGAATTATTTTGAATTCATTAAAATTGAATTCCTACAAAATTTTATTAAAATTTTTAAATATAATTGAATTAAGATGAAGAATTTTTTTATTTATATAAATAATTGAATTCTTACAAAGAATTTAATTCCAGTTTATAAAAATAATTGAATTTCGGTGAAGAATTTTTTAAATAATTTATATTTTTCGAAAAATTTTATGGAATTTTGTGTTTTAAATAATTAAATTCCTGTGAAAATTTTATTACTTCTGAAAACAATGGAATTATTTTGAATTCATTAAAATTGAATTCCTACGCAATTTTATTAAAATTTTTAAATATAATTGAATTAAGAAGAAGAATTTTTTTATTTATAAATATAATTGAAATTTTGAAATTTTTTTTTAATTTTTGAGAATAATTGAATTTTTGCGAAGAATTTTATTAATTTTAAAAATAATTTAATTCTTCCAATGAATTTTATTCAAGTTCATATAAATAATTGAATTCTTACAACGAATTTTATTCAAGTTTATAAAAGTAATTAAATTTTGAAGAATTTTATTATTTATAAAGTTACTTGGAATTTTAAAAAGAATTTTTTTTTAATTTTCGAACACAATTGGATTTCTGCGAAGAATTTCATTACATTTTAAAAATAATTTTATTCTTCTAACGAATTTTATTCAAATTTATAAAAATAACTGTATTTATGTGAAGAATTTTATTATTTATATAAATAATTGAATTCTTACAAAGAATTTTATTCCGCAGTTTATAAAAATAATTGAATTAAGAATTTTTTTATTTTTTTAAATATAATTGAAATTTAAAATTTTTTTTTTAATTTTTGAGAATAATTGAATTTTTGCGAAGAATTTTATTAATTTGGAAAATAATTTAATTCTTCCAATGAATTTTATTCAAGTTTATATAAATAATTGAATTCTTACAACGAATTTTATTCAAGTTTATAAAAGTAATTGAATTTCGGTGAAGAATTTTATTATTTATAAAAATATTTTTATATCAATTGATATTTTTCGAAAAATTTTATTAAATTTTGTATTTTAAATAATTGACTTTCTGTGAAAAATTTTATTACTACTTATGAAAATAATTGAATTATTTTGAAGAAATTTGTTAAAAATTGAATAATTGAATTCTTGTGGAATTTTGTCAAGAATTTTATTAAAACTTTTAAAAATAATTGAACTTTAATGAAGTATTTTATTATTTATAAAAATAATTGTAATTTTGACGAGAATTGTTTTTAAATTTTTTGAACATAATTGAAATTCAGCGATGAATTTTTGTAACTTTTGAAAATAATTGAATTTCTGTAATCATTTGTAACTTTTCGAAAATCTAATTTTTTTTTAGTATTTTTAACTAAAATTCTTTTATCAATCTAGTATTTATGAAAATTGTAAAAATTATTCACAAAATAGTTTATAAGTCATAATTTATGGTAGTTATTATTAATTTTATTTAATTATTATTTATTATTATTATTTATTTATTATTTATTATTAATTATTAATTTTATGAAAGTTTTTGAAAATTTGAGTTACTTAGAAAGAAGGTATTGTCAGAAATAGAAAAAATTGAACGTTTTGTATTAAAATTTGTGGTAATTTTATTTTTATTTAATTTATTTATTATTTTTTTTTATTTTAATTATGAGTTTTTGAAAATTTGAGTTATTTAGAAAGAAGGTATTGTCAGAAATAGAAAAAAATTGAACGTTTTGTATTAAAATTTGTGGTAATTTTATTTTTATTTAATTTATTTATTATTTTTTATTTTAATTATGAAAGTTTTTGAAAATTTGAGTTATTTAGAAAGAAGGTATTGTCAGAAATAGAAAAAAATTGAACGTTTTGTATTAAAATTTGTGGTAATTTTATTTTTATTTAATTTATTTATTATTTTTAATTTTAATTATGAAAGTTTTTGAAAATTTAAGTTATTTAAAAGGAAATTATTGTCAGAAATAGAAAAAATTGAACGTTTTGTATTAAAATTTGTGGTAATTTTATTTTTATTTAATTTATTTATTATTTTTTATTTTAATTATGAAAGTTTTTGAAAATTTAAGTTATTTACAAAGAAATTATTGTCAGAAATAGAAAAAATTGAACGTTTTGTATTAAAATTTGTGGTAATTTCATAGTTTACGAGGCAAAAAGAAAAAAATTCAGTTTTCTCATGAATTTTAAAAATTCAATTTTTTCCAGTACTTTTAGTAAAAATCCCTGACTTCCCTGACCTGTGGCAACCCTGTACTTGATTCGAAATTCATCGAATCGAATTGAATTTAATTTAAACAACAAAAATTCAGTCAACTCAAAATAAATTTTCCCTAAAACGAAAATTCCGTCAAACAAAATTCCAGCATGAAAATATTCTAAGAAATAAAATTTTGCGATTATTACTTTAAGAGAAATATTTATAAACAGAGTATATGAAATCCCCCGACTAATTTGGCATTCCGTAAAGGAAAAGTATTTACTTGAATTCAATCAAAACATTTCTTACGAAGTATGTTTGAAATCTGGACGCGGATTTTCTCGAAAACAGGATTTTTGCAGTTCTACACATTTTACTTTCGGGATGACACTGTCTGTATTAGTGTCCGTGTTCACGTGCACCAGTGTCTGTTGCTGTGTGTGTGTGTGCGCACTGTGCACGACCTCAAACGTGACAAAAGTACGAAACAGGATTTCAGACAGAGAAATAAATTTTTACGCGGCGAGAGAGAGTATTCTGACCATATAAAAATTTGCTCCCGAGCACATAGTCTGGGATATATTTTTATTCGTCTAAACTCGAATATGGGGGAGTAAAGGAAGATACTCAAATACAGTGCGACGTCGGCGGCGGCGGCCTAGAGCGCGCGCGTATAGGCTAAGAGATATGATAAATTACAAAAATATGTCCCAGAATGCACTTCATATTTTACAATTTGCAATTCGCATAAAACAATTTCTATTTTGTTGTTTGGTTTATCAAAGTTCGCTCTTTCTCTTCTTTTTGTTTTTTTGTTTTTTGGTCCTAAAGTGAAAAATGTGCCCTTGGGGGTTGTGTAGGTATATATATACTGTACTTGATCCTTGCATTTGAAACTATACAAGTTTTTCCTTCCTTATACTACTTGTATGAGAAAACAGTGGATAGCTCGTTTTTCGAAAATGGAATTTAAATATTTAAAAGTCTTGAATTCTAAGAGAACGAGTGATGTTAGCAGTGAGCAAACTGTCGAAGACAAATATTACTGAACCACTCCCAATGAAGACATGTATATATAGATTGTTCAACATTTCACTGAGCTTTAAACAACGTCTACTGCGAAACTACTGAATGTGCATTATCTGGCATAACTTTTTCTCGATCAATACAACATACAACATGTTTCTTTCTTTCTTTTTTCTCTCTTTCTCTCTCTCTCTCTCTCTCGTTTTTCTTTTCATGTTTTTTATTAGCTTGCTCATGTACATTTGAGCAATAATGCACTAGTATTTTATTATGAATTCCACTCTCTACAATTAAATTAGTAAAAATGTTTTCTAATTTTAAATTCTCTACTTTTAAATTTAGTAAAGGGGCAGAATTCGTCAAATTTTCACAGAAAACAAAAAGTATTTTTTTTTGAAATCAAAATGGTGAAAAAACATTTCTATTTGGTCTTAGGAATGTGTCCACCAAAGAACAGATAATATTATTATAAAAAATAAAATTAAAAAAATAATTATAAATTTAAAATTAATTAATTAATTAATTTTTTTTTTTTAAATTTTTTTTTTTAATTAATTATTATTTATTATTATATTTATTTATTTTTTTTATATTATTATTATTATTATTATTTTTTATAAAAGTTATTGCAAAATTAATTTTTTTGCAACTTTTTAAACAAAACCATATTTCTCCTAAATGGATGAACCGATTTAAGAAATGAATGAACCAAACGGGAATATAAAGGGAATAAAAAATACTTTCGTTTAGAATTAGAAAATTTTAAAAAAGTTTATATTTTAATAATTATTTAATAAATTTTTTATAAACAATTGATTTTTTTAAATGTTCTACGCCTTTCAAAAACTTGTTAAAAAATATCTTCATACACTTAAAACTATAAGAAATCAAAATCCGTTGAGAAAATTTTGGAGCGACAATTATTTTAAAAGTTATAATGGAAATTATATATTTGTCTCAGAATCAACTAGACTTTTTATTTGTTTCAAATAAATTTTATTTAGTTTAAATAAAATTTTATTCAGTTTAAATAAAATTTTATTCAGTTTAAATAAAATTTTATTTATCTCAATTATATGTTTTATTTATGACAAATATAAATTTTTATTTAAAACAAATAAAAATTCTAGTTGGTTCTGAGACAAATATACATTTATTTAAGTCAAATAAAATATGTTTGGTTTAAATAATAATTTTCTCTGGGTGTGCTTTAAAAATTAGTGAACAATTTTGCTAATTTTAATTCATAATTGATTCTCTGCTTTAAAATTAGTAATGAATTTTGCTAGTACTCTATAAATCTGAATTAATACATGGAAAGAGAATATAATATAATATTATATTAATATAATATTTAATTTTGTAAAAGAATTTTACAAATTGGGAAAAAAGTGCGATAAAGCAAGAGTTTAATATAATTTTAATACTGAAAAAATACTAATGTTTAAAAAAATTCATGTAAAATTTAGTAAAGTTATATTAAAATTAATCTAATATTCTGAATATGTGATATAATTACACTAAATTTCACATAAGTTTTTTTAAACTTAAGTAATTTTTAAATAAAAATTTCTCTTTGTCGCACTTTTTCCCCAGTTTGTAAATTACTTTTACAACATTTAATAAATATGCTTCCTTTATGTAAAATTCTAATAAAAAAATAAAATTTTATTAATTATTAGGTTTTTTTCATAAAGAAGACTTTTCAATTACTAATTGTTAGCAAATTTTGCTAATAAAGTAGTAAAACTTACTATGTATTAGTAAGATTTTCGTAAATCTAAAGCAAAGAGTCAGACAATAATTCAAATTTGTAAACATTTTTTGTTTTTACTAATAAAAATTTCGAAAATAGGAAATTCTATTAATTTATTAGTAAAATTTACAAAATCAAAAGACAAAAGTCAGTTACATTTTAGTATAGGTTTTTTTTAATTTTTTAAAATAATGAAGTTTCTTTAATAATTATAATTAAAAGTTTGTAAAGTAATCGAATTTTATGAAAAAAAATTTTCAAGTTTTTAAAATACCCCGTGTTTCTTAGTAATTAATATTAAACATTTAATTATTGAGTTTTATTCAAGTTTTTAGTAAATTTAAAGGATTTATCAAACTTTTTACCCAATGACAAAATGAATTTTTTTTTCCAGGTTTTTAAAATATCCGTGTTTCTTAATAATTTAAATCAAACATTTACTTATTGAATTTTATTTAAATTCTTAGTAAATTTGAAGAATTTATTAAACTTTTAGAAAATGACTGATTTTTTCAAAAAAAAAAAAAAACATTATTAAACATTTTTTAAAATTGAATTTTTTTTATGGGATTTTATTAAAATTTTATTTATTTAAAATAATTGAATTTTCCTAATGAATTCTACTGATTATAAAAATAAATAAATAAATAAATAAATAATTATTAAATAATTCAATTGTACTGAACAATTTTTTGGAAACTTTAGAAAATCATTGAATTCTTTTGAAACATTTTATAACGAATAGAGAAAAATTGAATTTTTTCTTTAAAATTTATTAAACATAATTGAGTTTTTGCAAAAATAGTCCTATTTTTCAAAAATCAATTGATTTCAAGGGTTTTAAAAAATTTAAGAAAAATTTAGAATTTTTTTTTCTTTTTGTTCAGAATATTTTTCATTTTAACAAGTTTTTATCAGAATTTTTTTGTTTAAATAAATTTTAATTTAGATTTTGTTATTTACATTTTTTTTATTTAAAACAAATTTTATTCAAAATTTTTTTAATGACATTTTTTGTGTTTAAGCAAAATATTATTAAGGATTTTTTTATTTTATCAAATTTTTATTAGAATTTTTTTATTTAAAATTTTCCTATCTTTTTGTTTAGAATATTTTTCATTTAAACCAGTTTTTATCAGAATTTTTCTGTTAAATAAATTTTTATTTAGATTTTGTTATTTACATTTTTTTTTATTTAAAACAAATTTTATTCACAATTTTTTTAATGACATTTTTTGTGTTTAAACAAAATATTATTAAAGATTTTTTTATTTTATGAAATTTTTATTCGAATTTTTTTATTTAAAATTTTCCTTTCTTTTTGTTTAAAATATTTTTCATTTAAACAAGTTTTTATCAGAATTTTCATGTTAAATAAATTTTTATTTAGATTTTGTTATTTAAATTTTTTTTATTTAAAACAAATTTTATTTTTATTTTTTTTATTTAAACAAATTTTTAGTCAATTCTTTTTTATTTAAAATTTTCCTCTCTTTTTATTGAGAATATTTGTCATTTAAACAGATTTTTATTAGTATTTTTCTATTTAAATAAATTTTTATTCAGAGTTTGTTATTTACATTTTTCTTTTATTTAGAACAAATTTTATTTGGAATTTTATTATTTAGACATTTTTACTTCACTTTTTTTTGAATTTGAAGTATTTTATATCTATAAAGAGATTTTTATTTTACTCCAAATTTTTAATTATCAGAATTTTTAATTGAAGAAATGTGAAACTAGCTGAATATCTGAATTACAGAATTTTATTTTATCTCATTTTTATATTGACAATTAGTCATTTGTATGAACTCTCAATTTAGTTCCATTCCATTTTTATCAAAACCCACTACTTTGTACTTGGAAATTTTGATTTAAAAAGATTTTCATTTCAAATTTTTTTATATAAACAAAATTTTCTTAAGTCTCCCTAATTTTTAAAAGAATTTTTTATTTAAACAGATTTTTTTTTAAATTTGTTTATTTAAACAAATTTTTTATTTATTTATGTAGAACAATTTTATTTAGACAGATTTTTATTTACATTTTTTAAATGATCACATTTTTTTTTAATAAAACTGATATTTTTTTTAATAAAACTGATATTTTGTTAGACAAATTTTCATCCTTTTGGAAATCATTCGTAAAAACTAAATATAGAAAGTTCGCCTACATTTGAATTCTGGTATTTTAAATTTCGGCTCATTTGCCATTTCGTAAATTAATAATTCCGCTAAATAAAAATTGTTTTCTGTAATAATTATTTTAGATAAAAATTAATGTAAGTTTTATTGAAATCAATTGAATGCGACATTTGCATCAAATACTAAAATTATTGGTTCAAATATAATTTATTTGGTTTTAATAAAAATTGTTTGATTTAACAAAAAAATGTTCTGCTTGAAGTAAATATTTATTAATATAATATTAAATATTTATTTTTTGACCTTTTCGAGTCAAATTGATTTGAAATTGAAGTTGAAATTGAATTTGGAATTTAAGTGAACATTGAAGTTGAAATTGAAGTTGAAATTAAAATTGAGGTTGACATTGAGGTTGAAATTGAAGTTGAATTTGAAGTTGAATTTGAAGTTGAATTTGACGTTGAAGTTGAAATTGAAATTGAAATTGAAATTAAATTTCACCAAAAATTGAATGAAAGGAAAAAAATTGAACAGAACCGAATTCAAAGTAGAAAAAAATCTTTAAAATAAAATTCTATCTTCGAAAAATTAGAAAAAAATTACCTTTAGGGTTGTTTAAAAAATCAAAAAGCTACCAATGAGAAGGGGGGGATATAAAAGCGTATTTTTTAATTACGTATTTTTTTCATCTGACCCTCTGGGACTTATTAAAATACCTCATATTTTGAACAAAAAAACGTAAAAAGAACAATAGTTTGAATTTAATATTCAGCATAATACATATATCGAAATAAAATCAATTAGTAAAATAAAGCCTTCCACTTAGTCATGAAATTACGTATGAAAATATTTATGGGATGTAATAAAGGGATTTGCGATGTTATAATTGTTTCAAGTGGTATTCAGAATATATATACGTATTTACAACGACGCAAATTTCACATATAATTTCAGTACAAAACAGGGCAAATGTGTCTCTATTTTTATATTTTTTTTTTCCTTTTTTTCGAGGAGGGGGAAAGAGGGGGTGGGGGGTGGCGGTGGGGGGTTATACTACAGAGTAGATTTGCCTAATTGAATCGAGAAATCTGGTTATTACAGATTACACTAGGGCGCTCTGCCGAACTACGAGCAAGTTTCCGCCTAAGCGTATAAAGCCCGACTTATGAGTACCATTCTAAGGGGAATTAACCAATGAAATATTTACCCAGAAAGTTACGAAATATGTCACCGGCTAATTCTCTTAGATCGGCATTTATACATCCTGCAACTTTAGTCCTTCGAGATATTTCATTTGCACAAACGTTTCTGACTAAAGACATCACGTTTATATCATTCCAGTTCGCAATAGAGGATGGAGAGATTGGTTTATAAGAAATGAAGATGCATACGGAACTTAATTAGACAATAAGTAAAATAAAGTGGGTTTCCGCTTTGAATGTTGGAAATTGGTCCTTTTTCAGCGAATTGGAGAGTGAAATTGGTTTTGCAATTGGAACTGTGACTTATGCGCTTTTCTGCTTTGCAAATTTTGATTTGTATAGTTTGTGAGGAGTGAATTTTCACGCACGTTCGTAGTGTTTTCTTTACTAATTTTTTTTTTTGTTTTTTTTTCAAGAAAAATAGGATGGAGAATTGAAATTTTTACTACAAACAGGGTAAAATTGGGGAAAATTGACAAAAATTTCGGAAACATTAAATTATACCCTGAAAGAAGTAAAAGTCAGAAATTAATTTTTTTCTCCGTGAAAAAAAGTTCATTTTAGTACCAAAAGACTTTTTTTTAACCGATTAGTCCATTCTGACATATTTAAAATATTAATTACTAAAAATTTCATTTATTAAATATTTATTTATTATTTAATTCCTTATTATTTTCTTATTGAAATTCTTATTATTGTTCTTTGTAAATTTCGTGGAAAAATTGCAGATAAATTTCGTTTGAAAATAAAAATTCGAATGTAAAGTTTACAAGTTTGACGAAGACGTACGTGGTCTAGTGGTTAAGGTGTCTGACCTGCTGTTTAGAAGACCAGTGTTCGATTCTTTACAAAGGTGTTTTTTTCAAAAATAAATAATATTCGTATTTTATTAATTTTATGATTAAATATTGAGATTAATATTATTTGCCACTCGAATATCACTTTGGTAATAAAATTTTATTATTTTTGTAGTAATAAAAAACTGTTTTTTCCAAAATGAAAATAAAATTAACATTTTTTTAAAATTTCCACCGCAAAGTAATATTTTTTTGCGAAAAAATTCATGTTTTCCTTATTACAAAATTGTTTATTGTAAACTTGACAAAAAATTAATCAGTGAAAATTTTGAAATTTAATAATTATTTGCTAATTAAAATAAATTATCAAATTTAACTAATAAGTAAAATATATTTAATTTAATGATTAGTTAAGTTAATAATAATTATTCTATTTTAATATAAAATAGTAATTTACTAAATAAAATAGACTATCAAATTTCATTAGTAAGTAAAATTTATTTAATTTAATGATTAGTTAAGTTAATAATAATAATTATTCAATTTTAATATAAAATAGTAATTTACTTAAATAAAATAGAATATCAAATCTAATTAATAAGTATAGTTTATTTAATTCAATAATTTGTTAAATTAATAATAATTATTCAATTTTAATATAAAATAGTAATTTACTAAATAAAATAGACCATTAAATTTAATTAATAAGTATAGTTTATTTAATTTAATAATTTGTTAAATTAATAATATTCAATTTTAATATAAAATAGTTATTTACTAAATAAAATAGACTTTCAAACTTAATTAATAAGTATAATTTATTTGATTCAATTTATTAGTTTATTTAATTTAATAATTTGTTAAATTAAGAATAATTATTAAATTTTAATATAAAATAGTAATTTACAAAATAAAATAGACTATCAAATTTAATTAATAAGTATAATTTATTTGATTCAATTCATTAGTTTATTTAATTTAATAATTTGTTAAATTAAGAATAATTATTAAATTTTAATATAAAATAGTAATTTACAAAATAAAATAGACCATCAAATTTAATTAATAAGTACAGTTTATTGAATTTAATAATTTGTTAAATTAACAATAATTATTCAATTTTAATATAAAATAGTTATTTACGAAATAAAATAGACTATCAAATTTAATTAATAAGTATAATTTATTTGATTTAATTTATTAGTTTATTTAATTTAATAATTTGTTTAATTAAGAATAATTATTAAATTTTAATATAAAATAGTTATTTACGAAATAAAATAGATTATCAAATTTAATTAATAAGTATAGTTTATTTAATTCAATAATTTGTTACATTAACAATTATTAAACTAAAAAATTTAATAGTTATTTACCAAATAAAATAAATTATCAAATTTAATTAATAATTACACTTTCTTTAATTCAATAATTTGTTACATTAATAATAATTATTAAGTAAAAAAATTAATGGTAAATAATGATAAATAAATTATCAAATTTAATTAATATTTAATAATTACTAAATTAAAAAATTTAATAGTTATTTATTAATATATAAAATAAATTATCAAATTTAATTAATAATTATAATTTTATAATATTAAAACTTTATTTATAAATTATTTATTTTATAATATTAATTCTGTAATATAATTGCTTTATAATTTATTATTATTAAAAATTAACTAATAATTAACTATTATTTATAATATTTGAATAATAATTAATTCATAATATTTAAGTTTCCTAATGTCAAAATTGTTTATTATAAATTTAACATGTCAAAAATTTAGTTAGTGCCTTGGGGTGAAATTTACTAATTATAATAGTAATTACCAAGGAAATTTATAACAATTTTCTGTTAAAGATAAACTCGATTTAATTTTATGACGTTGAAGTAAACAGAGAACAGGTAAATTCAATTCGTGAGCGGGTGCCTGATGTCTTGGGTTTGTTTGTTTTGGAAAGGGTTTATGGTTTATCTGTATAGTTTTCCTATTTGAAATTTGCATTGGCTATACAGGTAACGAAATTTGGATTAGAACTTGCTTGCATAATTTCCGTATCAAGTGAATTTTATCAATTTTTTTTATCTAATGATTACTCATATTTTTGTAAATTTTTACTCATATGATTATAATACCGTAAATTTTTTAAAGTTTTTAAATTTCGAATTTATATTCTCAAAATAAAATCCTTCGTCGATAGTAGTTTATTTAATAAATTTAATTTCGTAACATTTCAATAAAAAAAAACCGGTACATTTTCTTATTTAGTTTGAGAATAAATTTTTTTTTAATTTACAAAATATTTTTTTCCGTAAAAATGCAAATTGAATGAAATAAAAAATGTGGTTTATTTGTTTGTTCAAAACTTTAGCGACTTGAATAAATAATAATAATAAATATAAATAATATTTATTAAATTAAATTTTAATTTTATTCAATTGAATTTTATAAATTTAAATTTTATTGAATTGAATCTTACAAATTTTAATTTTATTGAATTTGATTTTATAAATGTAAATTCTATTGAATTGAATTTTATAAATTTAAATTTTATTGTATTGAATCTAACAATTTTAAATTTTATTGAATTGAATCTTACAAATTTTAATTTTATTGAATTTGATTTTATAAATGTAAATTTTATTGAATTGAATTTTATAAATTTAATTTTTATTGAACTGAATTTTATAAATTCAATTTTTATTGAATTTAATTTTATAAATTGAAATTTTATTTCGAACTGAAGTAATTAATAGTGATTCATTTAAAAAAACAAAACAAATGGCAAATCAAAAGAGAAACAATAGCGAAGAAAATTATTTATCTGCTTTATTAGAAATTAAATTTCAATCAGATTTTATCAATTTCCTTGCAAACACGAAACGTATTTTGCGAGAAAATTCGGAAATATTCCAATAACAAGAGAATTTTATAAGTGATAATTACTTTAGGCGAAGATATTAATGGATTAGCAGCACCCTGAACTAGGTTATTGTAAAATTATAATTACTTGACAAAATTATAATTCCATTAATTTAACTAACAGTTTATAGTTACCGCATAAACTAGTAAGTAAATTGAAATTTACATAATTGGTATCTGTTGACAAGTTCGTTGAAGTACTTTCTAATCGAATACGACACTCCAGACATTTTATGTGATAAATCTCTCACGATCAATTAGTGCTTTGATTTTATAAATGAATTACAAATATAATCTCTTCGAAAGAGAGAAAAAGAGAGATAGAGAAAAAATAAGAAAGGGGGAAAAATAAGATTAATCACAGTTGTTACGATTTTTTTTTCATCTTATTATTTTATCTGAATAAAATTATCCGCAGATGTTGTTTTATGTATAATTAAATATTGATTATGGGATTATTTTATTTATTTTTTTATTGTTTCAAATTTATTAACTGTAAGTTTTTCATAGTTTCTTTCAATTATTTTGTTGATATTTATATCATTTTTTTATTTTTCTTTACTACTATTTCAAATGATTTCTAATTAATATTCAAGGACATTTTTTTACTAGAAATTAATTTTGAAAAAATTCTATTTCAAAAAAAGTTAATTCAATTATTAGCCAAGAATATTTTTTACTTTAAATCAATTTTGAAAAGACGCTATTTCAAAAATTAATTCAATTAATATTCAAGAATAATTTTTACTAGAAATCAGTTTAGAAAAAGCGTTATTTAAAAAAAAAGTTAATTCAATTAATATTAGAGAATATTTTTTACTAGAAATCAGTTTTGATAAAACGTTATTTAAAAAGTTCATTCAATTAATATTCAAGAATATTTTTTACAAGAAATCAATTTTGAAAAACCGCTTTTTAAAAAACTGTTAAAAAAGAGAATTTACTGTTTACTACGATCAAAATTCTTAAATATTTTTTGTTCGATATTTATATTACAAAATAATTTAAATTTTTATTAGTGTCTACTTATTTATTACAATTATAATTAGTTATTGTTATAATAATTAAAAAGTATAAAAATTGTAATTAGTTATTAATTTTATAAATAAGATTCGAACTAAAATCTAATTTTTTAATGCCAATGATAAAATATATATAAAATATTAATTTAAATGAATTAAAGAGAAACTGAATTCGTAAAGTAATTGGTAAATAAATTAAAAATTTAGAAAATAAAAAATTAAATAAAAAAAATTAAAATATAGTAAATAAATAAAGTGTATTAAATATTTAGTACGTATAAATATTATGCAAAAAGTTTTTAATAATTCTAATTATAGTAAACAGTAAATTGTCTTTCTTAACAAGTTTTTAAAAGTGTTTTTCAAAATTCATTTCTAGTAAAAAAATATTCTTAAAAATTAATAACAAAACATTCCAAATGGAAGTAAAGATTAATAAAAAAAATAAAAAATTAATATGAGTAACAAATTAATTACATTAAATTAAAAATAATTAAATGAATAAATAAAACAGTAGCAATAAATATTAAAAGAATTTTTCATTTAACTGAATTCTACTTAGTAAAATATTTTTAATTCTACTTAGCAAAATTAAATAATTTCTACTTATTGTGTAGAAAACATTTTTTAGAATATTTATGTTTTTTTAAATAGCGTTTTGGACTTAAAAAAGAATTTTAATTAAATTTAATTGTGTGAATAACAAATAATTTTTGCCTTGTAAGAAACGTAAATAATTAATTTTCTACAAATTTTTGAAAATCATTTCTAGACTTCTAATTTTTTTGTTTTAGAGATGCGTTAGATTAGAGTGTTTTTTTCCAAATTAATTCTGAGGCATTAAAGAAGAATTAAAATAAAATTCGATTGTAAATTAATAAATTCAAAATAAAATAAATTAATAAAATAAATTACAAAACCTTTTTTTTCTAAATAAAAAATATAAATGGTTTTTATTTTATTATCAATCTGTTTTTTTATGTAAATGTGAATATAGAAAATAGAAAAAATTTTGTTTAAATAAAAAATAGAAAAGAATTTGTTTAAATGAAAAATAGAAAAGAATTTGTTGAAATAAAGAATAGAAAAAATTTGTTCAAATGAAAAATGTGAATGCAAATGTGAATATAGAAAATAGAAAAAAAATTGTTTAAATAAAAAATAGAAAAGAATTTGTTTAAATGAAAAATAGAAAAGAATTTGTTGACATAAAGAATAGAAAAAATTTGTTTAAATAAAAAATGTGAATGTAAATGTGAATATAGAAAATAGAAAAAAAATTGTTTAAATAAAACATAGAAAAGAATTTGTTTAAATGAAAAATAGAAAAGAATTTGTTGAAATAAAGAATAGAAAAAATTTGTTTAAATAAAAAATAGAAAAGAATTTGTTTAATTAAAAAATAGAACACGGTAAATCGTTAGGTATTAAAATAACACCAAAAAAGGATTAAAATAATCCAATTTAGTGTTATTTTAATCCATTTTGGTGTTATTTTAATACCTAACGATTTACCGTGAAAAGAATTTGTTTAAATGAAAAATAGAAAAAAATTTTTTTAATCAAAAAATAGAAAAGAATTTATTTAATTAAAAAATAGAAAAAAAATTTGTTTAATTAAAAAATAGAAAAGAATTTTTTGAAATAAAAAATATAAAAAACTTGTTAAAGTAAAAAATAGAATAGAGTTTGTTTAAATAAAAAGTAGAATAGAATTTTTGTTTAATTAACAAATAGAAAAAAAAGTTGTTTAAATTAAAAAACACAAAAGAATTTGTTTACAATAAAAAATAGAAAATTATTCGTTTAAATAAAAAACGGAAAAAAAATTGTTACATAGAGAGTAGAATTTATGAAAATAAAAAATAATAATTGATAAATAGCAAGTGTGCAACTGCAATATCATGTCTTGTTTTAAGAAAAATACGATGTCGTGAAACACTTTTCGCTGTTTTTTTTCTATTTTTTTCTTTTTTTTTTTGGACTTTCTATATGCTCTGTTGGGGATGTCGAGCGACGTCGCTCGTCGCCTTTAATGAGGCGAGGCGCGCACGGCTCCCTGCTATTTAAATTCAAATCCAGGAACGTGTGCACGAGTGTACGAATATATGCGTGAATCCCACGGATTTGCACTTAAATGTGAACCACCACCCGCCCCCGCGCTTGTGGTGTACTCCATTCCTTCACGATTTTACAACAAGAAGTCTCTCTCTCTCTCTCTCTCACTCTCCGTCCCTTGTCCAGAAAACTTTTTTAATTATATCATCTTTTCAAACATTTCTTTTCTCCTTTTTATTATTTTTTTTTCTTCTTCTGTTTTTGTTAATCGTGTATTTCTACACAATGTGTGGACTATCCATTTTACATATTTTAACTTCTCCAGTGTTATATTTCGCATCATTAAATATATTCTTTAGGGTTATTATTTCCTTTTTTGTGTCATAAATAGTTGCTTGGAACTTTGTGACCTGTACTATTTTTTTTTGTTTAACAAAAGACTTGGGAATTTATTTTGTGGAACTGATTCGAAAGTGTTTTGCTTCTTTGAATTTTCATATTTTTTATATTGTTTTTTCTTTTTTGTTATTATTTTTTTCTTCCTTTTATTATTCTTCAGTTTATTATTTATTTTCTTTGCTATTTTTAGTATTTCTTAGTATAATTTTTTTTTTAAATTTAACTAATAGTTTATATTTTTCATTTTAACTAGTAGTTTATATTTTTCATTTTAATTAGTAGTTTATTTTTTTTTTATTTTTTATTTAGTAGTTTATTTTTTTTTATTTTTTATTTTGTAGTTTATTTTTTAATTTTAATAAGTAGTTTTTTTTATGTTTAATTGTAATTGGTAGTTTATTGTTTATTTTTAAGAGCATTTGAACTATTATTACGTCAAAATTCGTTGAAAGTATTTTCTTTTAAATTGTCACGCCAAAATGGTTTAAATTCTCTTAATTTTTATTGGTATTTTTAATTTTTTATTACTTTATTTTTTATTTCATAATTGAATAATTTAAAAGTAATTTATTTTGTATTATTATTTGTTCTTTTTTTAATAATATTTTACTTTTCATTTTTATCACTCATTATTATTTTCTTTTTAAAAAATATTTATTACCATTTTTTCTCATTCATTAAGAAGTGAAACTTAAAAAAAAAGTTTTTTTCAGATCATTTATTACAATTTTTGTTATTTATTTTCATTATTTTAATTTTGAAAAATTTTGAATTACATTTTTTGTATTATCAAAGATCAAAAATATTTTCGAATGATGAAATATATTTTGCAAAATCTATTTGTAATAAATCAAATATTAGAATCAATTTTAGAAAATCTGTTTGAAATTAATCAAATATTAGAATTGTCACAAATTTTTTTAACCAGCTCGAGATTATTTTTTTACTTAAATTGTTTCGGTTAATGACAGTAGTAAAAGATAAAGACTTACAAATAGAATATTTTCATTAAAATTATTTAATATTTTAGATTAAAAACAAATTTATGCTATTTTTTGTATGAATGAAAAAAAAATTTTTTTATTTATTTTAAAAAATATACTGGCTAGAAAACGTAAAATATTTTATTAAAAAAAATATGCTGGGTTAAATTTTTTCATATCCAATTTTATTAGTATTCAATTTATTTAACATCCATTTTTTATAAAAATATTTATAATAATAAATGTAAAAAAATTATTTTTAATTTCAATAATTTAATTGAATATTTAAAATGTAAAGTACAGTTATTAACTATCAAATATAAATGTTTATAAATTTGTTGTTGTAAATGTTTTAATTTTTTTTATTTTTCATGAAAACAATTGAAATAGAAAATAAAGTTTTAGTTTTTATTCTACTTATTAAATTTATTAATTCAATTTTAAATGGAGAATCTTTAAAGATTAAAATAAAATTAAAAAAATAAATAAAAAAATAAAAAAAACAATAAAAAATAAATCTTTTTAAAAGATTAAAAGTAATTAAAGTAATTAAAAAAAATAATTTTAAAGTAATATTTTAATCTATTTTTTAATTTATTGTTTAATTTATTCTTTAATTTATTTTTAATCTATTTTTTAATTTATTTTTAAATTTATTTTTTAATTTATTCTTTAATTTATTTTCAATTTATTTAAAATTTTTTTTTAATTTATTTAAAAATTTTTTTTTTAAATTTCTAATTAATTTTCCTTTCAATTGAGTTTAAAGTTGTTAAATTTTATTCCGCCCAATGATTTATAAACTGGTTTAAATGTTTTTTTTTTTTTTGCTATTTCGTTTTTAAATGATGCAATTTTCGATGAGGTTATGTTTTCTACTGGAAAATATCTCCTCTTGAATGGAGAAGAAATCCTTTTGATACAGTGTACATACAAAGGGAAGAAGTTGCATTAAAATGAGGGCTATTCGCTAGAACAGAAATTACTTTCTCTCTATTTTGCAAAGTTGTTGTATTCAACAGCTTTAGAAATGTTTTATAATTTAAAGGGAAAAAGTATATCAAAAAAGTTTTGATTTTCATTTCAATTTAAAAGTAATATTCTACTTTTAGTAAAACAAAAAAAAAATAAATAAATGAAAAAAAAATAAAAACCAGTCCTTACTTTTTTTTCGTTCTTTGTTTGCAATTTTTTCCATTTATTTCGCTATTTACTGAACAATTTTTGCTACTTACAAACTAGAAACTTGAATGCTTTATTAATTTCGCACGTAAATCATTTTCTATTCTGTTGGGAAACAATTACGTAATTTGTTTACAAACCGGTATTTTTAAATTAAAATTTTTAAATTTAGTTTAATTTTTATTTTTTTGGTCACGTCCAAATGTTTAAAATTCCAATAATTTTTATTAGTATTTTAATAACTTTATTTTATATTTCATAATTAAATAATAGAAAATAATTTTTTTTTGTTATTTGTTTTTTTTTTTTAAATTAAAATTTTAATTTCACTTTAATTTTTATTTTTTTGGTATATTTATACTAGTATTATTTTATTATTATAATAATTATTATTATTATCATTATATTATTTATATTTTAATTTTTTTAAAATTATTATTATTATTTTTATTATTATTACTGTTATTTTTACAACTATTGTTACTATTTTTAATACTATTACTATTATAATAGTAAAAAAAAATAATTATTTTTATAACTATTATTTTTCTTTTTATTATTACAATTTTGTTTAATTTTTATTATTAGCTACAATTAATTTTAAGTTAATAATAACTTAATAAATAACAATAATTTTTTTTTGTTAAATTAAATTTGTTTATTATTATTAACTAAATTATTTATTTTTGAGCGAAAAAAAATTCGTCTGACCGGGAATATTTTGTTTCCGCTTGAGAAAGTGAATTTTTGTCTGACCTAAAGATTCGTTTTTCACTGGGAAAAGTGACTGGCGTGTTTTGTCTGACTGAAAAAAAAATTTCCACTTAGAATGATTGTCTGACTTAAAAAAAATCGTATCACTTAAAAAAAGAGACTTAAACGTCGAATGGGAATAATATTTTTTTTATGAATTTTATTTTTTCTCTCGAAAACAATAAATGGAAATGGAAATTGGTTTAAAGAGATTTGTTACTCATCTATAATTGAGTTCAAATGTCAATATTTGCTTTTAATTTTTAATTCAAAATGGCAGCGTTGGAGGTTATTTACACTGACACTTGCGATAAACGATTAGACCACTGTGGATTGTAAATTACAATGAAAAAACATTTTTAATCTTTCAAACCACTTGTGGTAATTGAAAAAATATTAATTTTCATGCGGTTGGAAAAAAAGAAATTTAATTTTTTTTACTTATTAGAACAGGCCTATTATTATTATTATTATTATTATTTTTATTAGGTGTTTTAATTGACTTGTGTATTCAGTTCCTTATTTATTTTTTAGTAGAAAATTTTTTTAACCGAATTTTATTCTATTTTTTTTAATTCAATTTTTTCTGTTGTTTTTTTTGTACAATTTAAACATTAATAAAGAATAATAAATTGTTATAAATAAAAACAATAAATTGTATTAAATATTAACAATGCCAAAATTGAAATAGACAAAAATAATATTAATAAACAATAGGTAATAAATTTTAATTGATAAAAAACAATAAATTGTAATAACAAAATTGAAATAAACAAAAATAACAATAATAAACAATAATTATAATTAATATTAATTAAGAAATAACAATAAAAATTGTAATAGTAAATTAAAAAATTATAATTAATCAAACAAATTATTAAATTGTATTATTTAAATAAATATTAAATAAATTATTAAATTAAATTATTATTAAATAGATAATAACAAATTACAATAATTAACAATAATAATTGTAATAATAAATACTAGCAGAATTATAACCTCTTGTAATTGTAAACAATAATAATTAACAAATAACAAATTTAAATAACAAATCATAAATAACAAATTGTATCAAATATAACAAATTATAAACAACACATTGTTATAAATAATATAACATAATATTTATAATTTAAATATTTGTATTGCAATTAAAAATTTTTATAATTGTAAATATTTATATAATTATAATTTTATAATTTTTATAATTATGTAAATATTTATGTTGTAATTATAAATATTTATATGACAATGATAAATATTTTTATTGTAATTTAGAAACATTTTAATCTATTATAAATGAATAATTATTGTTTTATTAATAATAATTAATAATAAAGTAAATTTTATTTTTATTATTATTATTTTATTTAATAATTAATTATTGCGTTAATTTATACGATTCTTTTTCAGTAATTAAAAATTGCAAAGAAACTTTTTTGCCAAATATTTTCGAAAAGTATTTATATTTAAAAACGAGAATGTTTCATTTTCCAAAAAGTGAATTTAAATTTCCCCCTATTTATGAATATATTATTATTATTTAGCAATTTTTTTGTATTAAGGAAAAGGGGAATATTTAGTAATTCAACCGATAGATCGCAGCAGCTGCTACAAAGCACACGTGCCAGAAGCTTTTCTGATCGCCCACCGCATTAACCCTCGCTCACGCATTAAGCTTTTAGTTTATGATTACACTTTAGTCGTTGGAAAATGGGTAGGAGGGTTGATAAGAGATTACAGCTATTTGAAAAGACTTTAATGTGAAGAAAATCGCGTCTCTCGAAGCATTCTTACTTTCTCTAATCTACATATATATGTGTGAGTGTGTGTATGTGTGCATGTAAATATCTCCTTTTTAACTTTAATATACAACATTTCTTTTTTGTTCAATTTCACACTCTATCGAATAATTGATATGCTCATTAGTTCCATATCATGTGAAAATTTAATAGTCCTGAATTATTGAAGAAAAAATAATATATAATATCCCATCAAAAAATTGAGAGGAAAAAAAATTATTTTAGAGGAGAGAAAAAAATCGGGTGGTTGGAGTTTAAAAAAATAAATTTTCAATTTTTGTGAATAATTGCAGATTCTTTGTAAATAATTTAACACTTCAGACAAATTAACCTAATTTTAATTGGAATTATTCGATTAGATAGAATTTAAAATTTTATTTCTTTAATTTTTCATTTTTATTATTTCGTTACTGGTTTTTAGTGTCCAATTTTTTTAATCGTTTCAAAAAATTATTTATTTTTGCTATAATTTAAATTATTTTTATTTATTTATTAAGTGTATATTTTATTATTATTATTATTAGTATTATCATTATTATTATTATTAATATTAATATATAGTATTTTGAAATTAAAATCAACTCTTTTCAAAAATTAATTTATTTTTACTATAATTTATATTATTTTTATTTTGTTTTGTAATGAGAAGGCCTAGATACGATACGATACCGTATCTAGGCCTTCTCATTACTAAAAAAATTAATTAATACGGTCAACCAAATGCAAAAATTACAAATTATTTTTATTTGTTTATTTATTTATGAAGTGTATATTTTATCATTATTATTAATATATATTTTGAAATTAAAATCAACTCTTTTCAAAAATTTATTTATTTCTACTATAATTTATATTATTTTATTATTGTTATTAAAATATAGAATTTTGAAATTAAAATCAACTCTATAAAATTTGTTTTATTCGGTTTTAGAAATATACAATTGTTACATATTAAATTAACTATTTACTCTGATCGAAAGTAAACAAATTTTCCATTCATACACTGAAAGAAAATGTATGTTAAATTTTGTAAAAGTATTTTACAATTTGGAAAAAAGGGCAACAAACCGAAATTTTAATATAAAAAATACTGAAGTTTAAAAAAATGTTTGTAATTATGTAAATTATTATTTTAATTTATGTAATTAATTACAAATGTTAATTTATGTAATTTAGCAAAAGTTATATTGAAGTTGAATTAAAATTTTGGACATTCGATATAATTATACTAAATTCTACATAATTTTTTTTAATCTTTAATATTTTTTATATCAAAATTTTGGTTTGTTTTACTTTTTCCCACAAATTGTATATACTTTTACAAAATTTAATATACATTTTTTTCACTGTATACGAATAATTATAAAATAATTGAATGTCTAATTACTCTTCAGATTAATCAGTCTGATTTTAGTAGAAATTATTTAATTCCACTAAGTAGAATTAAATAAAATTAAAAATTCTTTTAATATTTATTTCTTTTTTTTTACTCATTCCTGTAATTTCTTTTGTTATTTATATCATTTTTTTATTTTTACTACTATTTGGAATATTTTGTTATTAATATTCAAGGATATTTTTTTACTAGATATAAATTTTGCAAAAAACTATTTTAAAAAGTAGTTGAAAAAGACAATTTAATGTTTATTATGACTGAAATTATTAGACATTTTTGGTTCAATATTTATTCGAAAATAATTTAAAACTTTCTGACTTACCTCTCTGGAGGATTTAAAGTTAATTCTAATTTTTTAAATTTCAATTTAACAAAATATGGAAAAATAAATAAAATTAAGACCAGAGAAATAAATTTAAGAAAAAATTGAACAGTAAAGTAAATAAAAATAAAGTAATTCATAATTAAAAAATGAAAATGAAGAAAATTAAAATATAATGAATAAAGTGTATTAACTATTTAGTACGTAAATATTAAGCAAAAAGTTTTTAATAATTCTATTATTATAAACAGTAAATTGAACTTTTTAAACTACTTTTTAAAATAGTGTTTTTCAAAATTGATTTGTAGTAAAAAAATATTCTCAAAAATTAATAACAAAACATTCTAAAAAGAAGTAAAGATAAATAAAAAATTGATATAAATAACAAAATAATTAAATTAAATACAAAAAAAATTAAATGAATAAATAAAACAGTAGCTATAAATATAAAAAGAATTTTTAAATTAATTTGAATTCTATTTAGTATAATATTTTTAATTCTACTTAGTAAAATTAAATAATTTCTACTTTCTGTAGAAAATATTGTTTAGAAAATTCATGATTCTTTAGTGTTTTAGTCGTAAAGAAGAATTCAAATAAAATTCGATTGTGTAAATTACAAATGAACTGTTTGTAATAATAATTTTTTTTTTATTTGCAGTACTAATCTGCTTTCCTTAATCAAATGAACATTAAAAGGAAAATTCAACGATTCTCCCGAAACTGAAACTTTCAAAGCCCTTTCATTTTTTCTCGTCTCGTGACATTTTTTTCTCGAGATTTTCAATAAACTTTTAAATCCCCAGCACTTTGGGAGAAAATATGGAAATATTAGGATACGAATTTTCTTGAACGTATATATATTTCCGGTTATTCTGTGTTTTCGTATATAGTTATATATGTACGAAATATATATATATATATATATATATATATATATATATATAGATATAAAATATGTATTTATATATACTCGTATATATACGTATTTATAAAATGTATATATACGGAAACCATAACCGAGCTTAATACATGTACCTGCACCGGCCGAGTGCTTCCGGAGACATACGAAGCATTCGTGCGGCAGCGATCGAGCGAGCGACGTGATTCCCCTCATTTCGTGGCTATATAGGGGAATTCCCAAACCCTCGAAAAGTTTCCCCCTATGATTCCGCGAGTACTCTTTCTCTCTTCTCGCCCTCTCCCTCCCCCCTTCCACCCTCTTTGCTTCCTACTCTAGATCTCCTCTCCCACTACTTTTTCACCCTTCTCCATAGTGGGTTTTACTCTCTCTCTCTCTTACTCTCTCCCCCCACTCTCCTCACCTCTCAAACCGTTGCATATCCTCAGGATCGGCTCAACAGAGTAAAAGAATTTTTTAATTATCATAGCTCTTATATTTGCTTTACTAAACAGATCAACGAGCAAAACTGAAATTATTTCCGCAGGGATTGAAAACGAAATGCTAAACAAACTGAATAATGGAGAAGAAAAAAAAATTATTTCTACAGATCGTTATCGAGTGTGGGTGGTTTTTTTTAATCTTTCTTTTTTGTAGTTTTAGTCTAAATTGCTTGCATTCACGTATGTTTGGGAATTTTCATTTTTGGAAAGAACGAATATTTTTTTGTCTTTGTTAAAAGTTTTGAGAATCGTTGTCATTTTAAAAACCAAGAAAGTTTTCTATTTTATAAATTTTTGAGCCAATTTTGCGCATTTGAACATTTTACTGTTTTTCAACTTGGTAAGAAAAAAATTTATAATATTAAAGTTGCGTTTGAGCCCCAATTTCTAGGTTTGACTATTTTTTCCCAATTTTCGGTCATTTTTCTCGTAGGGTTGCAATTATTTTTGCAAAATTCAACCGTGATTCACATTTATAATCGATTAAGGTTGTGCCTCTACTAAATTTTCGTCAAATTTGGAAAAGAAAAAGTGTAGAAATCTCCTTTACCGACTGTGGTAATTTTCTAATTTTGTAGGACTTGGGTCGATATGTGATTCGATTCATATAATTTCTGTAAAGTAGAGGCGCTAGCGCTTCAGAAGGAATCAAATATCAACTTGCAATTATAAATTCATGAGAAATTTCAATATTTTATAGTGACTTTACTTTCATATTCACATATAAATGAAACGTATACAAGAAATTATTAATTTTTTTCTAGAACTATTTATAATTCATTGTGTTTAATATTCAGGAAAATTTTTCACTGTTATTATGTATTCTCATATGATATTCCAACGTAACCCAAAAGTGTCAATTATTCTTATTAGTTGCATTATAGTTGTTCGTAAATCATTTTAATACTTTAAAAAAATGCGGAGTTGGTTTGCATTAATAATTAATTAATTAGTGATTATAAAATAATAATTCTAGGTTTTGAAAAGTTATGAGAGTTAAAATGGAAATAAAAGTAGGATAACAGTATTAAATAAACATTAACAATTTTGAATAAATATTTGATAATAATATTTGATAATTATATTTGAAAATTATTTTTTAATACTTAATATTTAATAAATATTTAATAAATATTTTTAAATGTTTTTAAAATATTTTAAAATGTTTTTAAAATATTTAAAAATATTTTTAAAATATTTAAAAATATTTTTACCAATTTCAGATAAATATTGTTCGGGACATTAAATAAATATGATTAACGATATTAAATATTATAAACAAATATAAAAAAAATAAAGAATACTAAGAATTCAATGTTAATAATAATTAACAGTTTTTAATAAATTGTTTTAACAATATTTAATAAATATTGTTAACGATATTAAATAAAAGTTATTTAAATAAATGTTATTAATCATAAAAAATATTAAAAACACTAAAAAACTTTGTTAACAATTTTGTTAACAATTTTGAAAAACTATTTTTATAAGAATATTAAATAAACTTCTGCAACTAATATTATAATTTAAACTGTTGGAATTTTTTAATTAACTGTCAAGTTTTTTTTTTTTTTTTTTGTCGAAATAGCGAGAGTTCTATTTAAGTTTGGAAACTTGCAATTCAAGTCAAATCGGTCATCCTTTGTTCTCTACCCAAACATAGCTCTCGGGTGTAAACACAGAAGTACTGTTTACCTTAAAGTGAAATTAGAGATTAAAATATCTATCCGTGTAATTTAAAATATTTTCGTGTCAGTAACTTTTTTAGAACGAAATAAAATTAAATTATTTAACGAATTTTAAATTATTTTTTTTTTTAATTTAAAATGTTTAAAAATAAGGATTTAAAATAATAGGAAAAATTTTTCTTTTTTTCCAGATTCGAGAGTTTATGAAACTTCTAAAATCCCGAATGAGTGTTTTTTGTGTTCCGAACATGACAACGTTAGCAGTGGAATTCCAAGATGGCGACGTAAAATGTCGGTAAAAGTAGAGTTCTGTAAGGTTTTGAACATTTTTAATAGTATTTGCTAAGTTTTTTTTGTTGTTCTTTTATTTTTCTCTTATTTTTCTTTTATTTTTCTTTTATTTTTCTTTTCCATTATTATTTTATGTTTTTATCATATTCGGATTTGAACTAGTATCAATGTGAATCACTTTTAAAGTGGTAAAATTTTATACTTAACCGAAATCTATACAAGTTGGTAACAATCTGCAATATCTCGGGTGCTTTACACCATTTTGTGAGTCATTCAGTGGATTATGTTTTGAAATATTTTTATATTTCGATTATTTAGGGTTGAAATTAAGTGCCTCTACTATTTTTTTTGCCGAATTTGGTAATTAAATTGTGAGTTAGATTTCTGAATTACCGACAGAATTTTTTTTTTTTTTAATTATAGGGTCGGTAAATGTTTTCTATTCTTTTGTGCTTTGGAAAGTGGCCGTTAGAGCGCTGACAAATGTGAACAGAAACAAAGATTATTAAATTATTTTTTATTAAAAAATTATGAAAAAATATTATTAACAAATTATTATTGTTAATTTAATTAATTAATTTCCAAATGAATTAAATAAAAAAAGTCCAAATGGACTTCAATAAAATTTAATTTAATAATTATTAAAAAAAACTAAATTATTTTAACAAAAATTAAATTTAATGTTTAGGAAGTTTTTGTAATTAATAGTTAATTGGTTAGAAAATTTGTTTAGTTCAATTATTTTAATTATAAAAATTAAATAAAATATTATTTAAATAATTTAATTTATTAATTAAATTGTTATAATTAGCATTTAATTTCTGAAAGAATTTCAAAGAATTTTAAACTTGGAGCAATAATATTTTTATTTTAAAATCATTTTTTTGTTTTAATTACTTTTCTTTAATTTTTAATTTAATTTTCTAATTGTAAATAGTTCCTTATTTTTGCGGTTTTCCTTTGTTCTTTTGTCAATTCTCCCTCTTCTTTTTCATGGGTAAATTTATGAATAAGTTATCACTTTTTTATTTCACTATCAGCGAAATAAGATTCCACCATCTTTTTCAAATTTTCTCTTCCTCTTCCAGACAACGACACGCGAATCGGAGGAGTAAACGCGCGGCATTATTATTTTCGAATCAGATTCTTCGTTTTCCATTAGAAATCTTTTTCTAATCTACGAATTGTGCCAATTGAAAAATGGACTTTTCATTTTGCATCTCGTTGAGTTATTATTGGAAAACATTCTTCCCTGTAGACAATATGTTTTTTTTCTCCCTTCTTGCCAAGACGGCAGGGATGGAATTCTGCGAAAAAAAATCCCTTTCTCCTATATATTTATTATAAAACGTTTTCACGAATTTTTACTCTTCTGTAAATATTTTTACCAAAATATTTTTACTGTTTTTACTGTTGGAATTTGATTTTTAAAAAAGTAAACTTTGTTTCCTTATGAAAGTAATTGAAATTAATTTATTTATGAATAATTGTTTTTGTTTTAAATAATAGCTATAAAAAAAATTAATTAAACTATTAATAATAAATAGTTATTTATTTATAAATGAAGGAAATAAAGTTATGGTAATAAATCTTTGTATTATCTATAAAAAAATGGAACTATTCTATTTAACTATCTTTGTATTATCTATAAAAAAATAGAACTATTCTATTTAACTATTTCTATTTATTCTATTTATTTTTTCATTTTAACTGTTTTTTTATTTTTTTTCAAAAAAAAAAATTATTTGATTCAAATAACCGATTATTTGACTATCATCAAATAAATATTTACTTGAATCAGATAAATTGTATTTGAATAAAATATTTCAGTATTTGAAGTAAATATTATTTAATTGATTCAAATAAAAATTATTTGATTCAAGTAAATATTCATTTGATAATAGTCAAATAATCATTTATTTGTATTAAATAATTTTTTTTTCATTGTATTGAAAAATATAAGCGTGTTTAATTGAATTTTTCTAAATGTATTCTTAATTAAAGATATTTTTAAAAGATAAAATCGATTTTATTAATGTGAAAGTTACATTAACGATTTAAAGGGATTTTTTTTCTATAACTTTCTTTATTTTTATAGAAGTTACGGAATAAAAGGCATTTTAGGAGATTGCATAGGGTTTTACAATAAATTATGAGATTCTACGGGAAGTCACAAAAGAGATTATGCGAGATTACATAGGATTTAAAGAGATTTCAACGAGTTCCTAAAAAATTTAGAAATAAAAGTTATATATTTTAGAGATAATAGGATTACAAGAATAAATACATTAAACATGAATATAATAGAGGTAATCGATTAATTGACTCCTGATTTATGTTATTTTGGAAAAAAGTTTCTATTCTTCGTAAACAAAGGCATTGTGAAGTAAAATTTCCATTATTTGGCTAATTTTGAAATTTAGGACGAATTAATCAGTAGAAAATTAGAAATATTAATTAAAATTTTGTTTTGAAATTAATGATTAGATATTAATTGAATTTAATTTTAATTCATGGGATTTAAAAAGTTTTTTTCAAATACCTATGTGTTTCGAAACTAAAATTTTGGTAAAATTAGTTAAACGGCTGCTGCTTTATATTTTCTAAATAAACAAATAAGATCAAAAAATAAATATCATTCAATTCTTGCAAGAAATTATACCAATTTTTTTAATACTTAAATTCTTTTGAAATCTGTATTTTTTTTACTTCATTTTGATGTAACTAATATTTTGTTTTTGATAAAATTAAGAATAAAATTAATTTTATTACTTTAAAAGAAAATTAATTTTATTTACTTTAAAAGAAAATTAATTTTATTTACTTTAAAAGAAAATTAATTTTATTAATTTAAAAGAAAATTAATTTTATTAATTTAAAGGAAAATTAATTTTATTAATTTAAAAGAAAATAAAAGTTATTGATTAAAAAGAAAATTAAAAATTTATAAAATAAATCAAATTGAACTAAATAAATAAAGACTTCACAGGAATTTAATTATTTAAGAAAAAATTAATATGATTCGTTGTAAAAATTCAAATGTTTTCATAAAGAGTAAAATTATTTTCTGGATTTTAATTATTTTCAATAATATTTTAATTAAATTTCTCGAAAATTGTCATTACTGTTAAAAATTTATTAAAATTCTTCAAAATCATTCAATTATTGGAAAAAATTGATAAAATTCTTTAGAGGTATTCAATTTAAAAAATAATGAATTATTTAATCAATTATTTATTCTCTATTAAAGTGATTGAATTATCGTACAAATTTCGGAAAAAAGTTTACTTAAATATTCATTTCAGATTAAATTTTACAAACTTAAATATTACAACCATTTTAGAATGAATTGTTTTGCAAATAATTAAATTTCAAAAGATTTTTAAATAGATTTTCAAATACACATTGAAAAATTTTTGCTAATTGTTGTAAAAATTGAAATAATATTTAATTATTTATTTTAAAAAAATAAGAGTTGTAATTTTACAAGTAGTTAAATTTCAAATAGTTTTATATTAATTTCATTAAAAATATGAGTTTCAGAAGAAAAATGAATTAGTTTTCAAGTATTTATTTAACAAAAATTATTCAATTTTTAAATAATTAAATTTAGCAACTACGAAAATCAATTAGTGTTTTGAAAAATTGGAATAACAATTTGTTAAACTTTGTTAAATTCCTGCTTAAATAATTGAAAGAGATGAAATTAATTTTCCAATTAAAAATTTTGGCAACTTTAAATGAAAATTATTTTTTTTTTATTATAAAGAATTTTTCTTTGCTGCTTTAAAAATTGTTTTTCGTAATAATCGTATTTTTGAAAAAAATTCTGATGGAAAATTTGGAAAATAATGAAATTTTAAAATTCAATATTTTTTTCAAATATTTATAATTTTATTTACATAATAATATGATTTATTGATGTTTTGTTCCTTTTTTTCGATGTTTGTGATGGAATAATTTTTTTTTTCATTTTTGGAAAGAAAAAAAATATTTTTATTCTCTTTGTTTAAAGTTTTGTAAGTCTTAGTCATTTAAAAACGGAGAATTTTTTTTCCAACTGTCCACCATTTTTCTCGTAGACTTGGAATTATTTTTTCAAAATTCATTTGTGATTCAATTTCCTAATCAATTTGTGCTAGTTGTATTTTTGTCCGAATTCGGAAAGAAAGAAAACTTGAATTCGACTTCATCGAATGAAATAAATTTTTTTATTATAAAAAATTTTATTGTTTTACTTTCTTAAAATTTGGAAGAAAGAATTTTATTGTTTTACTTTTATAAAATTTGGAGAAAGAATTTTATTGTTTTACTTTTATAAAATTTGGAGAAAGAATTTTATTGTTTTACTTTTATAAATTTTGCATTTAAAAAGAATTTTATTTTTTACATTTAAATATTTATTTTTGATTATGATTTGGAAAGGAAAAAAAATGATTTCAACTTCATTGAATGAAAAAAATTTTGTATTATAAAGAATTTTATTGTTTTACTTTCATAAGTTTTGTATTAAAAAGAATATTATCTTTTATTTTCAAAAATTTATTTTGATTATGATTTGGAAAGGAAAAAAAATTGAATTCGACTTCATCGAATGAAATAAATTTTCTGTTATAAAGAATTTTATTTTTTTACTTCTATAAATTTTGTATTAAAAAGAATTTTATTTTTTACACTTAAAATTTTTTTTTGCGAATATAATAGTATTTTTGAAAAAATTTGTTCTAAACATTTGGAAAATAATGGACTTTTATAAAAATTTACTTTCTTTAAAGAAAGTGAATATTTCTGATGGAAATCAGGAAAATACTGAATAAAATTTTGTGAATCGACTTTTTTATTTTTTTAGTCAATTTTTTAGTTAAAATTAATTTGACGATAGTAAATTTTTAATAAATTTTTTCAGTCCTGAACTACTTTTTGCTAAACTGAAAAAAAAAATTTATTTGATTCAAATAACCGATTATTTGTCTATAATCAAATGAATATTTACTTGAATCAAATAATTTTTATTTGAATCAATTAATTAGTATTTGCTTCAAATACTGAAATATTTGATTCAAATACTGAAATATTTGATTCAAATACTGAAATATTTGATTCAAATACAATTTATTTGATTCAAATAAAAATTATTTGATTCAAGTAAATATTTATTTGATTATAATTATTATAGACAAATAATCGGTTATTTGAATCAAATAAATTTTTTTTCAGTGTAGTTTTTTTAAAAAGTAATTATCGAGCCCAAAATCTTAAAATAAAAAAATGTTTGTTTGTGCAGACAACTTTGTTTAGAAATATAATTCTTTCATTAGTGATTATGTTAATAATTAAATTAAAATTCGATTGTTTAAATCAAAAATTATTTTTTTAGAATAATCATAATTTCTTAATTAGTGATTAGGATAAGAATTAAATTAAAATTCGATTGTATAAATTAGAAATTATTTTTTCTGAGAGTTTCCATTTTCTTTTTTCTTTTTTTTTTGCTTTATTTTGTTTTGCTTTTTTTTGTTTTGAAAAATGAATGAGAGGAGTCTTTTGATTCGAAGTGTAACATCTTTAAGATCCCCGTGTAAGAAGGATATAGACTTAGCCAGTTTATTCGGAGACAAAGCTCCCTGAAATCAAGCTGTAACAAGAGCAAAGCAGTTGTGTTTTTTATTGTGTTCACCATCACTTTGTACTCACTCACAATTACTCTTCATTCATCCAAAGAGCATTTCTGTCAGAAAGTAAAGAGGAAAGAGAGGAAAAAAAAATCATCATCACTATATATATATATATATTTACAAAGTACATATGTGAGCGCGCGCGCACGAGTAGAATATGCAAATTACTCGATATACATATATATTAATGTTAATATACAAAGTAAATTACTTAAAATTCAATTACTCTGATATTACATTTCTCTTGTCCTTACATTTAGAATTTACATGTAGGTATACGTTGGAATACATGAGCCGTCGGATTCTAAAACAGTCAGACAAAGTTTTGCCATTTCAAAAGTACTCTTTGGAAACTATTTGGAAAATTTCCTTAGGAAATGTTTAATTTTGCGGAAAATTTTGTGGGGAAAAGTTCTTTTTTCTCTTTGGTTTTTTTTGTTTTGTTTCTTCTTCTTTTTTTTTTGCTGCTTGGAATGAGGGGGAAATTAGTACGGATTTATATTGTTATTTTCAACGCGGAATCATTGTGTGTAATTATTTTGTAAATTGTCTGGAATTTTTGCGGAAAGTTTTGATTATTTGTTTTTACTATATATAGTTCTGGAGTGAATTTTACTAATTATAGTAGTCGAGGTAAATTGTCTTGGTAACTAGAATTTTGTAGTTAAGTAACTTTTATTATTTAGTTGATTGAAGTTGTTTATTATTTACTTTTTTTTCTTTTTTGAAACTCCAATTTTATTATTTAGTGTGGGCAATTTTTAATTTCTCATCCATTTTCATTTTTTTACTACAATTTTCTTGTTGCAACTTGATTTTTTACTAGAATTTTATTATTTAGTGCAATTTTGTTATTTTGCAATTTTAGTTTTTACTACAATTTCATTATTTACTGCAATTTTATTATTTTTCTGCAAATTCACTTCTAACTATAATTTCAATTTTACATTTAACTACAATTTTGAAATCTTATAGTAACTATATTTCTTACTAAAATTTTATTATTCACTGCAATTTTGTTATTTAGCTGCCATTTTACTTTTAACTACGATTACAATTTTACTTTTAACTATAATTTTGAAATCTTATCGTAACTACATTTTTTACTACAATTTTATTGTATTAGTATTTACTAGAATTTTTCAGTAATCATTAAAGTTTTGTAGTTTACTTAAATTTTGGTATTTAGCACAATTTTATTATTTACTAAATTTTCTTATTTACCCGAAAAAGTATAAAAATAGTAACTTTAATGTTTTTTTCGTAGTAAAACCAAAGATGCCAAAAAGTACTGCATATTTTTGGCAATTTTTACTATTTCTATACTGTAATTTTTACTACTCGGGAAACAAATTTTAGTAAAATTAATAAAAATTTACTTGAAACTTTGCAAACTTTATATTAAAAAAGACAAAATTAACCGAGATTCACGAGATTTTTGAAAAATGTACTTACGTTAATTTTTGTTTATTGTTGAAATTTTACTATTTATACGTAAAAACGAATAAATTTCCTTTTGTCATGAATTTTCACTGTAAAACATAAATTTTTAGGACTTTCAATGCAATTTAGGCAATTTTGACTGTTTTCAAAATAAATTTTACTTTTTTTTAACTAAATTTAAGAACAAATTATTTTTTTTACTAAAAATTAGTAAAATGTATTTCTTTATTTTACTAATAAATACTAATTCATACTAAATTTATTAATAACAATTTACTAATTCTACTAACTACTTGTTATTCAATAATTCTACTAATAATTATAACTTATTTACTAATTTTACTAATAAATTTCTAGAAAATACTCTTTTTTTGTAAAATTTGTTAATTTAATGCAAAAATCAGTAACTAATATAAATTAGTAAACATTTTTACTAAAGTAAATTTAAAGATTAAATCTCTTATGTTGAAAACATTTTCTAGAAATTTATTACTTAGTAACTAATCAAATTTTAGTAAAGATAATTGAAAAACAACTTAAATATAGATTCATTATTTAATATATATATATATATTTTTTTCTTAACAAATTCTAATTCACTAACGTTTTATTTACTCACTAAACTGAAATTACAAAACAGTTTAATAATTTAAATTAGCGTCTGATTTTTTGCTTTTGAATTAGTAAGTTTTACTAATAAAAAGTCATTTTCACTATTTTAATTTAATTTAATCCTTTAATTTTACTAAAAAATAGAATTTTTCACTAATTTATAGTAAAATTAGTAAATTTTGGTAATAAATAGCAATTTTGACTAATTTAATTTATAGTAAAGTAAGTAAATTTGAGTAAGAAACAGTAATTTTTACTAATTTGTTTGTATAATTTACTAATTTAAATACAAAAAGTAAATTTCAATATAAACTTGTAATTTTTACAAATAAATGGTAGTGTTAACTATATATTTAAAAAAATTTACAAAATCGGAAACAGAAAGTTGATTTTAATCATAATAAATAGCAATTTTTACTAATAAATACAACTTTCTACTATGTAGTTAGTAAAATTTACAAACTTGGAAGCAAAAGGTAAATTTTCCTTAAAAATAGTAATTTCTACTAATAAATAGAAATTTCTACCAATTTATTAGTAAAATTTACAAATTAGGAAGAAAAATGTAAATTTTACTCAAAAATAATTATTTTTTACAAATAAATATTAATTTCTACAAATAAATAGAAATTTCTATTAATGTTTTAGTAAAATTTACAAATTCGGAAGCAAAAAGGTAAATTTTACTAATAAATCCTAATTTTTTCTGTAAATTCTACTAAACTAATAATAATGTATTAGTAAAATTTACTAATTCAGAAGCAAAAAATCAGTCACTAATTCAAACTAATTAAAAATTGTAATAATTAAAATGTAAATTCGAAAGCAAAACGTAAATTTTACTTATAAATAGTAATTTTTATTAATAAATAGAAATTTCTACTAAATTTTAATATGTAAAATTTATAAATTCGGAAGTAAAAAGTTAATTTGACTAATAAATAGTAATTCCTACTAATGAATAGTAATTTTCTTTAATAAATAGAAATTTTTACTAATTTATTAGTAAAATTTACAAATTCGGAAGCAAAAAAGTAAATTTTACTAACAAATTCTAATTTCTACTACATTCTTCAAAATTAATAGTAATTTATTAGTAAAATTTATACAAATTCGGAAGCAAAAAATGAAAGTTTTCTAATAAATCCCAATTTTTTCTAAATTCTACCAAACTAATAATAATGTATTAGTAAAATTTACTAATTCAGATTCAAAAAAGTAAATTGTTCTAACTAATCCTAATTTCTACTAAATTCTACAAAATGAATAGTAATTTATTAGTAAAATTTACAAATTCGAAAGCAAAACCTAAATTTTACTTCTAAATAGTAATTTTTATTAATAAATAAAAATTTCTACTAAATTATGGTAAGTAAAATTTATAAATTCGGAAGAAAAAAATTAATTTCTCTAATAAATAGTAATTTCCACTGATAAATAGTAATTTCCATTAATAAATAGAAATTTCTACTAATTTTTAGTAAAATTTACAAATTCGGAAGCAAAAAAGTACATTGTTCTAATTAATCCTAATTTCTACTAAATTCTACAAAATTAATAGTAATTTATTACTAAAATTTACAAATTCGGAAGCAAAAAAGTAAATTGTTCTAACTAATCCTAATTTCTACTAAATTCTACAAAATGAATAGTAATTTATTAGTAAAATTTACAAATTCGGAAGCAAAAAAGTAAATTGTTCTAACTAATCCTAATTTCTACTAAATTCTACAAAATGAATAGTAATTTATTAGTAAAATTTACAAATTCGAAAGCAAAATAATAAATTTTACTAACTAATCCTGATTTCTACTAAATTCTACAAAATTAATAGTAATTTATTACTAAAATTTACAAATTCGGAAGCAAAAAAGTAAATGTTTCTAATAAATCCTAATGTTTACTAAATTCTTTAAAATTAATGGTAATTTATTGGTAAAATTTACTATTTAATAAGCAAAATATCAGTCACTAATTTAAATTAATAAAAAATTGTAATAATTAAAATTTAAATTGACTAATTTGTAATTATTTACCAAAAAAATGCATTCGATAGTAAAATTTTACTACAAACTTACAAATTGTTTTACTTTTCAGAGTTAGTTTAATTTACCTTCAAGAATAGCAAAATTTGCATAGCAGTTTCACTAATTTTTACTAATAATTGAATGAAAATATTCAGACTAGTAGGTTTTTACTACAAAAGTCTAGTAAAAATTACTTGATTCATTTCTTTTTCGTTTTGTCATAACATTGATGTTTCAAATTAATTATGACTAACAAAATTTATTTTCCATAAGTTTTGAATTTATTGGAATCATAATAAATTGTTTTCGCAGTATAGTGATTATTTTGAATCAAATAAATTTTTTTTTGCAATATAGTGATTATATTGAGTCAAATAAATTGTTTTCGTAGTATACACCCAGAGAATTTATATATTTGTCTCAGAACCAACTAGACTTTTTATTTGTTTCAAATAAATTTTATTTGGTTTAAATAAAATTTTATTTGACTCAAATATATGTTTTATTTATGTCGAATAAAAATTTTATTTGAAACAAATAAAAAGTCTAGTTGGTTTTGAGACAAATATACGTTTATTTAAATCAAATAAATTGTTTTCGTAGTATAGTGATTATATTGAATCAAATAATTTGTTTTCGCAGTATAGTGATTATATTGAATCAAATAATTTGTTTTCGCAATATAGTGATTATTTTGAATCAAATAAATTTTTTTCGCAGTATAGTGATTATATTGAGTCAAATAAATTGTTTTCGTAGTATAGTGAATATATTGAATCAAATAATTTATTTTCGCAGTATAGTGATTATATTGAATCAAATAATTTGTTTTCGCAGTATAGTGATTATATTGAATCAAATAATTTGTTTTCGCAATATAGTGATTATTTTGAATCAAATAAATTTTTTTCGCAGTATAGTGATTATATTGAGTCAAATAAAATGTTTTCGCAGTATAGTGATTATATTGAATCAAATAATTTGTTTTCGCAATATAGTGATTATTTTGAATCAAATAAATTTTTTTCGCAGTATAGTGATTATATTGAGTCAAATAAAATGTTTTCGTAGTATAGTGAATATATTGAATCAAATAATTTATTTTCGCAGTATAGTGATTATATTGAATCAAATAATTCGTTTTCGCAGTATAGTGATTATATTGAATCAAATAAATTCGTTTTGCAGTATAGTGATTATATTGAACAAAATTAATTTTTTTATAGTATAGTGATTACAATATTATATTGAATCAAATAAATTGTTTTCGCAGTATACTGATTATATTGAACTAAATTTTTTTTTCCGCAGTATACTGACTGTATTGAACTAAATTTTTTTTTCTCAGTATACTGATTAGTGTCAAGTGTCATTACACTTGTTCGGGAAAATTTTTCCCATTTTCTCCTAATTGTTAATTTATTTTCATTTTTCTCCATTTTACAGCTAATTTCGCTACTTTTTTTTATATTCCCCTCGTTGTCATTATTGAATTATTTAAAAACGTTTTGTCAATGATTGCTTTTCTTGGAATGATTTCCCGTAGGTCGTTTTACTTTGTTATACACTTTGTTAGAAACGTTTTCCAGACATAGGTGTGCATGTATATAGAGAGAGAGAGAGAGAGAGAGAGAGAGACAGAGAGAGGGAAGAAAAAAAAACCGATCTAGTTGATGCGAGTGTGTAAACAATTTTTATCGTTTTCTCTCTCTCTCTGACTCTATTGAAACAGAAGGGATATTAACCCTTTTCCTCGAGTGTTTGTAATTTTGCAAGTTGGCGAATTTTAAACAACATTTGCTTTTGTTCCTGTTGCTGTTAACAATTTCGATTGGAAAGTCGTGAGAGGCGCTAAATGCGCATGTGTCACTGGTGCTCCCGCCCTACCTTCAGTGAATCCCTCGTCGCTGACTACCTACGACTACAAGAGTACAAGACCAGAGACGGGAGTATTCTCTGACCGACCAGAGTTGAATGTATGTTCACGCGGTCAGGTTTTGCGGTTCGTTTCATTTTCCAGCGGCGCGTACATGTTCATTTTGCCGATCGTAGCCCGCGACGCCATTGTTATAATACCGAAGGAGTTTTTTTCCCCCTAAAATAGTGTGTGTTTTGCAAAAAAGAGGTGGAAAAAAAAAAATTTTTTTTTTTTTTTTGAATTAAATGAAAATTTTGAAAAGTTCATTGAGGGGAAAAAAAATTTGCCGGTAGTGAGAAAAGGAATATAATCTTGTTATATTTACGAGAGAAACACTTATCTGACTAAAAGCCGGCTTAACTTTTTTTTTTGCCTTCCTTGCTCTTCTTCTACTTCTTATCCCTTGCCGACATACGATTTTGACAGGTGCCGACGAACTGAATTTGATTTTTTTTTTTTTTTGACAAAGTGCGGGAAAAAAAATTTTTTCGTCACTTTTGCGGCAAAAAAAAAGAAGTGTAAAAGTGCGTGTGATTTTTTTTAACCCCTTTGGGAAGGAAAGTTTCCCGCTTGTTTTTCAATTTTCCTGCGTTGGTACGAAACTAGTACTTACTTGTTCGATTGTCAACTGCAGTTGTTTTTTTTTTTTCATCATCATCAGTGTGGTTTCAGTGTTTGTTTGTTTTTTTCTAAGTGAATTATGTGATTTTGGTTTTTTCACCAACAAAATAAGGATCTCTTTCTAAATTTTTCAAGTTTTCTTCATTGGGAGAATTAATAAACAATTAAAAAAGGTGTGTATAAAAAAATTCTAGTTTCAAAACTCGAAATTTGTTGAAATATTTTTTAACCGGCGTTTCGTTTCGTTTCGCGTAAGGGTTGGGTCCCAAAAAACACACTTCATATTTCGTTTGAAAATTTCTCCCTTTTTTTTCCCCTTTTCGTTTTTGAAATGAAGTTCATAACAGTGTTAATGGAGAGAAGGTGAACTCAATTTAAATTTATGACTCTCCTCTTGGAGTAAACAGAGAGCAGGTAAATCTAATTCGGAAGCGGGCGACAGGTGTCTTGGGTTGTTTGTTTTGGGGGAAGGGTTTATGCTCTATTTATATAGTTTTCCGATTAAGGATTCAAATTAACTTGGACTAATGAAATTAGGATTATCTTCTCGTTTATAAAATTAGATTGTTGCAATTTTCCTCCGGACAATTAGTGCGACGATTACTTGGAATTATATCTTATTGCAAAATAAATACGGTGTGGTTGATGAAATTCTCCCAATTTGTAGATTAATAATTAATTACTATTCTCGTTGGTTGGTGATTTAACGGAAACTTGTCAAAAAAGTGAAACTTGGGGCAAATTTTTGTTTCTTACCGGTAGAGATTTTTTTTTGTTTATTGAGTACAGTATTTTTTTCGCGATAAGGTGAAAATTAGTTGAATTGAAAAATTTTTGCATCAAAAAGTGAAAATTCAGAATCAGAAGCAGGGAATTTTGGACAGAAGAGTAAAAATAGCTGAAGTTGTAGTTAAAGTGAAAATTCTTGTGTCGAATAGTAAAGATTGAGAAAATAACTAAAACGTTAAATAATACAATACTAAATAATAATACAATACAATAATAATAAAATAATAATAATAATAATAATAATAATAATAATAATAATAATAATAATAATAATAATAATAATAATAATAATAATAATAGAAAAATACAAAAAACAAAATAGTGAAAATGGCTAAAATTAGTGATATTTGACATTTTTTCACCAAGTAACGAAACGGACTCAGATTAGTGAAACTTTTTCTACCGAATAGAAAAGATGACTAAACATTAGTAAAACTAAAATTCTTTTCAAACGAAGTAGTAAACATGACTAAAAAATTAGAAACATTGAAAATTTTCGTAATAAATGAACGTTAGTAAAACTAAAATTCTTTTCAAACGAAATAGTAAACATGACTAAAAAATTAGTAACATTGAAAATTTTCCTATTAAAGAATGAAATTGTGATTATTAGTGATATTTGATATTTTTCCGCCAAGTAATAAAAAGGACTCAGATTAGTAAAACTTTTTGTACCGATTGGCAAAGATGACTAATCGTTAGTAAAACTAAAATTCTTTTCAAACTGAATAGCAAACATGACTAAAAAACTAGTAATATTGCAAATTTTTCTAATAAATTAGTAACATTGAAAATTTCCCTAATAAATGAACGTTAGTAAAACTAAAATTCTTTTCTAACGAAATAGTAAAAAATAATAAAAAAAAAACTAAAAAAATTAGTAACATTGAAAATTTTCCTACTAAATAATGAAATTGACTCAAATCAGTGAACTGAAATTTTTGTACTAAACAGTGAAAGTGACTCGAATTTTCAAGCAAAAAAGTTGAAAATTATTCTACTAAACACCAAAGTTGGCTAAAATTAGTAAAAAATAAGTTTTTGTTTCTAATAATAAAAATGTGATTTAGAATCTTTCGTACCGAAAGATTAAACTAAACTAACCTAAACACTAAAAATTAAAATTCTTGGCGAACAAAACAAAGATTATTAAAATTAGTAAACATGGAAATTTTTGCACAAAAATAGTAGAAAAAATAGTAAAAGTAGTGAAAATTAAATTTTTGTTCCAAATAATAAAAATGACTGTGACTTAGAATCTTTCGTGCACCGAACATTAAAAGTGAATTTAAATTCCTAAACACTAAAAATTAAAATTCTTGGTGAACAAAACAAAGATTATTCAAATTAGTGAACATAGAAAATTTTGCACAAATATAGTAGAAAAAATAGTAAAAGTAGAGTGAAAATTAAATTTTTGTTCCAAATAATAGAAAAGTGACTCAGATTATTGTAAACTTTGAAACTTTCGCACCAAACGGAAAAAGTGACTCGAATGAGTAAACATAAAAATTTTTATAGTAAACATTAGAAGTGACTCAAAATCTCAAACAAAGATTAGGAAACTTTTTGTTGTAAATAGTGAAACTGTAAGTAAATTTGGTAAAAACTTTTTACTATTTTGAAAAATTGGACGAATTTTTACTAATTTATTTAGAAAGTAAATTATAGTAAAATTATTTTGACAAGTATGAATTATTAATAATGTAATAATATTAATAAACAGTAATAATATTATTAGTAACATTAATTTTTGTCGTAAAAACGGCTAAAAGTAGAAAAATTTTCGTTACTATTTTCTCTAAATTTTTACTAATTAATTTGGAAAGTTATTATTTTAACTGTTGTTAATATTTTTTATTAATGCTCGTATTATTATTAATAGTTAATATTATTACTTTTAGTAAAAGTGACTAAAATTAATAAAATTTTCGTTAATACATTGTGTATTCACTTAAAATTTTCACTTATTGCTTTGGAAAGTAATTATTTTGGATTGTTATTAGAATTGTTATTAAAATTGTTATTAATGTTTATATTAATATTAATATTATTATTTTTAGTAAAAGTGATTAAAATTAGTAACATTTTCGTTAATATTCACATAAAATTTTCACTTATTGCTTTGGAAAGTTATTATTCTGATTGTCATTAATATTATTATTAATGTTTATTATATTATTAATATTATTATTTTTAGTAAATGTGACTAAAATTAGTAAAATTTTTATTAATATTCTCTTTAAATTTTCACTAATTGATTTGGAAAGTTATTGAAAGTTATTATTTTGATTGTCATTAATATTGTCGTTAATGCTCATATTATTATTAATATTATTATTTTTAGTAAAAATGGCTAAAATTAGTAAAATTTTCGTTAATATTGTCTCGAAATTTGAATTTGTAACACTGTGTCACAATTTGAAGTAGTGACAGATTTTCTACTTTCAAATAAGTAAAATTGACTATCAAATAGAAGTTTCTGCTAATTTTATAAAAAAATTTTACTAAATCAAAAACAAAAATTCAGTCACTATTTCTAATTAGTAAACATTTTTTGTTTTTACTAATTGAAATTTAGAGAGTCGGTAACAATTATATTTTGATAAATGCTATTATTAACATTGTTAAACATATTGTTAAATTTTTAGTAATATTTTTATTACTATAATATTAACAAAAATGTTAATAATATTATTAATAAAAAAGTAATAAGAATGTTAATATTGTTTCTAAAAAAGTTATAAGATTGTTAATAATATTGTTTCTAAAAAAAGTAATAAAAAATGGTAGGAATATTATTAATTCACTTAGTAATAAAAATGTCAATAATAATACTATTAATAATAATTAATACTGTTGTCAGTAGCAACAAATTTAAAAAAAGCATAAAACTCTTCAACATTTGCAAAATTTAATCCCTTTCCTCAACACAAAAAATATTTGCAAAACTCTGAACACAAAGCGATATTCATTTTTATCAAAAAAAAAATCTACATAAAATGATCAATTTTTTTCCAGAAAGCTTTTCACGAAAATAATTAATAAACTCGCATAAAGAGTAATTAATTTTTTTTCTACTATATCTCTAGAGAAACGGTAACTTTTTGCTTTAAAAAAACCTAAAAAAAATAATTTGAAAAAAAGAACTCGAGACATAAAAAATAATTATATTTTACGTCGAGTTTTTGTTTTATTATTACATTCTCTCTCCATATGTATAGAAAAAATGATTTTTTTTTAATCTTCCTATTGATAAAAAATAACTGCTGTTTGAGTAATTTCTCTCTTTTTTCTGCGCGCATACATGGGAATAATTAACTTTGAAAGGTAGAAAAAAAAAGTTTATTTTTTTCCCTCATAAAACTGTTAAATAATTAGTTTTTAAAGTATATATGTACATTTTTCTATATACATAATTCAAGTATTGCGAGAAGACTTTTGTTAGGAATTATAAATTTCAAATTGTATGCGAGTATATATATATTTGTGCTTATGTGCGGGGATGTGTGCATTTATGTGAAAGTAAAATGGCAAGATATACTAATTAATTAGTGTCCATTCGATAATTAATTATTTTAGTATAAGCAATTTTCTTTCGTTATTTGCCTAAAAGTATTAATTTCTGGTGAAATTATGAATTCTCGGGAGTAAAAGATAATTACCGCTGTCATTAAATTGAGCATTTTTATTTATGAAATTCCTTAATGAAATTTAATAATTTACTGTTGTTCGATTAAGACTGGTATTTAGAATTTTTTTTCTCCTTAATTTATTTATTATTCAGTTGTTAAGTTTCGCTCCTTTATTTACTTGTTAATTTTTTACTTTTTTATTTACTATATAATTTTACTCAATTTAGTTCGTTTAAATTATTACTTTAGTTTTTTTAATTTAGTACTTTAGTTCTTTTAATTTAATACTTTAGTTTTTTTAATTTATTACTTTAGTTTTTTAATTTATTACTTTAGTTTTTTAAAATTTTTTTACTTTAGTTTCTTTAATTTTCAACTTTAGTTTATCTAACTAATAATTTTATTATTTTTACAAAATTAATTTCTTTTAGTTTTTTTCCTACTGTTATTTAAATTAATTTTCTTCACTCTATTAAGTTTTTGTTTAGTTTTTCAATTAGTTTGTTTACTTTAATTTCTTTACATTTTACAAAATTTATTTATTTATTTATTTGTCTATTACATTGTGGATATTTTAAAAACTGGTAGTTATTTTTTTTTTATAAGCAGCAATAAAATCCTTTTCAATTTTTCTGTATTCGTAAACAATTGAATTTTTTTCGGAATCATAAAGAACATTTTTCTGTTTTTTATGAAATGTAAAATGAAAATTTAAATTTCATTTTTCCCTAATTTTTCCTGCTATCGGGTAGATTAAATTTGATTGGAGTGCGAATGTACTTTTTTGTTTGTATTTCTCCATTCACTGGAAAAATAGCTTTGTAGCGGAAGAATGTTTTTTCAAATAATAGAAAAATATATCGGGCTTTCTTTTTATTTAAAAAAAAAAGGGAAACAAAAAATTAATTATTCCTTTCTGCAATTAGCATTATTTCTTATTTTTGCAAACATTTTTTCCCGACTATATTTTCAGTGTTTTTTTTTAAACTTCCATGCAAATATTTTTCTGAAATTTTACTTTAATAATATTTAAATAATTTTGTAACAATATTTAAATAATTTTGTAACAATATTTAAATAATTTTGTAACAATATTTAAATAATTTTTTAATATTTTTTTAAAATAATCGTTTTTTAATTATTTGGTAACAAAAAAAGACTTAAATTAATAGTCGTTTTTTAATTATTTGGTCACAAAAAAAGACTTAAATTTATTCGTTTATTTTTTACGCCCTTTTTTATTAAAAAATAATTTGTTTGCTTATACATTTTACAAAAGTCTTTTTCAATTTGAACATTTACAGTTATTTCCTTAAAGTAATGCTGAAAATTTATTAGTTTCAATTTTTGCCAGGAATTTATTTTTAAACGTATAATTTCATTTACTGTTCTTTCATTCTATTTTTCTAAATTGTTTTTTTAAATGTATCCCGGAAAGTGACTTTTCATTACTGTCAGTAATAACATCAATTTAAAAAGTACAAGTAAAAGATTTTAAAAACATTTTTATAAGAAAAGTGTTAGTCGGCAGAAAGTATATAGAAGCTCAATGCTGACAGAAGTACGAGGTAAAAATTGCATTTTCTAAACTTTACGTTGTAACGTTCTCTAAGCTTGAAAAGTTTTATGCTGAAAGTTATAAAAATATCCTTCCCTGTTTTTTATATATCTATATGTACATGAATTTTTCAAGTTTTTTTTCAAAAAAAAACTATAATGCAAAAAAAATCTCGTCCCCATTTTCATCGATTTTGAAAATATATTTTTGGCATCTTTTTTAAAGATTGTAAATCTGAATTAGTTGAGAGATACTAATTTTTAGTAGAAAATAAGTAGGTGTTGGTAGAAAATAACTAATTTTTCGTAGAAAATAAGTAGATATTAGTAGAAAACAAATAATTTGCAGTAGAAAATAAGTAATTATAGATGAAAAATAAGAAATTATAAGCATAATTTTATTAAAATTATAAGGAAAATAAGAAATTATTAATTTTATTTAGCGCACGACTTTTTTTTATTTTTAAATTTAAATTTGCAAATTTTTTGTTACTAAAATTTTGGCTGGTTTTTTTTACCAATTATTAAAAAAATAACTATATATTAGTAGAAAAAACCACTTATTAGTAGAAAATGACTAATTATTACAAAATTATCTCTGAATCCGAATAAGTATAAATTTCACTTAATTAAAGTAGTAAAAAATATTGCTAATTTAATTTAGTAAAAATTTATATTTGAAATTAGTAAAATTTTCTACAATTTTAAATTAGTGGAAATTTCTACCATTTCTTTAGTAACTTTAAACCAAAAATTTAGTAACAAATTTAAAACTTTAAGAAAATAGTAAAATTTTACCATAGAAGTGGAAATTATTTTTAATTTTAATAAATTAATAATCATTAGTTGGTAGTAAAATTTTGATACATTTTCAGCTTTAGATATTAGTAATAAATAATTAAGTATTAGTAAAAAAAATTTTTTTCTTCTAGTATTTAACTTTTTATTAAAAATTAGTAAGCACTCTTCTAATTTAAATCAGGCCTGATTTAAATTAGTAGAAAGTTCCTTAATTTCAGTTAGTAAAAATTTTTACATCTGTAAATGAGTAAAAATGGCTACTATTTTAAATTGATAAACATTTCTATTAAATCTTATTATCTTTTCATCTAAAATTTAGTAAAAAATTCTAAACATTTAAAGAACTAGTAAATTTTTCTAAAAAGACGAGAAAATTATTACTAAATTTTATTAGTGAACTAGTTTTTTCATTTAAATTTTTAAATTTCAATGTAGGAAGTAATTGTTTGTAAAATTTTTTCTGAAGTTTTGTTTCATCAATGGGTAAAGAATGACTAATTATTATTTGAATATTACTAATTATTATTTGAAATTTATTAATAATTATTTGAAAATGACTAATTATTTATTGATAATTAATCATTTTTATTCGAAAATTACTAATTATTATTTAAAAATGACTAATTATTAGAAGCAAGTAACTTATTTCACTATTTGTTTTATTTACAACTAATTTTAGTTATTTTCACATAAACTAAAAGTAAATTTACCTAATAATTAGTCGTTACTATAACTACTTTCTTAGTAAAATATTATTGCTTGAATCATTGACTAAATTTTTATTATCAAGTTAATTATTTTTTTTAAATTCTAATTTCGAGAGTACTCTCTAAATTTGAATTAGTTAAAAAAAATAATTTGATAGCAAAAAGTCAGTCACTGATTCAAATAGTAATATTTTACTAATTAAATATTTAATAATGATTAATTATTAGTTAAATTCACTTTTAGGTTATGTAAAAATGACTAAAATTAATTGAAATTAAAACAAATAGTGAAATTTGAGTATTTTCATCATTACGTTATTTAGTAACTACAAAATTTTACTAACTTGGTTATTTCTCAAATACCAAAAAATAAAAATCTGTTATTTTCTACTATAGTAACTGACTCAATTAGTAAAATTTGACTATTTTCTACTATAGTAACTAACTCAGTTAGTAAAATTTGACTATTTTCTACTATAGTAATTAACTAAATTAGTAAAATTTGGCTACTTTTTTCCTAGTTATTTATTTACTTATAATTAGTATAATTAATTACGAATAATTAGTTATTTTCTACTAATTGCTGAAAAAATGTCAGCCCCCATTTTACTGGTAATTAGTTTTTTTTAACTGATTCAGATTTTCGGAGTAGATAAAAATTTGGAGAGTGAATTTCGTACAGTTAGTTTCGAAAAATTATTCTCTCACTAGAGTTAAAAAAACAATTTTTTCAAGAGCATAAAAAAGAGGGAAAATAATATACACATAGACTCGATATATATTCATTATTAATAACCAAATTTCAAATTAAATCCAAGAGGGTTTGCAAATTATATGCCTGCCATATTTCGCATAAAACCCAAGAGGGCTTGAAAATTAATACCCAAAGTAAATAGCACAAACAGAAACTCCATAAATTAATCATTTTCAGTCGGAGTGATCTGCAGTTAATGAATTTCCCCTGTTTTCACATATTCCGTATATACATATATATGTACATATGAGAAAACAGAATTTGGTCCATTTTGTTTCATATTTTTTCACCCGTATGGAAAAGAGAGAGATGGAAGAGTAACTCTCTTAGTTTGATTCAGTTCAAAATCATGGTTTTAACTGACAATCAGTGACTGACTGTTTACTTCTGAATCAGTTAAAAACAATTGATTTTCAATTGAAAACAACTAATTTTTAGTTTAAAAATAACTGAAAATAAAATAACTGAAATACAGTAAAAAATAACTGAAAAATTAGTTAAACTTGACTAATTGAAACAGTCAAAAAAAAATTTACTGAAACATTAGTTATTTTTTACTGACAACAATCTAACTAACATTTCAGTTAAAAAATAACTGATTTATAGTAAAAATAACTGAAAAATAAGTTAAACTTGACTAATTAAATCAGTCATAAAAAAATTACTTAAACATCAGTTATTTTTAACTGACAATCAGTTATTTTTAACTAATTGTCACTAATTTTAGTTAGTAGTGACAATTTTTACAATTTTAAGTTAGTAAATTTATCTTCTATTGTAAATTAGTTAAAATTAGTAAATTTGACTATTAAATATCAGTTTTTACTGAGTGCAAAAATTCTAATTACTAATAAAAAGTAGTTTTCACTAATTTTATTTAATATAAATATTTACCTTTTCTAATAATTGATTTACAGTAAAAAATAACTAAATAATTAGTTAAACTTGACTAATTGAATCAGTAAAAAAAATTCACTGAAAAGTAATTTTTAACTAATTCTCACTAATTTCAGTTAGTGAAAATTTTTACAAATTTCCGTTAGTAAACTTGTCTACTATTGTAAATTAGTTAAAAATAGTCAATTTGACTATTAAATATGAGTTTTTACTGAATGCAAAAATTCTAATTACTAATAAAAAGTGGTTATCACTAATTTAATTAAATATAATTATTTACCTTTACTAATAAATGATTTACAGTAAAAAATAACTAAAAAATTAGTTAAACTTGACTAATTGAATGAGTCAAAAAAAATTTTTTTAACTGACAATCAGTTATTTTTAACTAATTGTCACTAATTTCAGTTAGTGAAAATTTTTACAAATTTAAGTCAGTAAACTTGTCTACTATTGTAAATTAATTAAAATAATCGGTTATTTGAATAAAATCAATTTTTTTCAGTGTACTCAATGCAAAAATTCTAATTACTAATAAAAAGTAGTTTTAACTAATTTAATTTAATATAATCATTTACCATTACTAATAATTTATTTACAGTAAAAAGTAACTGAAAAATTAGTTAAACTTGACTAATTGAATCAGTCAAAAAAAAAAAGTTCACTAAAGTATCAGTTATTTTTAATTGACAATCAGTTATTTTAAACTAATTATCACTAATTTCAGTGGGTGAAAATTTTTACAAATTAAAATTAGTAAACTTGTCTACTATTGTAAATTAATTAAAATTAGTAAATTTGACTATTAAAAATGAGTTTTTACACTAAAAAAAATTTATTTGATTCAAATAACCGATTATTTGACTATTATTATCAAATAAATATTTACTTAAATCAAATATTTCACTATTTGAAGCAAATAAATTGTATTTGAATCAAATATTTCAGTATTTGAAGCAAATAAATTGTATTTGAATTAAATATTTCAGTATTTGAAGCAAATACTATTTAATTGATTTGAATAACAATTATTTGATTCCACACTCTAAATCCGAATCAGTGAAAATTTCACTGATTTCAAATCATTGGCCCAGTTTTCTTTAATTCATCAGTAGAATTTCACTGAGAATAAGTTAAAACCACTGATTGTCAGTGAAATTTCACTGATGAATTAAAGAAAACTGGGCCACTGATTGAAATCAGTCAAAATTTTAACTGATTCAGATTTCAAGTGCAGTAAATATTTATTTGATAATAGTCAAATAATCGGTTATTTGAATCAAATAAATTTTTTTTTCAGTGCACTGAATGGAAAAATTCTAATTACTAATAAAAAGTAGTTATCACTAATTTAATTTAATATAATTATTTACCTTTACTAATAAATGATTTACAGTAAAAATAACTGAAAAATTAGATAAACTTGACTAATTGAATCAGTCAAAAAAATTCACTGAAACATCAGTATTTTTTAATTGACAATCAGTTATTTTTAACTAATTGTCACTTATTTCAGTTAGTGAAAATTTTTACAAATTTAAGTTAGTAAACTTGTCTACTATTGTAAATTAGTTAAAATTAGTAAATTTGACTATTAAATATGAGTTTTTACACTGAAAAAAAAAATTATTTGATTTAAATAACCGATTATTTGACTATTATCAAATAAATACTTACTTGAATCAAATAAATACTTACTTGAATCAAATAATTTTTATTTGAATCAAATAAATTGTATTTGAATCAAATATTTCAGTATTTGAAGCAAATATTTCAGTATTTGAAGCAAATAAATTGTATTTGAATCAAATATTTCAGTATTTGCAGCAAATAAATTGTATTTGAATCAAATATTTCAGTATTTAAAGCAAATAAATTGTATTTGAATCAAATATTTCAGTAGTTGAAGCAAATACTATTTAATTGATTTAAATAAAAATTATTTGATTTAAGTAAATATTTATTTGATAATAGTCGCTAATAATCGGTTATTTGAATCAAATAATTTTTTTTTTTCAGTGTACTGAATGCAAACGTCGGTGAAGTTCGCAACGTTTATGATCAACGATTGAAAGAAAAAAAATTATTCTCCTACCAAAAACAATCGAAATTATTGTTGACAAATATTTTTTTTGTAAATCATTATTAAAAAATTAAAACGCATTATTTTCTGTACAAAAATTTATCAAAAATTGCGAAAAAAAACTATTTTTCATCAGTAATCGTTGACTATAAACGTTGTAAACTTCACCAACGTGAATGCAAAAATTCTAATTACTAATAAAAAGTAGTTTTCACTTATTTAATTTAATATAAATATTTACCTTTACTAATAATTGATTTACAGTAAAAAATAACTGAAAAATTAGTTAAACTTGACTAATTGAATTATTAAAAAAAATTTACTGAAACATCAGTTATTTTTAACTGACAATCAGTTATTTTTAACTGACAATCAGTTATTTTTAACTAATTGTCAGTAGAAATATTACTATTTGAATTAGTGACTGACTTTTTGCTTTTAAATCAGTTATTTTTGACTGATTCAATAAATTTAGAGAGTAGAGAAGAGAAGAAAAGGGAAGAGAATGGAAGAAAAGAGTAGAGAAGAGAAGAGAAGAGAGGAGAAGAGAAGGAAAGAGAAGGGAAAAGAAGAGTAGGAAAGAGAGGAGAAAAGAGGAGAGGAGAAAAAAATGTTAAAAGAAGAAAAAAATAAATAAACCAGTGAAGATTAAAAAGTGATACGATAAAAAGGGATAAAATAGTAAAATTTTTATCCTCCATAAAATCGTTTAATAGATGCAGCAGCGTCTGACGGGAGTTTTCCAACGTTAAAAGGAACGACGAGGTGCGAGGGCAATCCCCCGTGACATTGAATCGGTGCATGCTAATCGCGATCTTGAAACAAAGCTTTCAAGCGCCGCGCCAAACGAGAATGAGCGAGAGAGAGAGTGAGAGAGAGAATGTGTGTGTAGGGTCGAAAGAGAGCGAGTTTTGAAAGTTCCGAGTGTGGTTATTTGCGGCCTATCGAGTTTTGCGCGCTTCCGACTCTGAAGCTTTTCATCACAGCATCGATTTGGCATTCATATAAGTACGTCATTATTCCATGGACGCACTCACTCTGCTCACAGGCAAACGCGGATTTTCCCCGTAATCCCAACTTCCCTCGGATGCGCTCCGAATTTTAACGCGTTTTATTATTAACGTATTGTGTGCGCCATACATTGGCAAGAAGAGGCTTTTTTCCGATCGGATTTCTCTTATACTCTTCTATTTTAAATTTATTTCCATAATTTACCCGCGTACACAGGCACACATAGAGAGATTCTTCATTGACATTTGGGTAAATTTTTATACCTTATACGATTTTGTTGAATTTCATTTCCCTTTTTGGGGAAAAACGACGATGATGATGGGTTGAAACATTATTTCTACTTTGTCGCTGCGTGAAACATTTCTGTTTTGATGTTGAAAGGGAAAAATTAGGTTTTACTCTTTTCTTGCTTTGGCACAGTTTTTTTTTTGAGTTTATCAAATTGAAGTGAAAAACGAATCAAAAGGGTTGTAAAGAAACATTTTGATTTGGTTTTTGTCCTTCGACTTGCGAAGAATTAAATTTGAAACATTTGGGTCATTTCTTTTTTTGTATTTTATTTATTTTTGTAATATTTATATCAAATTTGATAAATTAAAGCTAAATTGAGTTTTAATCAACCTTTGAGTGTTTATTGTGAAATTTTTTTATTATTTCGCTAAATGCAACAATTCTGAATTTAGAATTTTTCAAATTTTACTATTAAATTGGAATTCAATTTCAATTTTTACTAATTTATTTGTAAAATAAGTCAATTTTCACTAATTTATAGTAAAATTAGTCAATTTTCACTCATTTATATTAAAGTTAGTCTATTTTCACTAACTTATAGTTAAATTAGTCAATTTTCACCAACTTATAGTAAAATTAGTCAAATTTCACTAATTTATAGTAAAATTAGTCAATTTTCACTAATTTATAGTAAAAATAGTCAATTTTACTAATAAACAGTATTTTTCACTAATTTAATTTAGTAAAGTAAGATTAGTGAATACTTTAAATTTTATGTACCAAATAGCAAAGATGACTATAAACATTAAAAAATCAAAAATGTTTTCATTGAGTAAAAATGACTAAAAATTAGTAGTATTCGAAATTTTCCTACCAAATAATAAAAATAACTCTAAATTAGTAATCTTAGAAATTTTTTTACCAAACAGTGAAAGTGACTCAAATTCTCAAACACAAAAATTGAAAATTATTGTACGAAACAAAAAAAATTTACTAAAATTACTAAACATTAAATTTTTGTTCCAAGTAATACATTATAAAATAGAAATTAGGAAAATAATTGTTGGAATTAGTAATACTAAATAAATTTGATAAAATTTTTTTATTATTTTGAATTATTGGACGAATTTTTACTAATTTATTAAGAAAGTTATTATAATGAAATTATTTTAATAATTTTCAATTTTTGTTAATAATATAATAAAAATTAATAAATTATTATTATTATTATTATTATTATTATTATTATTATCATTATTATTAATAATCATGTTCATAGTAAAATTGACTAAAATAAGTAAAATTTTAGTTAATATTCTCTCTAAATTTTCACTAATTGATTTGGAAAATTATTTTTTAATTGTTATTAATATTCTTATTAATTTTCATATTATTATAATTATTTCTATTATTATTTTTAGTTAAAATGACTAAAATTAGTAAACATTCATTAATATCCACTCCAAAATTGAATGAATATAACTGTTTGTTAATTTAAATCAATCACTGATTTTTTACTTTCGAATAAGTAAATTTAACTATTAAACAGTAGTTTTTACTAAATGCAAAAATTCTGAATTTAGAATTATTCATTTTTACTAATAAATAGTAATTTTCGCAATTTAAATTAGTAGAAAGTTCACTAATTTTAGTTAGTGAAAATTTTTACAAATTTAAATTAGTAAACTTGTCTACTACTGTAAATTAGTTAAAATTAGTAAATTTGACTATTAAATATGAGTTTTTACTGAATGCAAAAATTCTAATTACTAATAAAAAGTAGTTATCACTAATTTAATTTAATATAATTATTTACTTTTACGAACAAATAGTAATTTTTTCTAATTTACAGTAGAATTAGTACATTTTAATGTTAAATAGTAATTTTAATTTTTTTTGAAATTTTTAGTCATTTAATTTTGTAAAATTAATAAATTTTAATAATAAACAGTAATTTCCACTAATTTATTAGTAAAATTTACTATTTCAAAACCAAAAATTGAGTCACTATTTCAGATTAGAAAACATGTTTGCAAATATAAATTCGAAGAAATAGAATAATAATTTATAACTGTTATAAAAGTTATATTATAATAAGAAACAATTGCAAGAAATTATTAAAATGAATAATAATAATAATAATAATAATAATAATAATAATAATAATAATAATAATAATAATAATAATAATAATAATCCTCGATTAACTATTTTTAAGCGAAATTAATTAATGCTTAAAAAATCTTTTATTTTATTAAAGTAATAATTTTCAAAATCATATTTTATTCAATTTTTATAGCCATTCAGTAAAAAATTTTCGATTTTAAAAATTCTTCAGAGTTAAATCTACATTTTTAGGTACAAAATAAACGAATTCGGTTTGTTTTCAAGAAATAAAAATGGCGGATCCAAAATGGCGGAGCATTTAATTTAACAATCGGCGGAAAATTGATTGATAATTCCTACTCGGGAGTTTTTTTGGTGCCACCAAATACGAATTTAATTGTTTCATTCGTAATCAACAAATAAAAAATTTCTCACTTAAAACGATTTTCAAGCATATTTAATTAATTTTGAAAAAAATCTTTCATTCTATTGAAAAATAATTTTTCAAAGCGTGTTTTAATCAAATTCCATAGGGTCAATTTGTGAAAAAAAATCGTGAATTTTGAGAGTTTAATTCTTTGTAAATTTGTATAAATTTAATTGTCAAGTCAATTGGTCGTTTAGTGATGAAAAATTGTCATTTTGGATATTTTTGTGTAAAATCCAAATTTTAAAGACTGGAAACAAATCAAAAGAATGTGCTTGAAATTTTAGCGACAAATAATTGTCATTTTGGAAATTTTATTGTAAAATCCAACATTTAAAGACTATGGAAACAAATCAAAAGAATGTGTTCGAAATTTAGGGAAAAATAATTGTCATTTTGGAAATTTTATTGTAAAATACAAATTTTAAATATTATGGAAAAAAATTAAAAAAAATAGGCTCGAAATGTTTAGCGAAGAACAATAATCAAAATTTTGTAGTAAAATCCCAATTTCAAAGGGTGGGAAAAATTAAAAGAATTTGATGGAAATGTTCTCTTTAATTTCTTTTATTAATTATTAATTACCTATTAATCATTAATTTCGACTTTTATAGGTTCGTTCGTGTAAAAAGAATCCTTTGACAATTTTTTCTTTCTCAAACTCGAATTTCGCGAGTAAAATTTTTCAAAGAGAGAAATTTCGAATCAATAAATAAAAAAAAACAAGGAGGAAATAATCAAAAATTTCTCATTAGAGAAAAATTTATACGACTCTCGAATATATAAGACTAAAAGGTTTTCAAACTCTATAAAATCCCTTGCCACAAAAATCCCTTTTGTTTTTTACCTTTTTAAAAATTGTCAAGTGGTCTTTTGTTTTTCATTAAGCCTGTTAAGTAGTTCATTGTTACCCCCTTTATTTGAGATTATTAACAACCCCTCTATTGTTTCATACACATATATATATATATATATATATATATATATATATATATATATATATATATATCCATTTTCATCCACGAGAGAGAGAAAATTAATCAATGTCAACGTGAAAATGTACAATTTATATATATATGTGTGTATTATATACATGTGGAAAGGAAACTTAAGCCACTATTCAATTTTCTTGTCATCAGAATTGTGCTAAACGTTGCATGTAATGAGATCTAACCAACGAGACTATTTTATCTCATTGCTCATATAGACAGTTTTACACGTTAATCAATTTCCGAGTGAATCGGGATGACAGGTCTTGTGATAAAGGCGGAATCGATTTCATGCTCTTCTTGGGATTTACTTCAACTCGAATCGGAGCAGATGTCTGCAAAGATACTATTTCGAGTTCACTGGTAAAGTTAAAACAAATCTTCGAGTCGAATTAACAAATAGCATGTGACAAGATTCCTATTTATTTTCCAATTACTAGTTTTGATCGTGCTGGTGACAATTTTTCCGGTGGTAACGAAAAAAAAAAATTTTTTTTTCTCTCTCTCATTCCATCCGCAATTCAGTATAACAATATGTATGGGATTCTTTTGCTCCTTTGCCCATTCAATGTTTCATTCTCTCCTGGATATTTTTTTCTATACTTTTTTCTACGATTTTTTTGTATTATTTATTTATTTCTTATTTATTCTTTATTTTTTAGTTACTATTTAGAATTTCTTTACTATTTGCTATTTATTTACTATTTATTATTTATTTACTATTTATTGCTATTTACTAGTTTTTTTTACTATTTACTTATTAATTATTATTTTTGTATTATTTATTTATTATTTTTGTATTATTTATTTATTATTTTTGTATTACTTATTTATTATTTTTGTATTATTTATTTATTATTTTTGTATTATTTATTTATTATTTTTGTATTATTTATTTATTATTTTTGTATTATTTATTTATTATTTTTTTAACAATTTATTTATTGTTTTGTTCATTATTTATTTATTATTCATTTGTCATACTGTTTGCTATTCAATTATTTATTTTTTCTGCACTGAGAAAATAATATATTTGAATCGAACGTAATTATCTTTGTCACGCAGTCAACCAAAAATTAATTTTCAATTAAACACAATAATTTTGATGTAATGCATAATAAATTTGATTCAATAAAAGTTATGTTTAATTCAAACATTTTTTTTTTGATTGACTACTTACTTTTGAATTAAAAAAAATTTTTGTCAGTGTATTTTACATCACGAATTGACTCTAAGGCGCAAAAAAAGACGCTTTAGTAGATTACAGATTAAAGAAGAGTCGAAAAATTCGTTTATTTTATTCAATGTTGTCACAAAAATTTTAATTTTGTATTTTTCTGAACTCTCATCACTGATTCCTAAATTCAAATAATTCAGAACTTCAATAATTATTATATAATAAATATTTTATTTATTATTATTTATTTTTTCACAGACAAAAGAATTTAAATACATTATTAAAATTATTTAAACATAAATTTTGAAAATAATCGTTTTTTAATGAATTATAAAAAAATAATTCTCAAAATTTTGATTTTCAAGAGTATTTCTAAATGATTTTCGAAAAATAATAGATTTATCAATTACAACTTTTAAAATTTCAAAAACAATTGAAATTTAAAAGAATTTTGATTTTACTAAATTTTTTTAATTTTAAATATTTGAAATTTTGGTCAAAGAAAGGTTAAATTATTTTTAAAAAAATTTTACTTACTCTCAATAATTATAAATTTAGTAAATAATATTAAATTTAATGTTTTTTAAGAATTGTCTTGAAAAATTCAATTAGTTCTAAAAAATTTAACTAAATATCAATTATATGGAACTTTAGTAACATTTTTTTGAACTAATTGAATTTTTTTAGGAGAATTTCCAAAAAGTAATAAAAAATAATTATTATAATGTAGTAAAAATTTTTGGATGTAATTAAATTTAATATTTTCAAAATAAATATCTTACAAAATTCAATTATTTTCAAAAAATTTAATTGAATTTCAATTAATTGGAACTTTAGTAAAAATTATTTGAAAGCAATTGTATTTTTAGGGGAATTTTAAGAAAATAATGAAAAATAATCCATTTAATTTAGTGAAAATTTTTTATTACAATTGAATATGTTTGATATTTTCAAAAAATTATCATAAAAAATTCAATTATTCTCCAAAAATTTAACGAAATTTCTATTATTTGGAACTTTAATAACCTTTTCTTTTGAAAATAATTGAATCATTTATTATTCTCCAACAATTATCTTAAAAAATTCAATTCATTAAAAAAATTTTTACTATTTTTTATTTTTTGGAACTTTGCTAATATTCTTTTTTAAGAAGAATTTTGCAAAACATTAAAAAATATTTAGATACATTTTTTTTTTAATTTTAATATTTTGTTTTTGTAATAAAAATTCAATTGGAAGTGAAAGTACATAAATTTCGTTCATTTGAACGTTCAGAACTTAAGGCTCATATTATCTTGAAGAAATCATTTAGAAATAAATTTGAATCATTATTAGTTATTTTTTGCACAAGAAAAATCGAACCACTTCACTATTTCTTCTTTATTCATCTCCATATACTTATTTTTTTCAACTATTTTTTAGTACTTATTTTGTATTCTGTTTTTTCCCCTTTATACTGATTTTGCTCTTCCTTTAGCGGATTTATATATTCTTTGTCTTCAGTCCATGTTCAAAAAAATATTTTCCTCCTACAAAAGAATATGAAGAAAAAAAAATTCTTACAATAATGAGAAGGGATCGAATTCAATTCTTTGCCGGCAAATATTTTTTTCCAACTAGAAATCTCTCTGTTTTTTTGCATTATTTTTTTTTTGCATTATTTTTTTGCATTTTTTACTTTTTTTCTCAGAAATAGACTGTAATCCAGTTTATGAAACTCAACTGGTTGTGTTGCTTTTACAACAAACTCGAGGGTGGCGGGGAGGGGAGGATCAACTTCGAAAAAGCTTGGGATTAAACATAGTTTGAACGGAAAGTGTAAACTTTCATAACGTGCGCGTCTGGCGCGAGATAACATTGGGAAGTCAACGTTGATATTAAATGAGGCAATTATAGTATTAAGCGAAGCATACATTTGGGAACAGAGTAATTTGTAAGAAAGGATGTTTCCTCTCTCTTGACGAAAATGAGAGCAAGAAAGCCTCGAGTCACATAATGTTATTCCAAAATTTGATCAACTTGAAGAGATACACTCGGCTGAGGCATTGAATATAAGAAGTAGACGACGAAAAAGAGGAAGAGGAAAAAGAATAAAAAAAAAGAAATAAAGACAAATAAAAAAAAATGAAGAGAAATAAAGAGGAAACGAAGAAATAAATGGAAATACCGAGAAATGGAAGAAAATAAGGAGGAAAAGAAGAAACGAAGAGAAATAACAAGAAATGGAAGGAAATAAAGAGCAAAAAATGAGGAAAAGAAGAAATAAAGAGAAATAGAAGGCACTAAACAGGAAATAATGAAGAAATGAAGAAATAAAGAAAAATAAAAAAATTGAAAAAAAATGAAAAGGAAAAGATGAAATAAAGACAAATAAAAAGAAATAGAAAGAAATAAAGAGAAAAAGAAGAAATAAAGAGAAAAGAAAAGCAAAAGAAGAAATAAAGACAATTAAAAAGACATAGAAAGAAATAAAGAGGAAAGGAAGAAATAAAGAGAAATAAAAAGCAAAAGAAGAAATAAAGAAAAATAAAAATAAATAGAAAGAAATTACGAGAAATAAAAAGAAATGGAAAGAAATAAAGAGGGAAAGAAGAAATAAAAAGAACTAGAAGAAAATAAGGAGGAAAAGAAGAAATAAAGAAAAATACAGACAAATAAAAGGAAATAGAAAGAAATAAAGAGAAAAAGAAGAAATAAAAAGCAAATAAAGAAATAAAGACAATTAAAAGAAATAGAAAGAAATAAAGAGGAAAGAAAGAAATAAAGAGAAGTAAAAAGCAAAATAAGAAATAAAGACAAATAAAAATAAATAGAAAGAAATTACGAGAAATAAAAAGAAATGTAAAGAAATAAAGAGGAAAAGAAGAAATAAAGAGAAATAATGAGAAACGAAAAGAAATAAAAGAAATACAAAAAAAAGAAGAAAAAATGAAATAAAGAGAATTAAAAAGAAATAGAAAAAAATAAAAATAAATAAAGAGGAAAAATGAAATAAAAAGAAATAAAAAAAAACGAAATAAAAAGCAAAAGAAGAAATAAAGACAAATAAAAAGAAGCAGAAAGAAATAAAGATGTATCGAAGATATAAAGATAAATTAGAAGAAATAGAAGGAAATAAAGAGAAAAAGAAGTGAAATAAAAAGAAATAAATAGGAAAAGAAGAGGAAGAGAAAAGAAAAAGAAGAAATGAAGAGAAATAAAAAGCAAAAGAAGAAATAAATACAAATAAAAAGAGATAGAAATAAATAAAGAGGAAAAGAAGAAATAAGGAGAAATAACAATGGAAAGAAATAAAAAGGTGAAGAAGAAATAGAGAAAAAAAAGGAAATTGAATGAAATGGGGAGGAAAAAACATAAAGAGAATTAGAAAGCAAAAGAAGAAATAAAGAAAATTAAAGAGAAATAAAAAGCAAAAGGAGAAATAAAGATAAATAAAGGTAAATTAACAAGAAATAGATGGAAATAAAGAGGAAAAGAAGAAGTCAAAAGAAATAGATAGAAATATGGAGGAAAAGAAATGGAAGAAGAAATAAAGAAAATTAAAAAGAATTAAAAAGCAAAAGGAGAAATAAAGATAAATAAAGGTAAATTAACAAGAAATAGAAGGAAATAAAGAGGAAAAAAAGAGATAAAAAGAAATAGATAGAAATATGGAGGAAAAGATGAAATGGAAATAAATAAAGAGGAAAAGAAAAAATAAAGAGAATTAATAAGAATTAGAAAAAAATAGAAAGAATAAAGAGCAAAAGAAGAAATATAGAAAAATAAAGATAAATAAAAAGCAAAAGAAGAAATAAAGAGAAACAAAGATAAATTAACAAGAAATAGAAGGAAATAAAAAGGAAAAAAAGAAATAGAGATTAATAAAGAGAAACAGAATGAAATAGAGAGAAATGACAATAGAAAGAAATAAAAAGGTATAGAAGAAATAAAGAGAAATAACAATAGAAAGAAATAAAAGTGTAAAGAATAAATAAAGAGAAATAAAAGAAATTTGAATGAAATAGAGAGGAAAAAAATAAAGAAAATTAAAAAGCAAATGAAGAAATAACGAAAAATAAAGAGAAATAAAAAGCAAAAGAAGAAATAGAGTCAAATGAAGATAAATTAATAAGAAATAGAAGGAAATAAAGAGGAAAAGAAGAAATAAAAAGAAATAGATGGAAATAAGGAGGAAACGATGAAATGGAAATAAATAAAGAGGAAAAGAAAAAATAAGAAGAATTAAAAGAATTAGAAAAAATAGAAAGAATAAAGAGGAAAAGAAGTAATACACTGAAATAAATTGTTTGATTGAAATAACCGATTATTTAACTATTATCAAATAAATATTTACTTGAATCAAATAATTTTTATTGAAATCTAATAAATTGTATTTGAATTAAGTATTTCAGTATTTAAAGCAAATATTATTTAATTGATTCAAATAAAAATTATTCGATTCAAGTAAATATTTATTTGATAATAGTTAAATAATCGGTTATTTCAATTAAACAATTTTTTTTAAGTGATAAAGTCAAATAAATAGAAATAGAATGGAATAAAGAGGAAACGAAGAAATGAAGATAAATAACAAGAAATAAGAGGAAATAAAAAGTGGAAAAGAAGAAATAAAGACAAATAAAGATAAATTAACAAGAAATAGAAGAAATAGAAAGAAATAAAAAGGAAAAAAAGAAATAAAGAGGATAAGCAAGAAATAAAGAGGAAAAGATGAAATAAAGAGAAATAAAAAGAAATAAAAAAAATAGAATAAATTAAAAAGTAAAAGAAGAAATAAAGAGAAATAATATGTAAACGAAGAAATAAAGACAAATAAAAATTAATAGAATGAAATTTCGAGGAATAAAAAGAAATGTATAGAAATAAAAGGGAAAGAAGAAAAAAAATAGAGAGGAAATGTAGAAATAAAGAGACTTAAAAGGAATTAGAAGAAAATGAAGAGGTATAGAAGAAATAAAGAGAAATAAAGAGAAATAAAAAGAAATAGAAAGAAATAAGGAGACAAAGAAGAAATAAAGTGAAATAAAGAGAAATAGGAAAAAATAAAGAAGAAAAGAAGAAATAAAGACAAAAAAAAGAAAAAGAAAAAATAAAGACAAAAAAAGAAAAAGAAGAAATAGACAGAAATAAAGAGGAAAAGAAGATGAAAAGGTGAAATAAAGAGAAAAAGAATAAATAAAGAGAAATAAAAAGCAAAAGAAGAAATAAAGAGAAATAAAAAGAAATAGAATGAAATAAAGAGAAATAAAAAGAAATAGAATGAAATAAGAAGTCAAAGAAGAAATAAAGAGAAATAAAGAGAAATAAAAAGAAAAAGAAGAAATAGACATAAATAGAGTGGAAAAGAAGATGAAAAGGTAAAATAAAGAGAAAAAGAATAAATAAAGGGAAATAAAAAGCAAAAGAAGAAATAAAGATAAATTAGAAGAAATAGAAGGAAATAAAGAGAAAAAGAAGTGAAATAAAAAGAAATAAATAGGAAAAGAAGAGGAAGAGAAAAGGAAAAGAAGAAATAAAGAGAAATAAAAAGATAAAGAAGAAATAAAAACAAATAAAAAGAAATAGAAAGAAATTTCGAAAAATAAAAAGAAATCGAAAGAAATAAAGACGAGAAGAAGAAATAAAAAGAAGGAAGCGAATAGAGAAAAGAGAAGGAGGCGAATACGATGAGAAAAAGAGAGAAAAAAACATGGCAGAAGGTTTACATAAAAAAGCATGTAAAATTCAACTCCAAAGACGACTAACCTGATTCCAACGAATGATACCAATCTTCATGTATTATACCTTTCTCGCTAAAGATACGAATCTTAAATGTAACATTCTGTATATTCGCACAATGCCAAAGTAAAAGCGAACAAAGAATTCCGTAAAAAAAAGCCGCACGTACAATGGAACCATTTTTACCTGCGAACAGAAAAGGTAACAGTGATTTGCGGATAATTTGCCAAGGGGGTGTAAGTCACCTGTTTGCGGTTTTTGGTCATTTCGTTACCACCGAAAAAAAAATACATACAATCACTATACATAATAATGAAAATTTTGTTTCCCAAAAAAACTATAATTCAATCTGTCCACACACAGACAAGAGGGAGAGAGAAGAGCTTTAACCAAAGCAAGAGAGGGGGAGAGATACCTATGGAAATTTCCAGTTATTTGAATCTGAATTCTAGTTGAAATAATTTAACTCAACTTTCAGGTTAATGCTCAGCGAAGCGTGATTTGCAGTTAGAAGATTTAAATTGCAACTGAATTACGAAACTTTATGAAATGTAGTGGTTGCTGCTTGTGTATGTATATAAATGTGTATATATGTGTGTGTGTGTTGAAAAAGAAAAGAGAGGGTGAGTACGGTGGAATGAAAAAAAAAAATTCCCCCGGATAAAATGATTTCAGTTCTCGATGGAAAAACAGGTATTTAGAGTTTCACAGATTTTCAAGCGATACACGTTTGGGTAAAGCGCATCACTGATTTTCGCTCTTCGTTTTGCATTTACATCGGTGACGTTAAATTCCGTTTTCCCTGGGGTAAACGCTTCTGCGGGAATTTCGTTTCGGTTCCTAAACAATGATAGCAGCTTTTCAACGCTTTTCAGACGATTCATTGATACACGGATGTTTCGATTCTTCAATTTCTCCACTCTTCTATTCTCGGGGAAATAACAAAAACAAATAATCCCAAAACATTCTTTTTTTATATTTTATATATATGTGTGTATATTATTTTCATGAAATTCTTTTTTTTTTTAATTGGAATCATGATCAATCGTATATGTATAGTCGTTTGTTAACTGTTGGAAAAATTTTTTCCAAACTGACAAAGTTGGAGGATTTTTTTTTTTTAATTTAAATACTTAATTTTTTATTAGTTGTAAATTTTTTAAGTTTCTAAATCATTAAACTATGTTTTACTAATTGGATCAGTAGAATTCTACTGATTATCAATAATTTTATTCAGGGTATAGAAATTAGATATTTTTTAAATAAAAATATTCAAAAGGATAATACTCTCAAATTTGAATTAGTAAAAATAGTTAGTAATTTGAAATAATGACTGACTTTTTGTTTTTGAATTAGTAAATTTTACTAATAAATTAATAAAAATTAATATTTGTTAGTATAGATTTTATTAGTAAATTAATAGAAATTACTATTTGTTAGTAGATTTTACTAATAAGTTAATAAAAATTACTATTTGTTAGTAGATTTTACGAAAAAATTAGTAGAAATTACTACCTGTTAGTAAATTTTACTTATAAATTAAAACTAATAGAAATTACTATTTGTTAGTAGATTTTACTAGTAAATTAATAGAAATTACTACCTGTTAGTAAATTTTACTAATAAATAAGTAGAAATTACTATTTGTTAGTAAAATTTACTTATTCAAAAGCAAAAAGTCAGTTACAAATTAAAATTAGTCAAAATTTTTACTAATTCGAATTTAGAAAGTAACTTTTAGAGATTCTAAAATTAGATAAAATTATAGAAATTATTCTAAAATTATAGAATTTTAGAACAGCAATAATTGAAATTTTTAAGCATTTCAACTATTTCAGTAAAATTCGATATTTTTTTTTTGCTATAATTACAACTTTTTGCTCTTTAAATCTGAATTAGGTTAAAAATCATTATAGTTGTTACTAAAATTTTGATATATTTTTAGCTTTAGTAATTAATAAAAACTAATTAAATATTAGTAGAGAATTATTAATTACAATTATAAATAATCTACTTTTTTAAATTAGTAATAATTTCTACTAATTTTACCAAACTCTACGAAAAATGTGGTGAAAAATTAAAAAAGACTAAATGAAATAGTAAATTTGTACTAAAAAATAAGTAAAAATTTAAAATAGGGATAAGGAAAAATTTTTTCACCTAATTAGAAAATGTTTTATTATTTTAATTTGTTTTTAAAAAACACTTTTCATTTAATTTTCTCTCGATGTTTATACAGTTTTTTCTCAATTTGAATAATTTTTTTTTGCGTATGTATTAAAAAAATGTAATGTATTTCTAAATTTGAATTAATTAAAAATAATTAATTCTGAAAAATAAGATTTTTGAAAATTTTCAGTTCTATTGTTTCAAAGTAATTGAATTTTTATAAATATTTGTTAATAATTAGTGTAAAATAATAATAATTGATAATATTTAAAATAATTGAAATTTTTTTTCTTTTTGTTAAAAAGAATTGAATTCTATACTATTGAATTTTATTTAAACTTTTCTAAAATAATCCAGGGGAATTAGTGACCTTAATTATAATTTTATTTATAAAATATGAAGTTTTAAAATTTTAAAAAAAGTTAAAGTTTTAAAATTCAAAAAAAAAATTTTTTTTAAATTCAAAATTTAAAGTTTTAAATTCAATTTTTGCTTCTAAAAATTATATTAATAGGTTATTACAATTTAATAATTTTAATTATTGAACTTCCCTTCAATTTTTATTACTTACTAAGTAAATAATTAATTATTATTTCTTATTATTATCAACAAAATTTTTATAAAATACTTCACAAGAATTAAATTTATTATTTTCAAAAATAATTTCAGTCTTTGGAATGAATTCAATTGTTTTTGAAAATAGCAAAATTCTTCGTAGAATTTCAATTATTATCAATATAATTTTAATAAAATTGAAAAAATAAATTTTGAATTCCAATTATAAACACACAAGATTATTTAAAAAAAAAATTGAAAAAATTCTTTGTTCAATTCAATTATTTTCCAAGTTTTCAATCAAAATTATTAAAATAAACATTATTTTCTGAAAATTTAAAGAATTTTTTCAAAAAAAAATTAATTATTTATAAAAGTTTTAATTAACGTTTTTGAAGTCATTTGTAGATTTATTTGTGTTCGAAATCAAATAAATTTAAAGTTGATGAAAAAAACAGGGAAAAATTATGACCAAGGCGGGGAGAAAGATGGGAATTTCGTTAAACGAAAATAGTAGACACCCTGGTAATTATTAGGAAAAAATAACTAAATATTAGGAGAAAATAACTAAATATTAACCGAAAATAACTAAATATTAGTCGAAAATAAATAATTATTGGTAGAAAATAAATAATTATTGGTCCAAAATAAGTAATTATATTGGTAGAAAATAAATAATTATTAGAAAAAACTCTCTGAATATGAATCAGTAGAAAGTTTACTAATTTAAAATAGTTAAAATTTCTATTAATTCAAAATAGTTCAAATTTTATTTTAAATAAATTTATTACTCTAATTTAATAAAATTTTATCTAAATTAATTTCGAAATTTTTATTTAAATAAATAATTTTAATTAACCCTAATACAAAAGGTAAAATAAATTAAATTTTTATTTAATTAAATAAATTCTTCTTTTGCAATACATTTTTATATAATTTAATTTATTCAATTAATTTACTAAAACTTAATTTAATTAATTAATATTTTAAAAAACGATAATTTTATTCTTTAAATAATTTAATTTCAATTTACTTTTAATCTAAATACACTGAAAATGGTTAAAATTCTTATTAATTTAAAATGGTTAAAATTTTTATTAATTTAAAATGGTTAAAATTTTTATTAATTTAAAATGGTTAAAATTTTTATTAATTTAAAATGGTTAAAATTTTTATTAATTTAAAATGGTTAAAATTTTTATTAATTTAATAATTGTTTAAATTTCTATTAATTTAAAATAGTTCAATTTTTTGTTAATTTAATTTTTGTTAAAATTCCTACCAATTCTTAATGAATAGCTTTTCACCAGAAATTTAGTAATAAATTTGTAAAAAACCAAATAAAATACTAAAATTCTACCAAAAATAAGTGAAAATTTTCACATTGCAGAAAATAAGAATATAATTCCCTAATTTAAATTTTTGAAAAAAGAAACATTGCAGAAAATAAGAATATAATTTCCTAATTCAAATTTTTGAAAAACAGAAAGAATTTTATTGTCCTAAATTGAAAACAGGAGAAAAAGTAATTGACCAACTGTAAAAATCCATTAGAGCCAGTAATCTATGATGAAAGTCACGATAGGAGAGAAGGTTTTGAAAAATTGATTAATGTCGATCTATAAAATTCCTCCGAGCAGAAGTGTGTATCATATATATATATATATATATATATAAACGTGTGTACGTCCGGAAACTGTGAAGTAATATATTATAGATACTAATGATAATTTAAAAGAGTGACTTAAAAATAAAAAGCTATATTATATTATATTGAAATTGAGTGTTTCTTTTATTATTTCATATTCTTCTTCTTCTTTTTTTTCTCTTTTTTGTTGCTGTCCATAATGAAGACAATTTGTCAGAAAAGTATTTTTAAAACGTATATATAACTATACGCGAGAAGAATGTATATAGTTATGGTTCGAGGGGTTCGTGCATACTTAACCGACAAAAGAAAACCGAACAATTGATTTATGACGGCACAAAAATACTGGTCTCGATTCATAAGCCATGACTCTACCAAAAGCCTTTTTGTCACTTTATCTTGAACCGGTTTAAATCAAGTCTGATATAATCTACTGTTAGGTGTCAATGTAACCACAGTCCTAAGTACTCAAAACTTATGTACTCCTCTCTCTTTTTTTCTCTCTCATTTTTTCTCTCTTTTATTTTTTCTCTTTCTCTCTCTTACTTTTTCTCTCCCTTATTCTTTTTTCTCTCTCTCTCTTACTTCTCTCCCTTATTCTTTTTTTTTCTCTTTTTATTCAGATATATCAAACTATTTACAATGTATAAACTCTCTACACACGACAGGGATGACTGAACAATAAACTCTTTCTTTCTTTTTTTCCCCGCATCGCCAAAAAAAATGTATCAGTCATTTTTTTTTTTTTTTAATCGAGCGGGACGACGCTTTTATCGACTAGAAGCGTCATTGAAATTCTAAAGGGAATTTTAATCGGCTTATATCGGGAAAACAAAAAATGTTCCATCGATCAAATTGAAGCGTAGGATCCACTATTGTTTTCAACATCCCAAACTAAGAGGCGTATTAATATTCGATGAAATAAAAAAAAAAAAAATAGAAAAAAAAATAAATCAAAGCGTGTTGTACATGAATTTTTTTCTTTGCGTCATTATTGATTTTTTTTTCTCCTTGTATTTATTTAAAAACAAAAATTTTCCAAAATAAAAGATTTGTCCTGAATGGAGGAAAAAAATTGGTTTGAAATGAATTTTACAATAGACGGAAATATTTGATTTGTGACTTAGAAATTGTTACGGAGGCAAGAAAAAAAAGGAGGCACGAGCAACAACCTGAATAAATAAGCGCGTGGGCCATGTAAGATCGTCCATTATTCGATTCTCTTTTTCCCCCCGAGGGTTTATATGTGGATGAATGTTGAAAAAGGAGAGAGAGAGAGGAAGAAGCAGCAATAGCAGTAGCCGAAAAATTCCTTTATAGTATAAAAGTGTGAGTGAGAGAACATAAAACCATAAATGGCGCTTGGTTCGTAGAACACCTGGCGCCCAGGACGACGTCATTGGACTTAGAAAATTACAAAAAAAAGAGAAGAAGAAGAAGAATAAAAAAAAAAACTGTCGTCATTTTGACAGAAAGCGATTCGTCGCAGTAGCTGCCTGATATCGATTTAATACACTCGTCAGACGTAAATATGTTAAAGTGAGTATGATACGGTTTTGCGAGTATGGTAAATATAATTTAAGGACGAGAAACTCCCAACGCCCGGGAGGGGTGAAGCGACACTCCACTCTGAGAAAATGGAGAGAATGGATGTCATAAATTGTATCTCCAAATGCATGGAAGACGAGATATCATGCGAAAGTTATGCGTTCTCGGTAAACAACTTTTTTTTTTTTTTTGCTCTTCCTTTTTTTTATATGCAATTCACTACGATTTTATAGCCAGAGATCTACGTTGTGGTAAAATATATTGCCTTGACAAATTGCCTCGCGAAAGATTAAAATGTAGCCATGGTTTCTTCCTTTTTTTTTATTTTTCAAGTTTTTGAAAAATTTACGTTTCCATTTTTGAAATTATGTTGAGGTGGAGGAAAGAATTGTTCAAATTATTTGAAATTTTGTAAGGGAAATATCTGTTGATTTTTTTGGGGTATTTTTACTCGAATTGGATGAATGGCTAATTGTCTTCGCCCTCTTTTTTGTTCTGTCTTTCATAAATTAGCAAAGTTTCATTGTTTCTGAAAAATAACTGTGGTGCTAATTCTAAAAAGCAAATTGGTAAATTATTGACCATTTCGTCTGCAATCGGCTACTAGATTGACCGAATTTTTCCGAGATCGTTAACATGATTTGGTTCCTTTATCAGCAATCTGTTAATTACTGTTTTATCGTCAGCAATCACCTATTAAATTCAACGATTTTTATCAGAGATCATAAACATGATTTGGTTTCTTACCAGAAATCGGTAAATTATTGACCGTTTCGCCTACAATCGGCTACTAGATTGACCGAATTTTTCCGAGATAGTTAACATAATTTGGTTCCTTTATCAGCAATCTGTTAATTACTGTTTTATCGTCAGCAATCACCTATTAAATTCAACAATTTTTATCAGAGACCATAAACATGATTTGGTTTCTTACCAGAAATCGGTAAATTATTGACCGTTTCGCCTACAATCGGCTACTAGATTGACCGAATTTTTCCGAGATCGTTAACATGATTTGGTTCCTTTATCAGCAATCTGTTAATTACTGTTCCATCGTCTACAATCGGACATTAAATTAATCGGCTACTAGATTGACCGCTTTTATTAATGATCCTTGACAAGATTTGGTTTCTTTCCAGAAATTTGTAAATTATTGACCATTTTGTCTGCAATTTGCAACTAGATTGGCCGATTTTATTAGTGATCTTTGACAAAATTTGGTTCCTCCATGAGCAATCTGTTAATTTTGGTTTCTTTATCAGCAATCGGCCATTAGATTGACCGATTTTCATCAGCGGTCATTAATACGATTTCGTTCGTCACCAGAAATCTGTAAATTATTCACCATTTCGTCTGCAATCGGCTACTAGATTGACCGATTTTTTGAGAGATCGTTCACACGATTTGTTTCCTTCATCAGCAATCTGTTAATTATTGTCACTTCGTCAACAAGCGGTTATTAAATTGATCGGCTACTAGATTGGCCGATTTTATTAATGATCTTTGACAAAAGTTTTGGCTTCTTCATTAGCAATCAATTAATTATTATTACTTCGTCAGCAATCGGCCATTATATTGACCGATTTTTATCAGTGATCATTAACAAGATTTGGTTTCTCACCAGAATATGTAAATTTTCACCATTTTGTCTGCATTCGGCTACTAGATTGACCGATTTTTTCGAAGATTGTTAATACGATTTGTTTCCTTTATCAGCAATCTGTTAATTAGTGTTTCATCGTCAGAAATCAGCCATTAAATTGATCGGCTACTAGTTTGGCCGATTTTATTAATGATCTTTGACAAGATTTTGGTTTCTTACCAGAAATCTGTAAATTATTCACCATTTCGTCTGCAATCGGCTACTAGATTGACCGATTTTTATTAATGAACTTTGACAAAATTTGGTTCCCTAATCAGTAATCTGTTAATTTTTGTTTCTTCATCAGCAATCTGTTAATTATTGTTATTTCGTCAGCAATCGGCCATTATGTTAACCGATTTTTATCTGCGATCATTAACACAATTTGGTTTCTCACCAGAAATCTGTAAATTATTCACCATTTTATTAGCAATCGGTAAAAAATTGACCCATTTTTTACAAAAGTCCGTAAAACGATATTGATCGTCTCCACTATTTGCAGATTACCGAAATATTTATTCAAAAATCGGTCAAAAGATTGACCGATTTTGTTAATCAATCGCCAAGAACCAAAAAAAATTGATCGTCTTTGGCATTAATTTGCAGAAAAATTGTTTTATTTAGCAATTGGTCCATCATCAGATTATTTTCATTATCCATCGGTCAAAAAATCGCTTTAATTTATTAACAATCGGTAAAAAAAATTGATTGCTTTATTCAACAATCGGTTAAATAGCTTGTGTGCCGAATTAGTTTAAAGTTCGAACGTTTTTATTAACAATCAGCCAAACAATCGATCGTTTCCGTCAGCAATTGGCTAAGAAATTAATTGTTTCTGTCAGCAATTGACCGTTTTTCAACTAATCGGTAAAAATAGTGCCAGCTATTTTTAGCAATCGGCCAAACGACTGACCGTTTTTAGCAGCAATCGGTTAAAAAATTTAAAGCTTCGTTGGTAATCGGTTTCAACAAATGGTTCCGTTTAGTAGCAATTAATTGAACAATTGACCGATTTAGTTCAGCAATCGGTTGAACTATTAGCAGTTATCACCAGAAATCGGTTAAACCATTAGCAATTATTACCAGCGATCGATGAAAATATTGTTCTTTCTCAGCAATCGGTTAAACAATTGTTCGATTTATCGGCAACCGGCAAATAATTCCGGATTTTATCATCAATTGCTGAAAATTGACCGATATTTTCTAGCAATAACCGAAATCATTTACCATTATTATCGGCAATCGGTAAAATTGTATAATTTTCGCCTGTTTCTGTCAGCAATCGGGCAAAAAATTGACCGATATTTCCTACCAATGGCCGAAATCGTTTCACGGTAAATCGTTAGGTATTAAAATAACACTAAAAAGGATTAAAATAATCCAATTTAGTGTTATTTTAATCCATTTTGGTGTTATTTTAATACCTAACGATTTACCGTGTTACCATTATTATCGGCAGTCGGTAAAATTGTATAATTTTCGCCAGTTTCTGTCAGAAATCGGGCAAAAAATTGACCGATTGTTACATGTCAGCCACTTGATAAACCCACTGTCGGTAAAGTAGAAAAATTGACAAACCGATCGTCGATAAAATAGAGAACTGACCTCCCGATTGTCGGTAAAACAGTAAAATTGTTTTATTTTCACATTCCTTTCATCAATTTGCATTTATTCTGCTAATTAAATATTATATTTCCTAAAATATTCCACTAGACCGATTCTTTCTTAAACTATACCCATCACTTAATTTACGATCTCTATAATTGATAAACGCTTTTGAATCTCTATATATATATTACAAAAAGCAAGTACAACCAGCAACAGTATAACAGTATTTTGAGGGAAAGAGTTTAAACATTTTAAGCGGGTATAATAATTTGTCCACATTTGTAAGCCGACCTTTTAGTACACACATTTGCGATTGTAATTTTAACGATAGCGATATCGTTTCTACATTAATCCGTTTGCTCGACTACTCTATATGGGATTGAAAAAAGCGATTTCAAAGATAAATGCCCTTTTATTGCGTTGAGAGATAAAATTAAAACACAATTGGTAAGCTCGCGAGTAATGTATATAACGTTTATATATTTCTATATATCTATATATAGAGAGTGAATAACCGTAATTATAGTGACAGTGTGGACCGCAAAAATAATGCGAACAATATTATAATCAAGGTTATCGTTTAAGTAATAATTCAACAAGGGTTAAGCAGGGAAATTTTTTATGGACGGCCTTTTTTTTCCAGGAGCCAAACACGTCCTGACATTAATGTAGGATAGGGAAAAGGCAGGGGGGGGGAGGGGAGAGGGAAAGGGGATGGAAAAGAAAACGGAGGGTTGGTGACCCATGTACAAAACCGCTTTTGCCTATAAACATGTATAGTTCTCCCATCCCTTTAATGTACCATGACGACGACGACGACTTTGCAAACCCTTTTTTTTTTATTTCTTGAAACGATATGAATTTATTTCCGTATTGAAGAAGAGTTGAAGAATTTTTTTTTGTGTGTATTGATCTGTATATGCGACGAATACCTTTATATACCTTGTGCGCTATATGGGAATAATTTATGGGGAGTAAAAACACTTTCTACATTTTCATCTCATGTGTGTGAGAGAGAGAGAGATGGGGTAGGGTATTAGTTTTTTTTCCCTGATAATAAGAGCAACAGATTGTGGGAACTTTATCCCTTCATGGTATTGACATTTTAACAGAAGGAAAAGATTTTCTCTCACTCCCTCTCTCTCTCTTTCTTTCTCTTTTTCGCTCTTTTCTCTCTTTCTCTTTCATTCTCTCTCTTTTTCTCTCTTTCACTCTCTGTGTATATGAAACGATATTTTATCTGTCTTTGAAAATATGATTTCAGTCAATTTTTTTTTAAATTGGATATGTGATTGCGTGCAATTACGGATTTATTTTTATAAATTTATTTTTGTTCAAGTTCACTTAGGGTAAATTTTTGAAACTTTTTATTTGATTTTTTAGTCCTGTTGTTGGTTATAACTGCTGGGGTTAATAAAAATAAATAAATAAAACTATTTTCTTGCATATCTATAATTGTAACACTTGTTTTTTTTTTGCTAATTTAAAGTTTATTAATTTTTTTGGATAGCTTAAAGTTTATTGGGTTTTCTGGTTTAATTTAAACTTCATTTGGTTTTATTGTGTAATTAAAACTTTATAGGTTTTTTTTTAATTTGAACTTTATAAAGCATTTTGTACAATTCAAACTTTAAATTTTCTTTTTTGGCATGAATTAGTAAAAATTTAGCCGGCAATTTAAATTAGTAAAAATTTCCACTAATTTTTAAGTAAAATATTATTTTTTAAATTTGAATTATTCAGAAGTAATAAATTGTTAGCAAAGTTTATGTAGTTAGTTAGTTTTAGTTTTTTCCTTTAAATTTGAATTAGTAAAAATATTTATGAATTGAAATTAGTAACTGACATTTTGCTTTTGAATTAGTAAATTTTACTAAGAAATTAGCAAAAAATACTATTTATTAGTAAAATTATAATTGTCAGTAAAATTATATTTATTAGTAAAAGTATATTTATCAGTAAAATTATATTTATTAGTAAAAGTATATTTATCAGTAAAATTATATTTATTATCAACATGTTTACTCAATTCAAATTTAGAGTTTGTTTTCTCCAGGAATAGTTAGTAAAAAATACCTAATTATTAGTAATTATTAGTAATTTAGTAATTATTAGTAATTTAGTAACTAAAAAATAGTCAAATTTGACTAGTTAAGTTAATTATCAAAAACTTTAGTTATTTTAACATAAACTATTAATGAATTTAACTAATAATAATTAGTTAATAATTATTTAATTTTTACTCTCTAATTCTGCATAAGTTGAAAACATCTAATTAATATTAAAATAATGAATATCTAATTATTTCAGCAATTAGTGAAAAAATTAATAAGAAAAAAATAAAATGAAAGGAAAATAATTAATTGCAAGTAAATAAATAACTAGAAAAATAATTAAATTTGACTATAATTGAATTAGTTACCTAAAAGTTGAGTTATTTTTACATAATTTAAAAACAAATTTAACTTACTTCATTTTACTGTAATATAAATTTAATAAAATAAATTAAATAAAATTAGTTGAAGTTATTTTTAAATTATGTCAAAATAACTAAAATTTTATGTAACTAATTCAATTATAGTCAAATTTAATTATTTTCCTAATAATTTTTTTTACTATCAATTAATGATCTCCTATTTCCTTTTCCTTTCTTTACTGTTTTTTATTCTACTTATTTTTTTTTTTTACTAATTTATGCAACAATTAGTTGTTGAAATTATCACTAATAATTAGTTATTTTTATCTAATTCAGATTTAGAGTGTACTAATTAGATAATTATTGACTAATTACTTAATTTGTAGTTAAAAATTCATTAATAGTTTATGGTAAAATAACCAAAGTTTTTGGTAATTAACCTAATTAATAAAATTTGACTATTTTTTGACTTATCTAATTACTAATAATTTCTCATTTTTCATTAATTATTGCTGAAGCAAAAATAATCTCTAAATTTGAATTGATCAATTAATTTTTAATTGTATTAATTATATTCCATTTATTTTATTACATTTACTTAAAAATAATTAATTCTTGTCTGAAAAGGTTTATAAATGTTACTTCGCAATAATTTTGCTACATTTTTTGTTTGAATTTGATATGCTTAGAAAAATTGTGATTTTATACGTTGGTCAAGTTCACAACGTTTACAGTCAACGATTTTACAAAAAAAAAAAATACTTTTTTAAGGAAATTTTTATAAATTTTTGTAAAAAAAGTAGTACGATTAATTTTTTTAATAATGACTTAGAAAAAAAATATTTTTGAACAAAAAATATCATTTTTAGTAGGAATATAATTCTTCTCTTTTAATCGTTATTGATCATAAACGTTGCGAACTTCAACGTGATTTTATTATTTAATTTAATTAGTTCTATTTATAAAGTTATACTATAATTTTAACTTATAAATTTTTTGTATTATTTTATTTAATTAAGTTTATTTATAAATTTTACTTAATTATCTTTAATATTTTTAAAATATTTTTACTTAATTTTCCAAAATATTAATTTGCAGTGAATTTGTGTCGAAAATACGAATCAAATTATAATTTCCCTGAGTTTTTTTTTCTATCAATTTAATTCCAATTTTGCCAACAATTTGATCCAATTTGGCGTCAATTTTGACATCCTCAAGAAAACCTGTGAATTTCAACATTTATCAAGTTTATTTATTTTCTAAAACGATACGAATTTCAATCGATTTTTATTGATACTAAATTTTTTCATGCTCTTTTCTTTTTTGTCTCTATTTTTGCTCTTGATTTTTTTTTTTTTTTTGCCTCCATGCAGTAATTTTATTGTTGAGAATAATGTCGGAAAAATTGTCTCTCTCTCTCTTTCTTTCCATGGAGAAAGTAAAATTCCATCTATATATTGCATTCAAGTAGATGATTCCTTGAGTAAATAGGAGAAAATTGCTTCGATAATTGGGGCAAAGTTATTTTCTGAAGCAATATTTTTATCACAAACCAATATACTGTTCTTGAAATCAGGTTAAATGTTATTCTTTTATCATCAGAATTCAATTTCTGCAGCAGGGTTCTTTTTTTCCTATTTTCTTGAAAAATGGCTTTGATGCATTAGTTTTTTTTTGCTTCTTTTAATAATGATGATAATAATAATAATTACGAAAAGGCAATTGAATGATTATTGTTCGATAAATTTTATCGAGGCGTTTGAATATAGTTTTCTTTTTTTGTTTTATTGTCCGGTATTGTTTCGAAATGTTTGTTTTCGATTGTATATTCAATACCTTCTTATTACTGTATTCGCATAGAGAGAGAGAGAGAGTGCGGCTAGTGAATAATTTTCCAATTGCACTTGTGATAAAATTTATTTGACACATAAAATCACTTGGCATAAATATTATTTGAGATATAGATTTTATAACTCGGCGTAAAGTTTATTTGCGGTAAAATTTCATTGGCATAAAACTTATTTGTTATAAATTTACCCTGTCAGACGAAATTCATTTCATATTGAATGAATTTTGATATTTATGAAAATTATTTTTGATATTTGTCTCGCTATTAATTTTTTCGATTCTTGGTTTTCAACTTTTAATTTTGTCTATAAAATAAAGTTAAGTTTAATTAGAAGAAAGGAATAAATTTGCTAAGTTAATTAATTTTCGAACCGATACGAATTTCGGTAGATAAATAATTAAATATCGTTAACTAATTAGTTATCTAATTAAAAAATCGATTTATAGAAATTGGAATTGTAGGACAAAAAAAATAGACATAAAAATGTCAGCCATCTTATATGTGCCATTTTGGAAATTTTATGTCCCGTCATTTTATTTTTTTTTTCGAGTCATTTGAAAGTTGATTGTGTTTAATGAAAAAAAAGTGAATCGAATTGACCAGAGGAGTTATTCGTTTCCATTGGTCGACAGTGATAAAAGGAACGATTTTTCACGTCCCACGGTGAAATCTCTTTATTCGAAGGAATTCTAAGAGGAGAAAAATCCGAAGGATAGTTTTCTGGGTTCGGTGAGGGAAGAAAGGATTTAAAAGGTACGGGGCGTTGCGAAATGTGCAGACGTCAGTGCTACCAACGCCCCAATGTTTTCAAGAGAGCATCTTCAGGTTGCGATCGAATACTACACACAGCTTAATCTGTGACTGCAACATTAATTTCTCAGTCGTTGTGTGTTTGCCCCCTAAAGTACTCGCAACTGTCACATGAAATGTTAATTTATTTTTGATGGAGCGACCATCCGTCGCACATACGTTCGACCATAAAGCCAAAATCCTGTTATATTGTGTGTGCATGTTTAAATCATGCACTATTGCGATTCTAAACTACCAACTGCGCTCCATATATGCGCCTGGATATAATTATTTTTTTTTTAATTTGTTTTCCTTTATTAATATTTTTTTTTCTCTTTTTTAAATTTCTTTTTTATTTTTTAAATTTGTTTAACCTTTTTCGAATTTCTTTTCCCTTCTTTAAATATTTCTTTTTTCTTTTTTAAATATTTCTTTTTCCTTCATTAAATATTTTTTTCTCTGTTTTAAATATTTCTTTTCCCTTTTTTTGTTTGAATATTTATTTTTTTAAATATTTATTTTTTTAAATATTTATTTTCTCTTCTTTGAATATTTTTTTTACATTTCTAAATATTTTGTCCTTTTCTAAATATTTTTGCCTTTTCTAAATATTTTTTCCCATTTTTAAAATACTTTTTGCCCTTTTTTGTTTAAATATTTCTTTTTTAAATATTTATTTTCTCTTCTTTGAATATTCTTCTTTTCTTTTCTAAATATTTTTGCCCCTTTTTAAATATTTTTTCCCATTTTTAAATACTTTTTGCCCTTTTTTGTTTAAATATTTCTTTTTTAAATATTTATTTCCTCTTCTTTGAATATTCTTCTTTCCTTTTCTAAATATTTTTGCCCATTTTTAAATATTTTTTCCCCTTTTTTGTTTAAATATTTCTTTTTTAAATATTTATTTCCTCTTCTTTGAATATTCTTCTTTCCTTTTCTAAATATTTTTTCCTAATTTTAAATATTTTTTTCTCTTTTTTGTTTAATATTTCTTTTCCCTTTTTTTTAAGTATTTCTTTTCCTCTTTTTAAATATTTTTTCCCTTTTTTTGTTTAAATATTTATTTTTTAAAATATTTATTTCCTCTTCTTTGAATTTTTTTTTTCATTTCTAAATATTTTTTCCTTTTCTAAATATTTTTTCCTTTTCTAAATATTTTTTCCTTTTCTAAATATTTTTTTCCCGTTTTTGTTTTAATATTTTAATATTAAAAAAAATATTTCATTTTTAAATATTTATTTTCTCACTTCTTTGAATATTCTTTTTTTCTTTTATAAATATTTATTTCCTCTTCTTTAAATATTTCTTTTCCCTTTTCTAAATATTTATTTCCTCTTCGTTAAATAGTTTTTCCCCTTTTTTTATTTAAATATTTCTTTTCCCTTCTTTAAATATTTTTTTTTTAATAAAAATTATAATTTGTGGAAAAATATGACTTCTGATGGAAAAGGGCAAAAGTACTATTGGAAGAAATAATTCACAAGGCCAATAAAGTAGTTTCAATTTTTGACCTCTTAAATATTTCTCTTTTCTCCTATTCCCCCTCTCCACCAAAGGCTTTGCACTTATCTACTAAAACCCACTATTTACAATTTTTTTTACGATTTGCTACTATTTGGATATACTTTTTTTTTAGATTTGTGAAACTAAAAGCTACTTTTATCTATTTTTGAGAATTTGCACTACTTTAGATCCAAGAAAAATATGGTTAAAATAAAATAAAAACATTTTTCTCAAGAATATTTGACAAAATTCTTTGGGACGATTTAATTTATTTTTTAAAAAATTTGATGAAAACTTTTCGAAAAAATTTAATTATGTATTTTTTAAACAAATATTATAATTCTTCGGTAAAATTCAATTATTATTGATATTTACTGTATGTTAGTGAAAAATTGCAAAAGAATTCAATTATTAAATTCAATTCAAACAAGATTTTAATGAAATTCTATTATTTTCATAAATAATACAATTTTGATATATATTCAATTATTTGAAGTAGAATTTTATTAAAAAAATTTCAATGAAATTAATTAATTTAACAAAAAAAGATTCTTCGAAAAAAATTAATTATTCTTGTGATGTCGATGAAAATTGTTTACAATATTTCATGAATTTTTGAAATAATTGTAATTTAATTCCTTGAGAGAATTGCATTATTTTTAAATATATTATTAACATATTTAAAAAAAATTCGATTGTTTTAAAAAATTTAATAAAATTCTTTACAAGAATTTAATTATTTTCACAAATAATATTAAATTCTTTACATAAATTCAAGTATTTATAAATTTTTCTAAATAAACTTCATTTGTAAAACTTGAACTAATTTTGTAAATAATGAAATTCTTCGCCGGGATTTCAATTATTTTTTATACAATTTTTAATTATTTCTTTGAAAAATGCAATTATTATTACAAATTTTATTGAAATATTTCGAAAGAATTCAATTATTTTAGAGAATTTTGATGAAGTTCTTCAAGAGAATTAAATTATTTTCAAAAATTTAACAAAATTCCTTAGAGAAATTCAATTTTTTTAAAATATAAATATTAATTCAATAAATTATTTATTTTCGTATTTAAATATTTTTATACAAATTCTTATTCAATTCCTCGAATAAGAATTTAATTATTTTCAAAATTTTTAAAAATATCTTATTAAATGAAACTATTTAAAGTGATTTTTAATAAAATTCTAATCAAGCTTTCAATTATTTTTACAATTAATAAAATTCTTCACAGGAATTCAATTATTTAAAAAAAATTCTACCAAAATTTGAAAGAATTCGATTATCCTTTAGAGGAATTTAGTTTTTGAAAATTTTAATTGTTCAAAAACTGTAATAATAGGGAAATATTTATTGTTTAAAAATTATTATTTTTTATATTTTTCTTAAAAGATATCAAAGTTTTGTATAATTTTATTTGAAAAATTACATAAAAATCATCGACTTTTAAGAAGAATTACAATTAAAATTTTTAGAAGACAGTTAAATTCCCACAAATAATAAATAATTCTATTTTTCAAGAAATCTGACAAAAAATTTGGAAATATTAAAATTCTAGAAAAATTTAGATTCGATATTATTATCGGGAGGAAGAAAACGAATATTTTTGCACGGAAGAAAAAATATATAATAAATTTTTTAAAAATATTTTCGAAAATTTGGAGAATAAGTGCGACAAAGCAATATTTTTGTATAAAAAATACTAAACAAAAAAATTATGCGAAATTTAGTACAATTATATTAAGTATTAAAAATATTAATAAAAAAAGTAAAATATTAATTTAATTATAATATAACTTTACTAAATTTGACATCATTTTTTAGCCAAGCTTAGTACCTTTTTATACCAAAATTTCGCTTTTTCGCACTTTTTTCCCAATTTGTAAAACAATTTTACAAAAATCAATGCATATTTTCTTTACGTGTGATGAATGTCAGAAAAAGTCCAGATAACAATAACAAAATAACAAAAATAAAAAAATTTTTTTATGTCTCTTGTTTTCTGAAATTTTTAATGATTCAATTAGTTGAAAAATTTTTCTGCACTGTACGAGTAAAAATAGAAAAAAGAACACCAAATTCCCGCGCTGTGGGTCAAAATAGCAAAGTTCGGAATAAAAAGAGAGAAAATAGAATGAGGGGGGAGAGAGTGGTAGTAGACAATTCCAGAAACAGACAATATAAAGTTTGCTATTAACTCAATTTTGATGCCAAACTCATAACGATAAACAAAAATGAGTTCAGTATTTTTTTTTCCCCTGTTTTTTTTTGTTGTTCTTTTTTTATGGCGAGTACTATGTGTGTGTGTGAGGAATGAAAGAATGAAAAAAAGAAATAGTGGAGAGAAACAAACAAAATGTTTCAAACAACCCTTGCTGTGAATTTCCCGAGCGCATTCTAATAATTTCATCCCGCTAAAGTTAAAGTTCTCTGAAAGTGCGAGAGAGGTCAGTTCGCTCGTTTGTGATCGAGGATATCGTGGAAAACATGAAGATCCAATTTTCCCCCACAGAAAATAGAGAATGTTCGTATCAAGCACGTATATATGGTGGTGTGTGTGTGTGTGGGTGTTGTGTACATATATATAGATATATAACTCAGCAGACTGAAATACTTGCGCTCTTTACGAGCCGGTGGTTGCACGACTGTCTGGCAAAGAGAAAGAGGAGGAGAGAAAAGAGAAAGAGGAGACGGAGGGAAATCGATGTCTCGGAAAAAGGGATGATTGACAAACATTGCCAATGATTAGAGTAATAAAGTAATTTTCAAACTCGCAATCCTTTATTTGCTGTAGTGAAATTATCTCTATATTGAAAATTCAAAATGTCTGGACGTGAAAGTGGAAAATGGTTATTTTTTTCCTTTTTTCAAAGAGGTTGAAATTAATAGAAAAGCGAAAAAAAATTATTTTACGCTAACTTTATTTTTTTTTTCGTATTTGGAGAATTTCACTTTCACTTTCATTTTTACTTTCGTCTGTAGAATTTTTCACTTTGACTTTCATTTTCATTTTCATATTTCAAGCTTTTCACCTCGACTCTCATTTTCAAAAAATTTTCAACTAAAAACGAAAGTCAGTATTTTTCAATTCAACTTTCGTCTTTATATTTCGAGCTTTTCACTTTAACTTTTCAATTTTTTTTCAATTTTCATATTTAGAATTTTTTTGAAAATGAAAGTCGAGGTGAAATGCTCGAAATATGCAAATGAAAATGAAAGTCAAAGTAAAAACTTCTACAGACGAAAGCAAAAATGAAAGTGAAAGTAAAAATCCCCAAATATAAAAAAATAAAGTTAGAGTAAAATAATTCATTTTCCCGTTTAGAGAGTTTCACTCAAACTTTAACTAATATTTAACCTTGGTTTTAAATTTAAGAAGTTTTGAATCTCAAGTTGAGAAATTTTCACTTTCGCATTCATTTTCATGCTTAAAATTTTATATTTTCAATTTTATTTTGATGTGTCTTCGTGTTTCCTTTCATTTTCACTTTATGCTTCAATATCTTTTTTTGTAATTTCATTTTTAGTTTGTAAATAATATAAATAAATTAACAAACTTTACTTTGATGCGTCTTCATCTTCACTTTCATTTTCACTTTCTGCTTCAATATATTTTCTTGTAATTTAATTTTCATTTTGTCAGTTAATATAAAAAAAAAATTACCAGAGGAAAATAATTTTCACTTTCACTTTGACAAATATATTTTTTTTGCTGGTATTTTCACAATTTTTCAAGTAATTTTTTTTCTACTTTCATTTTCAAATTCTATTTGTAAATATGAAAGTGAAAATGTACATAGAAATGAAAATGAAAGTAAAAATGTGAAAATGATCATGAAAGTGAAAAAATGGAAATAAATATGAAAGTAAAAATATGAGAATGAAAATGAAAGTGAAAATTTGAAAACAAACATGAAAATTTACTGAGAATCTAAAAAATAAATATAAAACTTAAAATGTGAAAATAAACATAATAGTGAAAATATGAAAACCGAATCTAAAAGTGAAAATACAAAAATTAATTTTAAAGTGAAAATTACAAAATGAATGTGAAAAATAAATATGAAACTGAAAATGTGAAAATAAATATAATAGTGAAAATATGAAAACCGAATCTGAAAGTGAAAGTACAAAAATTAATTTGAAAGGGAAAATCACAAAACGAATGTGAAAATGAATATGAAGCTGAAAATATGAAAATAAATAAGAAAGTGGAAGTTTGAAAATAAATATGAAACTGAGAATCTAAAAGTAAATATAAAACTGAAAATGCGAAAATTAATATAAAAGTAAAAATATGAAAAAGAATATGAAAGTAAAGGTGTAAAGATTAATATGAAAGTGAAAAAAAGGAAACCTAATCTGAAAGTGAAAATACAAAAATTAATTTTAAAGTGAAAACCCCCAAAACGAATGTGAAAATAAATATGAAACTGAAAATATGAAAATGAATGTGAAAGTGAAAACTTGAAAATAAATATGCAACTGAGAATATAGAAATAAATTTAACACCGAAAATGTGAAAATAAATATAAATGTAAAAATATGAAAAAGAATATGAAAGTAAAGGTGTGAAAATTAATATGAAAGTGAAAAAATGAATGCGAATCAGAAAGTGTAAAAAAAAAATTAATTTTAAAATAAAAAACCACAAAACGAATGTGAAAATAAATATGAAACTGAAAATATGAAAGTGAAAATGTTAAAAAATTATAAAAGGGAAAATATTGAGAAAAAATACCAAAGTAAAGAAACGTGAAAATGAATATGAAAGTGAGAATAAAAAAAAGGAATATAAAAGTGGAAATACAAAAATTAATTTTAAAGTAAAAATCCCCAAAACGAAAGTTAAAATGAATATGAAACTGAAAATATGAAAGTAAGAATGTTAAAAAAAATATAAAAGTGAAAATATAGAATAAAAATAACAAAATAAAAAAGTAAAAATGAATATGAAAGTGAGAATACAAAAACGAATATGAAAGTGAAAATACGAAAATCAAACCGAAAGTGAAAATACGAAAATCAAACTGAAAGTGAAAATCAGAAAACAAATTGTGAAAATGAATAGGAAAATGAAAATAAAAATAACACGAAAGTAAAAATTTTCATCCAACCTCAATTTTTCCTCTGACCGCACAAAAATGTTGAACGTTTCATTTTGGCAGTCGTGAAGTCGTGTTTTAATGTTAATGGACTATAAATTATTTTCAGCAGGTACTATCATAAATTAATATATATCACAAATCAGTTTCCTATATCTGACAATATTTTCACGTACTCGCCTCTCTTTCCCTCCGCACTCACTCTTTTTTTATGTCTGTCTGTTATAGGAAATCGATCTGAGTTATTAGTTTACTAATAAATCTGATGAAAATAACTCGTTACGTTATCATATACTGGTTGATGTTTGCAATGTTTTATTTTTATAGAGAAAGTTATCGATGATAATAATTTCCATGTGGAGACAGTCTTGTGTGTTTATTAACATATATTATTTATTTATCCATATTGATATAGTCCAGTTGATTTGCAATTATGCGCTTCTATTTTTAGTGCCTTTAATTATTATCTATTCGGGTTTTTATTTCTCTTTCTTTGCAAATCAATTTTTGATAAATTATCCTCTGTATAATGACACTGGAAAATGTACTTTTATTTCCTCTTGTTCTTGCATTTTTTATTTTTTTTATTTTTTATCCTCTTCTTCTTTTCGTATTTTTTGTTTTCTTCTTATTTTGTTCGAAAAAAATTTTCTTTCTCAATTTTTTCTGGGAAAATAAATATTTGTCAAAGTGAAAGTGAAAATCTCTTTGTAATTTTTAGTTTTGCGTAGCAATTTAGAATAATTTTTTTTCTTTTGTAATAAAAAAGAAATTAAATTACTTTTTCTTTTTATTTCGTTCGAAAAAAAAAATTTTCTCTCTCAATTTCCTAGAAAAGTATTTGTCAAAGTGAAAGTGAAAATCTCTTTGTTATTTTTAGTTTTGCGTAATTATTTAGAACAATTTGTTTTATTTGTAATAAGAAAGAAATTAAATTACTTTTTCTTTTTATTTTGTTCGAAAAAAAATATTTTCTCTCTCAATTTCCTAGAAAAGTAAAAATTTGTCAAAGTGGAAGTGAAAATCTCTTTGTAATTTTTCCTTTTGCGTAAAAATTTAGAGCAACAATTTTTATTCTTTTGTAATAAGAAAGAAATTAAATTAATTTTTTTAAATTTTGTTCGAAAAAAAATATTTTCTCTCTCATTTTCCTAGAAAAATAAAAATTTGTCAAAGTGGAAGTGAAAATCTCTTTGTAATTTTTCCTTTTGCGTAAAAATTTAGAGCAACAATTTTTATTCTTTTGTAATAAGAAAGAAATTAAATTTCTTTTTCTTTTTATTTTGTTCGAAAAAAAATTTTTCTTTCTCAATTTCCTAGGAAAGTAAATATTTGTCAAAATGAAAGTGAAAATCTCTTTGTAATTTTTCCTTTTGCGTAATAATTTAGAGCAAAAATTTTTGTTCTTTTGTAATAATTAAGAAATTAAGTTACTTTTTCTACTTCGGAAAAATAAAACTATGAAAAAATTGGAGACTTAAATTATTGTTTTTTACATTTTTAAACTCTTTTTTTTTTACTTTTTCTTGGCCAAAGAAATTATTTTTGCTCTATAAGAATTTTTTTTTTAAATTTGCTAATTTATTAGTTTGCCTATATATATACATGGTTAATGGGAAATGAGAGATAAAGAATTTTACCTTACGCGTGAAAATAATAAAGTTTAATAAAGTTACGCGTAAAAGAATTTATGCTGTAAAACCTAATAATCGGTACAAAAAAAGTATGTGAAAGTTTTTTTTATGGCGAATATAAAGTTTCGTTGTCAACTCTTATAAATTCGACTTTTATACACATGATTTATATTTATGTTTCAATTTTCTATTTAAGAATGATGGGAGTCTATAAATGTTAAAATTTACAGCTTCTGCTTTATATTACATTTCAATGAAGTGGGGGGTGAGTGAGAGAGAGAGACAAAGAGAGAGGGGGGATAACTTTGGAAATAAGCAATTTTTTTCCCGAAAGGCATAAAAAAAATTTTCTCTTATAAAAATAATTTTTCAAAATATTTTTCGTGGTGATTTATTTATTTCACCACCGCTTGAAATTCTCACTTGACCAAAAATGAACAACTATACAATTTATAATAAATTCCTAAATAGAAAATTTATTTTTGTACTTGTTGAATAAAATAATAATAAAAAGCAAAATAAATAAACGAGAGAGAGAAAAAAATTAATCTAAAATAACGAGTATTGTTATTTCTTCATATTTTTAATTTTCCAAAAAAAAAAAATTGTGAATGATAAATAAATTTATTATTTTATTATTTATTATTTATTATTTATTATTTATTATTATTATTTATTTAGTTATTATTATTTATTTATTTATTTATTTATTATTATTTATTATTTTAAATAGTAAGTAAATAAATTATAAACGAAAAGTAAATAAGTCATGAACAGTAAAAAAATACTTTGCCAAAAAATAATAAATGAAAAAAAATTTATAAATAGACGAATAATAAATGAAAAAAATTTGGAAATAAAAAAATAATGAACGAACAATAAATAATGAATTGAATGAAACATTAAAAGCGCTTATCGTCTGCTTTTGAGCTATTAAATTTTGAAAATCCCTTTTTGAATGAATGGAAATTCAGTTTTTGTAACTTTCGAGGGGGAAAAAGGTTCAATTCAAAGTTCTCAAGTATACGCAAATATAAAGCGACATCTGAATGAAAATTTATAATATTTCTGAATGTGAATTGAAGAACTTTTTTTTTCCTTCATGCTGCTTGAAAAGTAAAAAATGGAAGTGAGACATTTTTTTTAATTCAATTTTGAATCTCGTTCATATATCCGTGTAAACCTTCAACACGTGGTACTTGTTAAGAGCTTTAAAACGTTTATATGTATATATATAAAACGCTCTTGTTCGCGCCGAATTAACGAGTTGAGTTTGCAGTGGCGTTTGACTAAAGAATCGTACTAATTTGTTTTCAAAAGTCCACACACACCTCACTCACTGCGTGTACATAGCGTGGTAAAGTGACTCATTTTGGTTTTATTTTTACAATTCTTAACAATCGAGTAACCTTCATTTATTTACCTTTCAATTAAATACTTGGGACAAATTGCCCTTTTTTTTTAATTTCCTTTTTGCTACTTGGCTTTTTCTTTTTAGTTCTTGATTTTTTTTCCTTTTTCTACACATTGGTTATATTTCTTACTTTTTTTGTTCTTTATTTTTTTTTTACTTCTTCACTTCTTTTATTTATTACATTTTTTTGCAATTTTGTCCTTTTTTTATTTCTATTCGATTTCTTCTATTTTTTCAATTTAATTTCTTGTCTCATTTATTTCTTATTACAAGTTATAATGTTAATTACTTTTTTGGAATATTTACATTTTTAATATTAATATTTGTTGTCAGTATTATTTATAATTTTCTGCTCGTAAAATAAATTAATTTTACGAATAATTACAATGAGTAATAATAATTTTATTATTAATATTTTATTATAAATAGTATTTATATCTTGATTAATAATTAATTTTTTGTTGAAATTATACATGGTTCTTAATGATATTATCGTGGTCCTTATTAATAGCAATTAATTATTTATTTAATCATCTCGACTCGAGCTAACGCTGTTATAAATTGAAATTATAACATTATTATTTATATAATAATTCATAATAATTATATTCTTGTTAATTAGTGGAAATTTATTATTACTTAAATTTTATATAAATAATTACATATTGCGGACAACAATGAGTTGTAATTTTGTTAGCTGAGCTTAATTCTCTCAACGTTTTGAAACAAAGATATATAAATAGAAATAATAATAATAATAATAATAATAGTAATAATAATTCTCTAATTTGTTTTTTAGTTAGAAATTAATTTTTCTTTAATCCAACAAATATTTTTTTAATTTAAATGAACAAAATTTTTTTTTTTTGATTTAAGAAAAATTTGTTTAAATCAAACAAATTTTTTAATTTTGCTTTTGAATTGGTAAATTTTTACTAACAAATTAGTAAAAATTACTACTAATTACTACTACTTTTTCTTTTAATCAAAATCTGCGCTTTTGAAAGGAAAATTTATTTTTAATAAGAAAGAAGTAAGGAAATAAAAAATATCTTTAGCTTCTTTTTAATTTTATTAAAAATAGGAAGAAAATAAGGAAATAAAAAATATCTTTACACTCTTTTTTTATTAAAAATAAATTTTTCTTTTAAAAGCACAGATTTTGATTCAAAGAAAATTTGTTTGATTTAAGCAAATTTTCCTTGAATCAAATAAAAAAAAAAATTCGTTCTTTTAAATTAAAAAAAAATTTTTTTGCACAAAAATTTTAAACTCTTCTTAGATTTCTTTGAATTAAGAAAATATTTTTCTAAGTTTATTAACAAAAATTTATTTCATTTATAATAAATTGTTATCCTTATAATATGATAAACGGATTTTTGCAAATTAAAAAAATTTTTTTCTCTACTTTTATTTATAATAATTTATGATATGTTGATAATATAATTAACACCTATAATTAATTTTTATTTGAAAATATAATTTTTAAATACTAAAAATGCTTACTAATTTGAATCAGTGACTTAGTTTTTGTTTTTGATTAGTAAATTTTACTAATAAATAGTAGATTCTACTCTCTAAATCTGAATTAGTAGAAAGTTACTAATGAAATGGTGAAAAGTCGTCCACTAAATGATTTAGTAATAATTCTACTAACAATTAGTAAAATTTTACTAATTGTTAGTAGTGCGTTACTAATTGATTAGTTGAATTCTACTAACAATTAGTAGAACTGTTTTATTAATAGTAGATAAAACAGTTTCACTAATTCATTTAGTGAAAAAGTGACTTTCAATTAGTAGAATTCTACTCAAAAATTAGTAGAATTTTACTAAAAATTAGTAATATTCTAATAATTAAAAAGGTGAAAAGTCGGTCATGAAAACTACTAAAAATTAGTAAAATTTTACTAATTCTTAGTAGAATTCTACTAATTCAGATTTAGAGAGTACTAAATTATTAGAATTTACTCATAAATAGTAGTTGCAACTAATTTATTAAATTTTACTAATTAATTCAGTAAATTTTACTCTAAAATAGTAGTTGGAACTAATTTATTAAATTTTAATAATTAATTTAGTAAATTTTACTCATAAATAGTTGTTTCTATATTAGTTTAGTAGTAAAAATGTACTATTTTAAATTTAAATTACTATTTGCTTACTATTTAGATATAGTAATGTTTACTAAATAGTGAAATTTTCTAATTTATTAGTAAAAAATTTATTCATTCAAAAAAAAAAAAAGTTAGAAAATAATTAAAATTAGTTAACATCATTACTATTTTAAATTTTTTCTGTAGAGTAAAGTTTAAATCTAATAATTTATTTTGAAGTTAGTAGTTTCTAATATTTTTTTAGTAAAAATTTACTAATTCAAAAGCAAAATTCAAATTCAAACAAGTAATTAAAATTAGTATTTCTCTACTAATTTGACTGTTTTGAGAGTTGCTAATGAATAGTAATTTCTACTATGTTAGTAAAATTTTCTTATAATACTAATTTAAATTAGTATTTCTTTATTAATTTGAATTTTTTGAGAGTTACTAATAAATAGTAATTTCTACTTTATAAGTAAAATTTTCTTATAATACTAATTTAAAGTAGTTTTTTTTACTAATTTAAATTTTCTGAAAGTTGCTAATAAATAGTATAATTTCTACTTTATTAGTAAAATTTCTTAATATAATGCTAATTTAAATTAGTATTTCTTTACTAATTTGAATGTTTTGAGAGTTGCTAATGAATAGTAATTTCTACTATGTTAGTAAAATTTTCTTATAATACTAATTTAAATTAGTATTTCTTTATTAATTTGAATTTTTTGAGAGTTACTAATAAATAGTAATTTCTACTTTATAAGTAAAATTTTCTTATAATACTAATTTAAATTAGTTTTTTTTTACTAATTTCAATTTTCTGAGAGTTGCTAATAAATAGTAATTTCTACTTTAGAATTTTTACTTTTTTTCTGTTTTTAGTAAAATTTCTTAATATAATGCTAATTTAAATTAGTATTTCTTTACTAATTTGAATGTTTTGAGAGTTGCTAAAAAATAGTAATTTCTACTTTATTAGTAAAATTTCCTTATAATACTAATTTAAATTAGTATTTCTTTATTAATTTGAATTTTTTGAGAGTTGCTAATAAACAGTAATTTCTACTTTATTAGTAAAATTTACTAATTTAAAAGCAAATAGTCCGCAATTGAATCAAATTTTAAACATTTTTATTCATTCAAATTTAAAGAGTAATATTTAATATGTTTTTTATGTGTTACTACATAACAATAATAATAATAATAATAATGATAATAATAATAATAATAATAATAATAATAATAATAATAATAATAGTAATGTTTTTTTATTTTATTACTATAAATAAAAAAAATATTATTATTATTATTATTTTATTATTGTTATTATTATTACTATTATTATTATGTTATTATAATGTATTATATTATACATTTATAGAATTTTTATTAATTAATAGAATAATAGTTTATTATTATAATATAATAATTTATTATGTTTATAGTTCGTTGCTATTGTTATGATAAAAACAGTTGATTTATAAAACTTAGAAGATGAATTGAAATAATTGTTAGAAAAAAAATATTAGTGCTTATTATATAAAAATTTAAAGTGCAGTAAATAACGATTAAGTGGAATAAAAATTTAAACTGAATAAGTGTGATGATTCTGTTTGATTTGATTGGACGTTACGCTGATTGGTCAGTCAAACTGTCTGATTACAATTTATGATGTAGTTTGCCTTAATAGAGCAGTTAGCATTCTTTTTTTAGCCTGACACTTCTCTCTCTCTCTTTCTCTTCTCTCTTTGCCATCTCTCCGATATACACTATCGAAACAATGTTCTCTTGTATTGTTTTTCCAATTTAAGTTTCAGACTGGTTTATTCTCTTTATAGTGTACTTAGTTAGCGAAACCGGGTGGGACACGTGTACTTCGATAAATAATGCATACTTCGTCCCTTCTATTCACGTAGTTACACTTACGTGGAGATAGTCTCTTTTCTCTTCAGCATTCTGCCCATAAGCGTCTTCTCTCTCTCTCTCTCTCTCTCTCTTTCTCTCTCGCTCACTCTCTCACTATTTGTGTTTGCCTGTCCGTGTCTACACACATATAAAACTTCGTATATGTTCTATAGTCTCACGTTTTATATGCCAGTCTCTATCCTTATACTTACTACTGGGTCTAGTTCCAACGATTCACGCGGAAGTGATAGTAATTTCCGACCAATGCCTTTTTTTCACTCGATCAATTCTGTAAGCATGATTTTCCAAAGGCGTGCCTCGAGTCCCAAAAAAAAAAAAAAAAAAAAAATACACACAGAGAAGCGAAAGAGAGAAATTTCAACCAAAAAATCCATTGAAAAACTTTTCACATCTACTCTATATATACACAGACACCTTTATTCTGTTTTTTGGCGAATTTCCGGGCAGGATCCGGTTTTTGTTGGTTTTCCAAAAAGGCGGGGAAGAAACTAATTTCTATGAATTTTTATTCACTGAAGCAATTACTTTATATAAATATAGAGTGTGCGATTTAGTTCATATATAGTCGTTTCCTCGTTTTAATCGATAAATGATCATACAATGTTCATATAGTCGTAATTTATGATAATTTCCTAAGTAATTTTCAAATATTAATGATTTATTTGATATGCTAATCAGTTTTTATTGTTTATTATTTTAAAGATTTTTCTCAGTTTGTTTTTTTTATTGTTAATAAAGGTATTTTTGGAGGTAAGAGAAAAGTTGAAACCTAGTATTTCTGAATAGATTTATTATCGAATAAAAAGTAAAAACTACTGTTAGTAAAAATTACCATTAGTAGAACTAAAATTAGTAAAAATTACTTTTTGCGAAAAATTCTATTCGCAAACAATACTGTTAGATATAAATTACTAATTGAAAAAATTGCTACTAGTAAAAACTACTATTTGTCAAAAATAACTACTAGTAAAAACTACTATTGGTAAAAAATTACTATTAGTAAAAATCTACCATTGGTAAAAATTACCAAAAGATCAGAACAACTATTAGTAAAAATTACCTTTAGTGAAAAATACTGTTGATAAAAATTACTATTAGTAAAAATTATCCTTAGTGAAAAATAATGTTGATAAAAATTACTATTAGTAAAAATTATCCCTAGTGAAAAATACTATTGATAAAAATTGCTTTTAGTGAAAAGTATTATTAAGGAAAAATTATCAAAGGTAAGAACTACTATCAGTAAATATTATTTTTAGTATAAACTACTGTTGGTAAAAATTGCTTACTGTAAAAATTACTATTGGTAATAGTTCTAATTAGTAAAACTACTATTTATAACAACTACTAAAGATAAGAATTACTATTTGTATTAGTTGTCAATAATAAAACTACTATTAATAAAAAATGCTATTGGTAAAAATTACCATTAGTAAAAATTAGTAAAAGTTACTTTTGGTAAAAAATTCTATTCGCCAAGAATACTGTTGGATATAAATTTCTAATTACAAAAATTACTATTAATAAATAATTACTGTTGGTTTAAATTACAATTATTAAAAACTACCATTGGTAAAAATTACTTAAGACTAGAACTACTATTAGTAAAAATTACTGTTGGTTTAAATTACAATTATTAAAAACTACCATTGGTAAAAATTACTTAAGACTAGAACTACTATTAGTAAAAATTACTGTTGGTTTAGATTACAATTAGTAAAAACTACCATTGGTAAAAATTGCCAACGACTAGAAGTACTATTGGTAAAAATTACTAAATGTAAGAACTACAATCAGTAAAAATTACTATTAAAAGAAACCACTGTTCGTAAAAAACATTATTAGTTATAAAAATTACTATTTGTAAAAACTATCATTAGGGTAAAATTTCTAAAGGTTAGAACTACTATTTGTAAAAATTACTATTATTAAAAATTACTATTATTAAAAATTATTATTAGTAAAACTACAATTGTTAAAAATTACTTTTGGTAAAAAGTTCTATTCGCAAAAAATATTGCGTTAAATAAAAAATTCTAATTACAAAAATTACTATTAGTGAAAATTACTGTTGGTTTAAATTACAATTATTAAAAACTACCACTGGTAAAAATATTACTAATGACTGGAACTTCTATAAGTAAAAATTACTGTTGGTTTAAATTATATAAATAGTAAAAACTACCATTGGTATAAATTACAAACGACTAGAACTACTATTGGTATAAATTACTAAATGTAAAAACTGCTATCAGTAAAAATTACTATTAGAAGAAATCACTGTTTGTAAAAAATATTAGTAGCTACTAAAATTGCTACTGGTAAAAATTACTATTTGCGAAAAATACTGTTACTCTTTATTACTAATTGCAAAAATTCCTAGTATTAAAATTCACGTTTGGTAAAAATTTCTATTAGTGTAAATTACTAATTGCAAAAATTATTGTTGGTAAAAAATACGTTTGGTAAAAATTACTATTAGTGATAACTACGTTTGGTAAAAATTACTATTAGTGATAACTGCGTTTGGTAAAAATTATTATTAGTGATAACTGCGTTTGGTAAAAATTACTATTAGTGATAACTGCGTTTGGTAAAAATTACTATTAGTGATAACTATGTTTGGCAAAAATTACTATTAGTGATAACTGCGTTTGGTAAAAATTACTATCACTGATAACTACGTTTGTCATAAATTACTATTAGTGATAACTACGTTCGGTAAAAATTACTATTAGTGATAACAACGTTTGATAAAAATTACTATCAGTGATGACTACGTTCGGTAAAAATTACTATTAGTGATAACAACGTTTGTTAAAAATTACTATCAGTGATGACTACGTTTGGCAAAAATTACTATTAGTGATAACTACGTTCGGTAAAAATTACTATTAGTGATAACTACGTTCGGTAAAAATTACTATTAGTGATAACAACGTTTGATAAAAATTACTATCAGTGATGACTACGTTTGGCAAAAATTACTATTAGTGATAACTACGTTCGGTAAAAATTACTATTAGTGATAACTACGTTCGGTAAAAATTACTATTAGTGATAACAACGTTTGATAAAAATTACTATCAGTGATGACTACGTTTGGCAAAAATTACTATTAGTGATAACTATGTTTGGCAAAAATTACTATTAGTGATAACTGCGTTTGGTAAAAATTACTATCACTGATAACTACGTTTGTCATAAATTACTATTAGTGATAACTACGTTCGGTAAAAATTACTATTAGTGATAACAACGTTTGATAAAAATTACTATCAGTGATGACTACGTTCGGTAAAAATTACTATTAGTGATAACAACGTTTGTTAAAAATTACTATCAGTGATGACTACGTTTGGCAAAAATTACTATTAGTGATAACTACGTTCGGTAAAAATTACTATTAGTGATAACTACGTTCGGTAAAAATTACTATTAGTGATAACAACGTTTGATAAAAATTACTATCAGTGATGACTACGTTTGGCAAAAATTACTATTAGTGATAACTACGTTCGGTAAAAATTACTATTAGTGATAACTACGTTCGGTAAAAATTACTATTAGTGATAACTGCGTTTGATAAAAATTACTATCAGTGATAAATACCATTTCCAAAAAATTCGATTGCTAAAATTAGGCATAATTGACAATTAGGAACATGGTAATTAATTTAATTTGAATAAACTGTTCAGAATGAGTACAAAAAAAAGTGAGGAAAAATAAACTTCTCTAAAATTCATGTTAATACTACGCCCATAAAATTTAGTTTCTTAATTGAATTGCACAATCAACAAGAAAAATAAGTTTTCTAAATTTAGAAAAACCTCCCAACCAAAAAGGAATTAATTAAAAATTAATAAAAAATCAATTAAAAAAACAAAAATTCCTAAACACTTATCTTGATTTCTCTAATATCCTTAATTAAGATTTCGAGTATACAATTAACTCTTTCAAACTGTCTTAATACGAAATGACACATAAATTTTTATTACCGGCTTCCTTTCTACGCTACTATTCTGTATAATGTAATTTATAATGTAAATTGTCAAAAAGAAGAAAAGAAAGAAACAAGAAGAAGAATTGTGGTGAAATAAATAACCATGGCAAAAAAAATAGGGCCAGATTCGATATCTTGATTAAAATGTCGTGTTCAACACACTCTTAATTCTCGGGATGAGTAAATGAGAAGTTGTTAAATGTCGGAAATACCAAGGCACCTTTCAGTGTCATTTTTATTGGTAAATAACGTTGCAGGCATGAGAAGGAGAAATAAGAGGGGAAAGGGAAGAATAAGAGAGAAAGAGTGAGAGAGAGAAAGAGAGATCGTAGATCAGAAAAGATTAATGGTGCGATAAGAGGCACAAAAACGACATATTTCCCGTGTTTGTGGGGGCACATAGCGAAAGAGGGCAACGGAAACACGTGGGGCACTTTTTTTTCTATCACAATATATATATAAACCATTTAGGACAAATTTGTTATTCTTTATTGGAAATGATGAAAGATTGGTGCGATTTGCCGATTTGCTTCGAATTTGATATCTTGATTATATTGTTGTGGGTTATTTTTATTGTTCGGTAATAGTGAACTCTTCAAGAGGTTTGGGGAGGGGTTGAGTGGGAATTTTGATTTTAAAAATTGCATCCGAGTTCAGTAATTTGATTGTTTTTGAGTCGCTATTCGATTTTTCGATGTTTTTTATTTTTAGACCTAATTTTTGTTCATTGCTTTTAGATTTTTTGCCACTTTTTATTTTTAACTCTTCATTTTATATTTTTATTCTTTTATTTTTTATTTATTTTTGATGGGGCTAAAGTTACGAACGTTTAAATAAACGAAATTTTTTTTCACCTTCAGTGTTTTTGAAAATTAAAATCGAAAATAGAAAAAAATTTATTTTTTATGGGTCTAAAGTTACGAACAATCAAATGAACGAAATTTCTTTTCCACCTTCAGTGTTTTTGAAAATTAAAATCGAAAAAAGAAAAAAATTATTTTTGATGAGGCTAAAGTTACGAACGTTCAAATGAACGAAATTTTTTTTACCTTAAGTGTTTTTGAAAATGAAAATCGAAAAAAGAAAAAAAAATTGATATTAAACAATATTTAGTTTAGAACTAATTTTTTTAAATCTAAAAATAATTTTTAGAAATAAAATTCAAAATAGAAGTAAAAAAATATGGTCGTTTATTTGAACGTTCGAAACTTTGGGAACATTTCTTTACAAAAAGAAAATAATTTTTTAATTGAAACAAATTAATTCTAAACTGAATATTGTTTTATTTTAATTATTTTTCTTTTTTGGATAGTATTTAGATTTTAGATGGTAATTTTCAAAAACACTTGAGGTGAAAAAAATTTTCATTCATTTGACCATTCGGAAGTTTAGTCACATTATTTTTACTTATTTATTTCCTTATTTATTTTTATTCGTTTATTTTTTATTCATTTCAATTTATTTATTTATTTTTTATTCATTTTAATTTATTTTTATTTGTTTATTTTTTATTCATTTTAATTTATTTTTTATTCATTTTAATTTATTTTTATTTATTTATTTTTTATTTATCTTAATTTTTATTCATTCATCAAGAAATTATTCCATTTGAACGTTAGAAATTTATCGTTCAAGAAACAAATGGAAACGATTTTTGCCATATGAAATATCTTTTCTGAGAGTGATTTTATTTTGGCCTCAGAAAACTTGTTTTTGCCTTTTTTCCATACAGACTTGAATATTTTTAATTACCGTGTAAAAAAATTTGAATTAATAAAAAGTCACTGCTGAAAAAAAATTAGTTAATATTCACTAGCAATTCTCCATCTCTTTGACTATCAATTCTTCTTTGAATAAATTTTCAGAGACTGATTTGATAGTAAATAAAATCGATCACTGCTTTACTTTACGTTAAAATATCTTTAAAATTTTCGAAAACAAATTAAGTTAGCAAAATTAATGAACTATTATTACAATTTAATTATTTACTTATTTTAAAATTTAACAATTTATTAATTATTACAAAACAATTGTAAAAATAAACATTTGTTCTCGTTTTTATTAATTTCTGAAGCAAAAAGTTGGTCTGGAATTTAATTAATTAATTAATTAATTAATTAATTAATTAATTAATTAATTGAGATTTGGAGTAATTATTAGCTATTATATTATTTATAGGCAATTTTATTATTTATAGACAATTTTACTATATTTATTGGCTATTTTACTATTTATTAGCTATTTTACTATTTATTAGCCATTTTACTATTCAATGTTGGAATTTTTCGATGATTAAGATGTCACTATTTTCTGATAAAATCGAAATTTTCATTCGTCATTTTACTAATTATTAGCAATTTTACTATTTATTAGCTATTTTACTATTTATTAGCCATTTTACTATTTATTAGCCATTTTATTAATTGTTAGTCATTTTACTTTTCAATGTTGGAATTTTTCGATGATTAAAATGTCACTATTTGCTGATAAAATCGAAATTTTCATTTATCATTTTACTAATTATTAGCAATTTTACTATTTATTAGCTATTTTACTATTTATTAGTCATTTTTCTATTTATTAGTCATTTTACTATTTATTAGCCATTTAATTAATTGTTTGTCATTTTACTATTCAATGTTGGAATTTTTTGATGATTAAAATGTCACTATTTGCTGATAAAATCGAAATTTTCATTTATCATTTTACTAATTATTAGCAATTTTACTATTTAATGTAAGAATTTTTTACTAATAAAGTCGAAATCTTTTTTCATCATTTTACTATTTATTGGCTATTTTATTAAATATTAACTATTTTACTATTTATTAGCAATTCTATTAATTATGAATTAATTATGAGCCATTTTACTATTTTTTAGCTACTTCATTAATTATTAGACCGTTAATAATTATTAGCCATTTTACTATTTAATGTAAGAATTTTTTACTAATAAAGTCGAAATCTTTTTTCATCATTTTACTATTTATTGGCTATTTTATTAAATATTAACTATTTTACTATTTATTAGCAATTCTATTAATTATCAATTAATTTTGAGCCACTTTACTAGTTATTAGACATTTTATTCATTATTAGCCATTTTACTATTTACATATATGCTTTTTTACTATTTGTTAGCAATTCTATTAATTATCAATTAATTATGAGCCATTTTACTATTTATTTGATATTTTATTAATTATTAGCAATTTTACTATTTACGTATAGGCCTTTTTACTATTTATTAGCAATTCTATTAATTATTAGTCATTTTACTATTTATTAGCCATTCTACTATTTATTAGCCATTTTCTTCATTATTAGCCATTTTAATTTTTTTTGTCATTTTACTATTAGTCATTTTCTTCATTATTAGCAATTTCAATTTTTTTTGTCATTTTACTATTAGCCATTTAATTTTTTTTTTGTCATTTTACTATTAGCCATTTTACTATTTGTAAGCAATTTTATTAATTATTAGCTAGTTTACTATTTATTAGTCACCTAATTAATTATTAGCCATTAGGTACTAACAGTTAGGTAAAATTTCACTATATTTAGTAACATTTCCCCAATTTAAATGCCAGGAGATTTAAAATTCACGAGTTAAAATCGTCGAGAGATATTTGCCAAAAAAAAAAAAAATTTAGTTATCGATCACTAAAGGGAAGAATCGAATGAAAAAAAAAGTTCATTACACATATACAACATTCAATCACTGTTTTTTGTATTAAAATTATGGGACATTAGAATGAGGGGGAAAAAAAAGAAATGATGAGCTCGATATATTGACGTGTATGTATACATATAGATATAACTCTATGTTGTTAAAATGAAGGTTAGGTTAAGAGTTGCGTATTATGTTCTCGTCCGGTCCCTTGTCATGTGTCCGATTGTTGTACTTATAGAGAAAGAGTATACGTGGTACGACCCACTTGTTCATTTTCTTCGTTTCTTCTTCTTTTATTATTATTATTATTTTTTTTTCCTTCTTTTTTTCCCTACATATAATATCCATGCGCAAAAGTTGTGTTTTATTTTTGTTTAAAAAGAGTTTTTGTTCTGAGTCATACTTTTGAAAACAAAAGTTAACTGCATGTCCGTGTGTTATATAATATCCGCTTTATATATATACATGTATATATACGTGGACATACGGTTTTCGTCGTTTCAACTTCTGGGGTCGATGCTACCCGGAGCAACACATTTGCATTGCACAGTATTGCAACGCCTACGTTTGCATAATTAGTGCGATCATGCTCTTGAGTTCTCGCCCCCAAAGCGGACAGCTAAGAGCCTTGTATGGGTTAATTTTCTATCGCTTGGAAAACGTTATGCTTTAGGGCAAGAAGTTTATCCTGGCAAGAAGGTCTTGTACAATGCTACAATTTGCATTGTATACAATTAACCTTCTTATCTAAATTTCTTACTCTAAATTCAATACAACGTTTTTGAAGGGTGTGTTTGGTGAAAAAGAGAGAGAAAGAGTGGTTTTTTTTAGTAAATTTTTATTTTATTGACTATTTTTGGATTTTTTGGACAATATTTTTCTGGTTGGTGGTGAAAAACTTAAAGAGCACTTCATATTGGATCGGCCATTTTGAATTTTGATAATCCAGTGGCGGATTCATATTCAGCGAAGCCAAAAATCCCAAGGGGACAAGTTTCAAGTGAATTTGGGCGATTTTTACTTTTTCCGTCATATTGGATCCGCCATTTTGAATTGTTTAACTGCCAACTGTAACTGTATTCTATAGAAGGCACGTTTCTAAATTGCACTCAATATTATTCAGTAAAATATTACAAGGAAAATTGGTATTAAAATAGTTCTGAATATTGACAAATAAACTAAATAACTAAATAACTAAATAACTAAATAACTAAATAACTAAATAACTAAATAACTAAATAACTAAATAACTAAATAACTAAATAACTAAATAACTAAATAACTAAATAACTAAATAACTTAACGAAAATCATTAAATATTAATAGTTAGCTACTAAATATTATTAAATTTAATTCGCTAATTTATTACTATGAATTTAGTAATATTTTCGTATTGTTTCGTATTAATACTTCTTATTAACAATTATATCGTATTATTGTAATATTATAATAAAGAAAATAATTACTACTCAACAATATTTAGTATTATTTTAGCACTAATATTTTTAGCTAATAAATATTTTGGTTTTTTACTACTAATTAATATTTAGAACTAATTTATATTGATTAAAAAATAGTTTTTTGGCATTAGTTCAGTACTAATTAATATTTAGCTCTTCGTTATATTTATTAAAAATTAATTATTAGTATTTTTAGCACTAATTTATGTCTTGTATGATTTTCGTATTAATATTCAAAAAACAAGTAATATTTAGCATTAAATAAAAATAGTAATAAGTTTTAAATAGTAGTAAAAAATTTATTTTTAAATAAAAATTAAGAAATATGAATTAGTTTAGATAATTAGTAAGAAAAAAAAGTAAATATTGATTTGCATTAAATAGAAGTTAGTAATAATTATTAAATTTCTAAATATAAAATAATTTTTTTAGGTAATTAAGTATTTTTAGAAGTAATATCCGATTTCTACTAATTAATATTTAGTATTATTTTAGTACTAATTATTATTTATCAACTAATATTTAGTACAAATTAAAAATACTAATAACTAAAGTACTAATAACTATTAGTCACAAATATTACTAATATACCTAATATTTTTAAGATCAATTAAAAATAAATAACAATTTGTACTAATTTGTTAGTTAGTTGTTAGTTAATTGTTTGTTAGTTCTTAGTTAATACTGAGTATAACTTGATTAAAAATCAAAAATATTGATGAATAATTAGTAGTAAATTAAAAATATAAAATTTTGTGCGATACGAAATATTATTTACTGGGAAAAATGTTAATTATAACGAAATGAAAATTATTTGATTTGAATTAGTAATAAATATTGGTACAAAAGATGCTAAATACTAATTGGCACTAAACATTATTGAGTAGGAATTATTAGTTACTACTAAATTTTAATTAATGGCTAATATTAATTAATACCGGGTATTTGTTATTACTAAATATTTAATAGTAGGGAATATCAGTTAGTTCTAAATATTATTCAGTAGGAAATATATTTTAGTAGGAAACATTAATTAGTAGGAAATATTTATTAGTTGTTTCGACCTAATTATAATAAACTATTTGGTCCTAAATATTATTTAGTAGGAAATATTAATAAACACTAAATTTTATTCAGTATGAAATATTTTTTAGTAGGAAATATTAATGAGCACTAAATTTTATTCAGTATGAAATATAAATTACTAGGGAATATAAATTAACACTAAATAGTGTTTAGTAGAAAATATTAATTACTAGAAATATTAATTGGTATTAAATATTAATTAATACTAAATATTCTTTAGTAGGAAATATTATTTAGTAAGAAATATTAATTAGCACTAAATTTTATTCAAAAAGAAATATTAATTACTAGGGAATATTAATTAGTACTAAATAGTATTTAGTAGAAAATATTAATTACTAGGGAATATTAATTAACACTAAACAGTGTTTTATAGGAAATATTAATTACTAGGAATATTAATTAGCACTACATTTTATTCAGTAAGAAATATTAATTACTAGGAATACTAATTAGTATTAAATAATGATTAACACTAAATAGTGTTTAATAAGAAATATTAATTGCTAGGGAATATTAATTAGTACTAAATATTGTTTAGTAGAAAATATTAATTACTAGGGAATATTAATTAACACTAAATAGTGTTTTATAGAAAATATTAATTACTAGGGAATATTAATTAACTTTAAATAGTGTTTTATAGAAAATATTATTTACTAGGAATATTTATTAGTATTAAATATTAATTAATACTAAATATTTTTTATTAGGAAATATTATTTAGTACTAAATAGTATTTAATAGGAAATATTGATTACTAGGGAATATTAATTAACACTAAATATTTTTTTGTAGGAAATATTATTTAGTACTAAATAGTATTTAGTAGGAAATATTAATTACTAGGGAATAATAATTAGTACTAAATAATATTTTGTAGAAAATATTAATTACTAGGGAAATATTAATTAGTACCTAGTTAGCAATGAAAATCGACAAACGCGAACCAAATTAACAGCTCAAAAGTCATCGTCCCAACTCCTCGTTTTCTCTCTTCGCGTTGAAACGAATAATTTAAAGAAAAAGAAGAAGACTGTCAATAATAAATCGTTTAAGCGAAATAAGAATGGATTTATTGACTCGGGAGCTTAAATTGCGTGCACTTTTTAGAGTGAGACTTTTGCCGCACGTCATTAAGATTCATGTATGCCACGAGGAATTAAAAGACATTCCAGAAGAAAACGAGGTCAGGGAAGTATTGTCATGAGAGTTCAATTAAACATACGTAACGTTATTACGTCTTTTATCGGCTGTGAACAAAGTTTATCAAACGGTGAACTACAAGGTCGATTATTCTTTTCATTTTTTTTTTCTTCTTTTTTTTCTTTCACTCAACTTTATTCCACTCACATGTTTGCACGTTTATACAATTTTATGCTAAATATGTATGTACATATAAATATCAAAAGCAAAAGTTATCAACTCACTTGGAATTTTAATCAAACTAAACTAAGGCAATTTTGTTCGATAAAATTTTATATTCTAACATTTTTTTTCATATTTTAATTATAAATGATGTATTCATCATAGTTCGTGAATTTCGAGAATTTTAGTTTATCTTTGTTCTTTCAATTGGAAATATTTAATTAAAATTACGTTTTTATTTAATATTCATTTCATTTTTAAATTTATTTGCATTTCTTAATTACCTAATTATTTAATAATATTACTATTAATATTATTTTAAAAATTTTTTTTGTCAAATTATTATTGTTTCTAGCATTAAAAATTTAAAAAAATATTTAAATTTTCTACTTATTTAATTATTTAATTAGTTAAATTTTTAAAATTTATTTTTTTTTCTAATTTATTAAATGTTTTTAAATTTATATAATTTATTTCATTTGGTTTAATTTTGATGATGTTTAACATCAAAATTAAATAGAATTAAAATTAGAATAGAATAGAATTGAAATAGAAAAAATTTTTGATGGCATTACAAAATTGATTCCCAACATTATTTATATTACTTTCAATAAATGAAATCTGTGTTTTTAAAAGCAATTTCAATAATTAAAAGTCTAAATTATTCCCAAGTAACTAACTCATGATAAACGAAAATCAATAATTGTTTCCGGTTTGAAATGAAAAAAACCTTAAAAAACACAGTTTATTTGTAAACTGATGAAACTAAATGACTTTGACAGTTTTTGCAAAAAAAAAAAAATACTCTCCCTTTGTTAGGGAAAAAAGGGAGTAGATAAACGTACATTAACTGATGATAGTATAATAATGAGCAATTAAAAGTTTTCATAAATAAATTAAAATAAAAGCGTAATAATTAAAAGTAGGAAATAACAATGCAAATGGAAGGAACAATCGCACTTAAATCTTTACGTTCGCTTGTGTTTTACATTCAGATTGCAAGAGAGAGAAAGAGAGAGAAAAAAAGGAGAGGGAGAGAGAGAAAAAAAAGGAGAGGGAGAGAGAGGGCATAAAAAGTCGTGAATTTCTAGTAGAGCATTTTCACTAAACAAATCTTTTCTTTCCACGTGATGTAGATCAAAAAATGTGAATGTAAATTAAAATTCCTTTTTTTTTATTACACATCCTATATAAAGAACATTTCGCATAAAATTTATATCTCTGAAATTTTATATTCGTGTAAGAAAAAATAATATTATGTTTAAAATAAAAAATTCAAATTAAGTGAAGTATGAAAATAAAAATAAATAAAAAAAAAATGTGAAAATTGAGAAAATATATGTACATATAAAAGAGGTGTAATTTTATCATTTTTTTTTCAAACTCGTTGCAAATATTACGAGCGGTATTTGATTTATTTGTTGGAAATATTTAATATGAAAATTATAACATTTTTTTTATATCCCAATGACAATTTTAATTTTATTAATAATTTTAGGTTCAAAAATTATAAATTTACTCGAAAACTAATAAAATAATTATTATTGTTTTGTATCAAGAAAGATTGTTTAATAATATTCCTTGAAATATTTCAATTATTGGCGAAATGGTTTAGAAAAATAATTTCATCAAGAAATTAATTGTTTTACAGAAAATTTTTTAGCAAGAAATCAAATGTTATCAACGAATTAATTAATTAATTAATTAATTAATTAAAAACTAATAAATAAAAAATAATTTTTGTTTTTTATAATTTTCAATTTTTAATTGATTTCCTCATAAAAAATTTTATTATCTCGAAAAAAGTAACTTTATGTGAATTTTTTAAAAGAATTTCATTATTTTCGAAAATTCTAATAAATATCTTAACAAGAATTCAATTATTATTATGATAAATAAATTTTTTTTTCTCAGCAATTCATTTTTTTGCAATATTTTAATACAAATTAAATTCTCAGTAAAGATGCAATTATTTTCGAAACAATTTCAATTGAATTCTTCCAATAAATTAAATTATTTTTACATAACTTTAATTTGAATTTCTCAAAGGAATTTTATTATTTACAAAAAATGATAAAAAATATTATAACTGTGTGGAAGAATTAAATTATTTTCCTAAGTAATAAAATTCTTCTCTGGAATGCAATTATTTTCAAAACGATTTTAATAAAATTTTTTTTAAAAAATTCAACTATTTTCGTAGGTAATAAAATTCTTCTCAGGAATTTGAATTTTTTTCCATACAATTTTATCACAATTTCTCGAATGAAGTAAATTATTATCAAATTTAATTTTAATCGAATTCGATTTATTATTTGAATTATTATTTTTAAAAAATTTTATACAATATTCTTTGCAATAATTAAATTATTTCAGATTAAAAATTAGGAAGTTGACTAAAATTGTATCTTTTTCCGTAAAAAAAATTTTACATGTTGATCAAAAATTTTAAATGATTCACTTAACGCAAAATTATACGTCGGTGAAGTTTGCAACGTTTATGATCAACGATTGAAAGAAAAAAATTTATTTTCCTACCAAAAAATGACATTTTTTGTTCATAAATATTTTTTTTGTGAATCATTATTTAAAAAAATAAGTTTACTATTTTTTTCTTTACCAAAATTTGCTTAAAAAAATAATTTTTTCTGAAATCGTTGATTATAAACGTTGTGAACTTCACTAACGTAAATTATGGAAAATAATTTCCAAATTTTATTTGCAAAAATAATAATTATTCTCCAAATCTAAATCTCTGAATAATTTTATAATTACTATTACTTTTCATAATTTTTGTATTTTTTTAACTATGTTCAAAATTTGTTAAAATTTTTTTCAATATTTAAAACTTAATAATAATTAAAATTATTATAATTGTTCATTAAAAATAATTGTAAATAATTAAAAAATTTAAATATTTGTTAATTGTCTTTAATTTTTATATTTAGAATAATTATGACTATATTCGAGAAGAATTTTTTTTTCTAAATTAAACTTCCTCTTAATATATCATCATTTACTGAATAAATTTTCACATTATTTTTAATTAATAATAATTGGTGATTGTCTGAGTGGAAGTCAAAATTTTAAGGAAATCGTGTTCATTAAAATTAAATAAATGCGACATTTTTCAATGTAATATTGAAGGAGGAAATTTAAAGAAAAAAAAGGAAAATTTTCGCAATCAATCTTGAAGATGAAAATAAGAAGATTAGACTCATTGTTAATTTATGACTAATGAGTGAAATTGAAACGTTAATTTATTGAAATGTCTGGCAAGCATGAGAATTTAACAAGATGAGTTTGAATTTTCGATTCTCGTCAGTATTTCCATTCGATTTCCAATAAGAAAGGTAATCCAACTTATAACTGTCTGTTATAGCCATATATATATGTCGTCTCTTCCTTTTCTATGATATATACATTTCTCTCTCTATTTCTCTCAATTTTTCTCTCTTTCTCCCCTATTCTTTCCTCTCTCTCTTATTCTCAATTTTCTTCTTTTCGAATTTTTTTTATTTTTCTATTTTTTAATTCAAATCTTTTTTACTTTTTTTTAAATTATCGATTACTTGTCTGTTAACAAATAAATATTACTCTCAATTTTTTTTTCTTTTCAACTTTTTTTAGAAGTCTGAAATATTTATTTTATTTAAATAATCGATTACTTGTCTGTTCACAAATAAATATTACTCTCAATTTTTTTTTTCTTTTCAACTTTTTTTAGAAGTCTGAAAAATTTATTTTATTCAAATAATCGATTACTTGTCTGTTGATAAATAAATATTACTCTCAAATTTTCTCTTTTCAAAATTTTAGTAGTCTAAAAAATTTATTTTAGTCAAATAATCGATTACTTGCCTGTTCACAAATAAATATTACTCTTAATTTTTTAATTTTTAACTATTTTTAGAAGTGTAAAAAATTTATTTTTTACAAATAATCGACTACTTGTCAATGAAGAAGTAAATATTATTGAATCAATTTTTTTAATTCAATTAAACATTGAGGACATTTTTTTTAATTCAAAAATAAGTATTCAATGAAAAAAATGTGTTTGAATGAAAGATATTTTATAATTGAATTAAACATAATCTTTATTTAATCTAATTTATTATGCGTTGAATCAAAATTATTATGTTTGATTCAAAGATAATTTTTGGTTGACTGTATAACAAAAAAATATTTTTTTGAATCCATCATATTTGATTCGAAAATATTTTTTTTCTCAGTTGCTTAAAAAAAAGATCCTAAACTTCTGAACATGCAAATGAACGAACTTTATTTATTTCTTCTAAAAAATAAATTTTTATTGCAATTATTTTACTTCAATATGCAAAAAATTAATTACTGAGTTTGTAAATGTAAAATTTGAGCGTTTAAATTTTTTTAGATTTGAGTAATTAATTAAAATATCTTCAATAAAAAATATTTCGTTCATTTGAACGTTGAAAACTTGGTGATCATTCAAAAAATTAAAAATTGAAACAAAAGCTATTGATAAAAATAACTTTCCCCGAAATTGTTTTTCTGAAACTATCAAATTGATTGTAATGTGAATGAAATTGGGAGCAAAAATTTGGATCAATGTTAATCACATTTTTGGTATTAATTGCTTCAGATTTAATACAGTTTTGAGTTAATCTTAATTAATCTTAATTAATCTATCTTATTATTTATCTTATCTATCTTATTTATCTATCTTTATTTTTATTTATCTATCTTAATTATCTTAATTTATTTAAAGTAAAAAGGTTTAAGTAAAAAGTTTATTTTAAAAATTGATTGAATTGTTTATTTTAAAATTGATTCTAGTAAATTATTTGAAAATTTACGTCGTCTGTGAAATTAAAAAAAAAAAAATTCCAACGCTGGGAAAAATATTAAAAAGTTTATAATCTCGATTCTTCTAAACAAGAATTAACATCACTTTGAACTAGTTCTATAATCAGATGCAAAATACAAGAGTAGAAAAAGAGGGAGGTGGAGGAAAGGATTTGATTGTAAATTTTCCTGGCTTTAATAACATATTTTTAGCATTTAATTAACTGTTATTTTGATCCAATTTAGTGTTTCCAGTGCGATAACAATGTTAATTAAAATGGAATTTATCTCAACCTTAGTTAGGGAAATGAAAATGATCTCTCTCTCTCGCTCTCTCTCGCTCTCTGATGGCTGGTTGTGAGGATATTGTGTTATCAAGTTGGTTGATTCCGCGGGTTGTCGATTTTCATTATTGTCATTAGGCTGAAGTGATCTCAACGGTACACAAAGATTAAGGATCTCTTGCAAAGTGATGGAAGATGTGCGGGTGGGAGGTAAAGGGCATCCTTCACTTAATTAAGATATTAGGTTCGTTAGACTAATTTAATAAGCGTTTATCCTTGGTTGGTCCTCTCGTGAGTGTTTCGACTACTTTGGTTCTTACTTGTGTGTAGAATAAAACGAAAGGGGTGAGGAGGAAGGGAGGTATTTTCACTAACTAAAATTATATATATATATATACATTGTTGCTTTTGGAAAATTATGACAATATTCATAAACACATTTCACAGGAAATATCCTTCGTGTATTAGTTGAGAATAAGAAGAGATGAATTTTCAGTGTAATAAAAATACCTAATTATAATTAATTTTGTAAACACTGAAAAAAATTTTATTTGAATCAGGATATTTATTTATTGACTACTGTGAATTAAATATTTAATTAAATTGAATATTTCTTGGAGTCAATTGAATGGTATTTGGACAATAATTTTAACATTTGAAGCAAGTATGAACTGAACTATTTTATTGACTCCAATAAATGTATTTTTTGATTCAAGAAAATATTTATTTGATTAATCTTAAAATTCTTCCTAGAAATTAAATTGCTTTTAAAAATTAGAAAAAAAATTCTCGTCCATATAACAATTATCTTTATTAATTGCAAAATTCTTTATCGAAATTAAATTATTCTCAGGAATTTTAATGAAATTCGTTGCAAAAATTAATTATTTTCAAAATTTATAAAATTCTTCGTAGAAATTTAATTATTTTTAGGAATTTAAAAAAAAATTCATTGCAAAATTTAATTATTTTCAGGAATTTTAATCAAATTCGTTTAATTATTTTCAGCAATTTTATTATAATTCATTGTAAAATACAATTATTTTCAGGAATTTTAATGAAATTCGTTGCAAAAATCAATTATTTTCTAAATTTATAAAATTCTTCGTAGAAATTCAATTATTTTCAGGAATTTAAAAAAAATTCATTGCAAAATTTAATTATTTTCAGGAATTTTAATCAAATTCGTTTAATTATTTTCAGCAATTTTATTAAAATTCATTGTAAAATACAATTATTTTCAGGAATTTTAATGAAATTCATTGCAATATTCAACTATTTTCAAAATTTATAAAATTCTTCGTAGAAATTGAATTATTTTCAACAATTTTAATAAAAATTCAATTATTTTTAAGAATTTAAACAAAATTCGTTGGAAAATTCAATTATTTTAAAAATTTTTTTAAATTTTCGTAGAAATTCATAATTATTTTTAAAATTTATAAAATTCTTCGTAGGAAATTCAATTATTTTTAGGAATTTTAAAAATGATTCATTGCAAAATTCAATTATTTTCAAAATTTTTTGTAGAAATTCAATTATTCTCAAAATTTGTAAAATTCTTTGCAATAATTCAATTATTTTCAGGAATTTTATTAAAATTTATTGTAAAATACAACTATTTTTAGCAATTTTAATGAAATGCATTGCAAAATTCAATTAATTCAATTATTTTGAAAATTTTTAAAAATCTTCGTAGAAATTTATAATTGTTTGTAAAATTTATAAAATTATTTGCAGAAATTCAATTATTTTCAGCAATTTTATTAAAATTCATTGTAAAATACAATTATTTTCAGGAATTTTAATGAAATTCATTGCAAAATTCAACTATTTTTTAAAAATTTATAAAATTCTTCGTAGAAATTCAATTATTTTCAGCAATTTTAATAAAATTCATTGCAAAATTCAATTATTTTCAGGAATTTAAACAAAATTCGTTGGAAAATTCAATTCTTTTAAAATTTTTTTTAAATTTTCGTAGAAATTCATAATTGTTTTTAAAATTTATAAAATTCTTTGCAGAAATTCAATTATTTTTAGCAATTTTATTAAAATTCATTGTTAAATACAATTATTTTCAGGAATTTTAATGAAATTCATTCCAAAATTCAAATATTTTAAAAATTTATAAAATTCTTCGTAGAAATTCAATTATTTTCAGCAATTTTAATAAGAATTCATTGCAAAATTCAATTATTTTCAGGTATTTTAATAAAATTCATTGCATAATTCAACTATTTTTAAAATTTAATGGAATTCTTCGAGGAAATTTAATTATTCTTAAATGTTCTAAATAAATTGCCAACATTTTAATTATCTTTATAAAATAGCAAAATTCTTCGATAAAAACACGAATGTTCAATTATTTTTTTCAAATAATACAAATTTTCCCTAGAATTCAATTTTAAAAAATTGAAGTTACATGATTTTTTTCGTGTAAACGTCAATTGTTTAAAACTTTTTTTTATAAATTTCCCAGCAATAATTAAATTATTATAAAAAATAAAATAATATTATAATAAAATTATGCATTGGCATTTAATTTTAAGGAACATTCAATTATCAAATAAATTATCTATTTTTGTATTTAAATAATACGGAATTCTCGTAGAATTTTCGAATAAGAATTGATTTAAAAATTAATTTCAGTTTAAGTTTTAGGTAATAATGTAATTTTTGGAGAAATTGACAATAATTACAATTTTTTTAGATGCAATTGAACTTTGTTAAGGGTTTCGAATGAAAATCTTTGAAAATCTGAATTTTCAATGCTTTTAATCATAATAATTCTATGAAATTAAATTTTTATCAAAAAGCGTAATCGAAATTTTGAAAAATTATTTCATGTTTTCATTTTCTAATATTTAATTGCAGAATTTCCGAATAATGGAAATTTCAAGTAAAATTGAATTATAAACAAATGGATTTAAAATTTTTCAAAGCAAAACATTTTTAAAATATAATAAAAATAATTGATTTAAAAATGAATTTTAGTTAAAAATTGTCGAAAATAGTCATCGAATTTAAAATTATTTCAAATAATTATAAAACGCCAAGAAGTCGATAATAATTCTTAAAAGTTGTTGAATTTGAAAAACATTTTAATTTGAATATTTTGAAAATCTTTTTTTAGAAAAGTAATAATTATTTGAATAATTAATTTAATTTATCTGTTACATTAATAAATTGACTGATTTATTAATTACATTAATAAATTGACTAATTTATCTGTTACATTAATAAATTGACTAATTTATTAATTACATTAATAAATTGACTAATTTATTAATTACATTAATAAATTTACTAATTTATTAATTACATTAATAAATTGACTAATTTATTAATTACATTAATAAATTTACTAATTTTTTAAAATATTTATTTAGAAAAAAAGTTATTCATGTTTCTGAATAATTTTCGAGTATCTAATAATTTTTATCGTTAATCAAAATATTCTTTACGATCAGGAAAAAATAAAAAATTTTGTCTGGAAACCAGACAAAAGTCAAAGAAAATAAAAATGAAATTTTCGTGACAACCTTGATAGAAAAAAAATTCACATTTAGCTTAATTTGTATTTTTAACGAATTGGAGAAAAATAATTTTAATTCAGTCTAATTTGATAAAAATGCAACATTAATGAAATAAATTTTTTTTTGTTTATTTTTTTTACCCTTTTAATTTTAATGATAGTTGTAAAATTACAACTGTAACTATGCATACATACTTAATATTAATGAGAGTAATTTACTGACAAGCTTATTATATGTTCATTATTATGTTGGTTTCCACCTACTTTACAAAAGACCATTTCAATGTCAAAGTAAACTTTTCCTCATCTCGTTCAAATATATATATATATATAGCAAAGTTGGTCGTCTCTGCAAAATGTTATCTTGTTATGAAATTGAAACAACAGTTGAGTGTAAACTGCACTCGAAAATTGCAAATCTCCTAAAAGCGGGAAATGAAATTGGATTATCGTTTATAAACAAAAAAAAAAAAAAAAAGAAAAAAGAAAAGAAAAGAAAGCAATTCCATTTTGCGGGATAAAGTTTTATATATATTTTTCTAAATAGCATAAGTTTTTCTATAAATTTATATTTTTCTGTTTTTTTTTTTTTTCTTCAAAGGGGAAAAAAAAAGTTTTCTATTTGAAAACTATTAAACATGGAGCAATTTTGTTAAGTAGGGTGAACGATTTTCGACTAAAATACCCGCAATTCCTCCCTCCCCCCCTCTCAACCCTGCCTTCTTCTGTCTCTATGTATAAAAGATTAGAGAGTTCACGTGAATAAATTGTCGGTTGAAATGAAACTGAAGGAAATTGCAATAGCAAATGTAATTTAATTAAAGCACTTCCTCTCTTCAATCGGATCAGAGCTTTCAAAAAGTTCTGCCCTTTGTATTTTCCTTGAAAGAATCCTTATACAAAATGAAGGAAAATGTAAATTAAAAATTCCAGAGGGTTTAGTTATTCTGTTTTCTTTTTTTTTTTTGTAGGTATGTACTTTTCCTCTATTTTGCGATATACAGTTTAATAATTTTTGTTTTTATCGATTAGGCGAAAATTCTTTTGCGCATTGCTGACTTGAAATGTATTGAAATTGCAATAAACTGTTTATTGCTTATTTATTGATGCTTGATATCATTGGCATTAAATTTGTATCAACGAATTTGATATCGTAAAATATCAACAAGTTAATCTTATCCAATTCCAAAATTATAATTTCACTAATTTTTGGTTTTTTTTTATTCAAAAATTAATTGTTTGAAACAAATTTTTTTCGAGATTTTGTTGTTGAGTAATCACGAAAAAAATTGGAAAAAATTTATTCTGTGTTTAAATTTTTTTCATTTTTAAAAGTAACTGAACTTTACGGATTTGAAATTGAATTTAGAATTTCAAAACATAATTTACTTTTTACAAAAGTTGCGTTTTCATTCTTTTGTAAATAATATAAATTACTAGCAAATTTTACATGAGAAAAGCAGTATTTATTTTGTTATTGTTGCGAAAATTACTAAATTTATTTTCAAATATTGACTTAAAATTTTAAGTATAATTTAATATTCAAAATTCAAAAATTCAAACTGGAATCAAATTTTTCGAAATAATTGAATTATATTCAATGTAATTTATTAAAAAATTTCTGAAAAGAATTCAATTATTTTTAATAAATTTTAAATAAAATTGTAAAATTAGAAAATTAGAAAATTAGAAAATTAGAAAATTAGAAACTTAAAAAAATATAAAATTAAAATAAATTACTAAATTTCTTTTAAGAATTTAATTATATTTCTAAAAATAATAAAATGCTTCAAAGCAATTGAATTATTTTCAATGCGATTTTCATTCAATTTATAAAAAAAATTTGCAAGAATTCAATTCGATTCATAAATATAATAAATTTTTCCGTAGAAATTTAATTTTTTGCAAAATAATTTAATAAAATTCTCTAAAAATTCAAATATTCAACATTTTTTAAAATAAAAATTCAAATATTCAACATTTTTTAAAATAAAAATTCAAATATTCAACCTTTTTTTAAAATAAAAATTCAATTATCATCGCAAATAATAAAATTTTAAGCTATGGAATTTAATTAGTTTTAATACAATTTCATTAAATTCTTGACAAAATTAAATTATTTGGAATACAATTTCAAAAAATTCTTGACAGAATTCAATTATTTTTAAAACAATTTAATATTTTGAATAGAATTCAATTATTTTTAATAAATATTAATAAAATTCTATATTAGAATTGAATTTAGAATTGTCAATACAATTTTAAATAAAATCGGCATGAAAATGTGAAAGAATTCAAATTCATAACGAAATTCAATTATTTGGAATACAATTTAATGAAACTCTTGACAGAATTCAATTATTTTTAACACAATTTAATATTCTTGACAGAATTCAATTATTTTTAATAAATATTAATAAAATTCTGTATTAGAATTGAATTTAGAATTGTCAATACACTTTTAATTAAAATCGTCGATAAAATGTGAAAGAATTCTATAATTTTCGTAAATAGAATAGAATTCTTCGTAGAATTTCAATTATTACATTTAATTTAGTGAAAAAAATTTAATTTCAAAATTCAAAAATATTTGCAAAATTTTATTATGAAAAATTATTGACTTTGAGAAAAATTTTAGTTAAAATTTGAAAAAAATAATTGAATTCAAATCTGGAAAATAATTTTCAATAATTTACAGTAGCAATTCTTACAAAATTATTATCGTATTTCAAGAGATTTGAAGTTTGAAATTTTTTATTCTCTTTAATTTCTTAGAAAAATTAAGAGATGATTAAATATTTATTTTCAGCTAACTGTTCGTGTTCTCAATAATTTTACAGTTGAAGATATTTTTAATTTTATTACAAATGCATTTTTGTTTATCTAATTCTAATTATTTTTCAAGTGAATTAAAATTAGTAACTTTTTTCGTTCATCGAATTATTTTTTATTAAATTAATTAATTAAATGTTATTAAATTATTTTTCTAAATAAAACTACAAATGTTTTTGGTTTTTTTTATTTGTTCTATTTTTTGTTCATCTAATAATTTTTGGGCTGAATTAATATTACAAACATTTTATTATCTAATTATTAGAATGAATATAATATATTTGAATAAAGTATAATTATCTTTTCTGTACGATCAAAGAACAATTTTTTTTTGAATTCAAAATAATAATTTTGGTAGAATACTTGATTCATTAAAATTTAATTTTTAAATTTTTGATTTAATTTGAATTGTGAAAGTATTTTTCATTCAAGCATATTTTTTGTTTCACTACATATTTTCCGATTAAAAAAAATTGTTAATGAACTATTTTATAGTAAGAAAATAATTCCAACAGTTTAGTTGAGTGAAATAAACATTTTTTGCCCCCTTGTGCTTATTTGAGAGTTATGGCGAACGAAACGGAAATTAACAGAGGTATATAATTTGCAAGAGTCAATTTTGTATTTTTTCTTCTTCTTTTTTTTTGGTTTTGTTTCATAAATGTTGTTGGAAGCTAAATTATTTTTCATGGAAATTAAAAAGAATGAAGGATAACCGAAGGTATTTAATAGCAGGTTTTAATTTCACAGTCAAGAGAGTTAAATCGTGAAGGCGCATGCATACACGCAAATATACATTATGTGTATTAGTTGAGAGAGAAAAAAAGAGAGAGAAAGAGAGAGAGACCGGATTCCGAAGGTCCTGGTGTTGCACGCTGCTGTTGCTCCTGGTGTGAGATGCTTTTTTTTGATATACATCAGGCCGAGCCTACCGGTTTCTCTGCGATGTTGTTTTTGTCGCGAGAAACGATCATTTCTCTCTTCATCTCTCTCTCTCTCTTTCTCTCTCCCTTTTCTCTCCTTTTTTTTCTTTTCCTTTCGTAAATGCAAATGTAGATTACGAGCCAGACTTGCGATGATGTTAGATGATCCAGTGTGCATCGAGATAATTTTGATCGCGTGTTGCAATCTTCTGCTGGTGGAAAAAAAGGCGAAAGGGGACAAAAAATTCTCAATTTTCTTCTCTTCAATTCTTCTCTTCTTTTTTGAGAATTTCTCCTTTTTGATTTTACTTTCTTTCCCCTTTTTTAAATTTTTTTTGGAACCTATTTTCTTTTGGATTTGACAAACATTATTATCATCATCGTCATCATCTGTTTTGTACAAAAGATGTTGTTTTGGTACAACAATTATTATCATCATCATCACTGTTTTATAAAAGAATATGTTGATAAAGTGTTTTGCAACAATTATTTTTATCATCATCATCACTTTTTTTGTATCAACATATGTTGATAAAATGTGTTGCAACAACAATTATTATCATTATCATCATCATCATCATCACAGTTCAAAAAAATGTTGATAAAATGTTTTGCAACAACTATTTTTATCATCATAAACGTTTTGTAAAAGAATGTGTTGATAAAATATTGTGTTGCAACAACAATTATTATCATCATCATCATCATCACAGATTTATTAAAAAAATGTTGTGTTGCAACAACAATTATTTATCATCATCATCATCATTACTGTTTTATAAAAGAGTATGTTGATATAATGTATTGCAACAACAATTATTATCATCATCATCATCATCATAGTTTAAAAAAATGTTGCTCAAATGTTTTGCAACAACTATTTTTATCATCATCAATGTTTTGTAAAAAAATATGTTGATAAAATGTTGTGTTGCAACAACAATTATTACCATCATCATCATCATCACAGATTTATTAAAAAAAATGTTGTGTTGCAACAACAATTATTTATCATCATCATCATCATTACTGTTTTATAAAAGAGTATGTTGATAAAATGTGTTGCAACAACAATTATTTATTATCATCATCATCATTACTGTTTTATAAAGGAGTATGTTGATAAAATGTGTTGCAACAACAATTATTTATTATCATCATCATCATTACTGTTTTATAAAAGAGTATGTTGATAAAATGTGTTGCAACAACAATTATTATCATCATCATCATCATCACAGATTTATTAAAAAAATATTGTTTTACAACAGTTATTATTATCATCATCATCACAGTTCCAAATATTGTTGCTTAAATGTTTTGCAACAATTATTTTTATCATCATAATCATCATCATCACTGTTTTATAAAAAAATATGTTGATAAAATGTTGTGTTGCATTAACAATTATTATCATTATTATCATCATCATCATCATCACAAGTTTATTAAAAAAATGTTATGTTGCAACAACAATTATTTATCATCATCTTCACAGATTTATTAAAAGAATGTTGGTTTGCAACAATTATTATTATTATTATTATTTTCATCATCACAGTTTTATAAAAAAAATTTGTTGTGATAAATTGTCGTTTTGTAACAATTTTGCCACGTTGTTTGTCTCGATTTAACATCCTCGGAAAAATTATGATAATCATGATCATCATGATCATCATTACCACTTAAAAAAATACATAAACTTGAATTTAAAAAATTTATTCCCCTGCTGCTCGCGAGTCTCTGGAGAGACTTGCGTAACGTTTTATTATTATTATTATTATTAAAAAAGATAGAAAAATACTTTCTCATATTATGAGAATGTTGAAGGAAAAAAAAATTAAATCATTATGTGAAACATGAGATGGAAAATTCTCTATTACTCATGAAGCATGTACACAAACAGCATTGAATTCATTTAATATAAGAGATTGTGATATTTATACTGGGATTTTTTTAGTCTCTCTCTCTCTCTCTCTCTTTCTAGGAGAGATCAAGAGAGGCAGAAGGAAAAAAAAATCTTTTCATATCCATTTAAAATCTTTTCATATTTTTCCATCTCTAATATGAATTTTATAAATAATACTCCATTTAAAATGTATACTTTCTCCATCGAGATAAAGTTTCTTTTGACGAATGAAAAATTAATTATTTTGCACTTTGAAAAATTAGGAGAAACTTCCCCCCCTGAAGGTAAACAATTTGTTCAAAAATTTGGATTTGAGAAAGAGTTGAATTTATTTTCGAAAATTAGCTATAGGTACTCTGTAAATAAAAAAAGAAAATTATTCAGTATTATAATAATTTTATTTAAATAAGTAATAATTATCATTTCTTCTATTAGTTATTGTAACAATAATTGTACAATTATAATATTATTCAACTATGATATTATACAAATATAATATTATACAATTGTAATATTATAACCTTATATTATTACATTATTATTTTATTATATTACTTCATTACACAAAAAAAATCTTCACCTGGAACAGATATAAAATTCACTACATTAGCGAAATTTGTAGTTATTGCAACGAATACTTTCGCTATTTTAAAGAATACTTTTGCTATTTCAGGAAAAGAAATTGCTGTTCTAGTTAAAGGTTTTTTTCCTTTTATTATATTATGACAAACTAAAAAAATATGTTCTTCAAATGAACCAAAAAACAAAATTGAAACTAAATTTAAGAAAAAATTTATTAAACAAAATTCTAAATAAATAAATAAATAATTAAAAAATATAGAAAAGTTAATTAAAATACTAATTAAAAATTACTCTGTAAACCTTCTTCTTCTTCTTCTTCTTCTTTTTTTTCCCTCTATATATGACAAAAAATAAAAAAAAAAATTAATTTGCATTCCCCAAGAGATCGCCGCACTCTGAAATGATTTTTCACTGCGTGAAATGATTTGAAATGATAATTTTAATCGAATAAGAACTTCTTGGGGGGTTTGGAGAAAAAGAAAGGAAAAGAAAGAAAAGAAGGAAAATCCCTATAGAAAGAAAGGCGATAATGTAAAAATTGGCATAATAATATCCCTTCAATAAAAAAGTGATCACGTACCTCTTTATACAATCTGAGAAAAAGTAATTCATCACCTCTCATACAATTTTTCAAGTGCTTTCATCAAAATCAATCATTTGAAGATTATTATATGAGGAAAGAGAGAGAGAGAGGGAGAGAGAAGGAGTGTGGTCCAAAGGCGCAAGGATTTGTGCGAAAAAAAAAGTTTCAAGTTTTCCTTGTTGAAAAGCGTCGTGTGGAGTTTTCTAAGTCGAAAAGCATATAAAGAATAAAATCACTCACTTGATTTTTTTTCTTATTTTAGTCACGTAATTTTTGAAAACAGGAATTTCTCATTAAAACCTTCTTCTTCTTTTTTTTCGTCTTCTTCTTCTTCGTCTTGCTTCTTCAGCTTCTTCATCTTTCACTTTTGGTTTTTATTTATTGTACTCTATGATTAACTCTCGTTTGGAGTTGATTTTTAGGTGGAAGATTTTTTTTTTACTTTTTGATGAACGAAAGGAAAGGGAAATTAATTTGAATTGAAAATATAAAGGGACTGAAAAAAGCGATGTAAATTAAAAAAATAAAAAATGCTAGAAAAATTGAAAAATATTACAAAAATTGAAAAATAGTACAAAAAAACGAAACTTTAAGATAAAAATAAATATTATATCAAAGAAATATTGTATAAAAAATGAAAATTATTCTAACAAATTTTATTTCGTTCCAATAACATTTTTATTTGCGCCAAAAAATTTCCATTTGTTTCAAATTTTATTCGAATTAAATAAATTTTATTTCGTTCAAACAACAATTTAATTTGCGCCAACAAATTTTTATTCGATTCAAATTTTATTCCAATTAAATAAATTTTTTTTCATTCAAACAACAATTTTATTTGCGCCAACAAATTTTTATTCGATTCAAATTTTATTCCAGTTAAATAAATTTTATTTCGTTCTAACAAAAATTTTATTTGCGCCAATAAATTTTTATTCGATTCAAATTTTATTCCAATTAGAATTAAATGAAAATTGTTTCGTTCAAACAATAATATTTGCGACAAAAAATTGTCATTTGTTTCAAATAAATTTTATTCAAATTAAATAAATTTTATTTCGTTCCAACAAAAATTTTATTTGCGCCAAAGAATTTTCATTTGTTTCAAATTTTGTTTAAATTAAATAAATTTTATTTCGTTCAAACAAAAATATTTGCGACAAAAAACTGTCTTTGGTTTCAAAATAAATTTGATTCAAATTAAATAACTTTTATTTTGTTCAAACAAATTTTATTTGTTTCAAATAAATTGTATTTCATTCAAACAAATTTTATTTGCATCAAATAAATTGTATTTTCATGAAATAAAATTTATTTGTTTCTAAGAAAATTTTATTTAGGAGCAAAATAAATTTTATTTAATTCAAACAAACATTATTTTTTTTTCAAATAAATTGAAATAACTTTTATTCCATTCAAAGAATTTTTATTTGTGTCAAATGTATTTTACTTGTTTCAAATAAAGTTTATTCAACTAGAAAGATTTTTATTTGTGTAAAAAACATTTTTTTTGGGTTAAAATACATTTTATTTGCTTAAAAAAACTTTTTTATGATTCTACAAAATTTTATTCCTTTTATAAAAATTTTCTTTGATTCAAACAAATTTAATTTGGTTCAAATGAAAATTTCATCCTTTCTTAAAAATTTTCTTTGGTTTAAACATATTTAATTTGGTTCAAATGGAAATTTTATTCCTTTCATAAAACTTTTGTTTGATTTAAATAAATTTAATTTGATTCAATTTCGATTTCATTTCCGTCGTATCAATTTTATTTAGTTGAAACAATAATTATATTTCTGTCGAAGAAATTTGTTTTGGTTCAAAGAAAAATTTTTTTGTGACTAATAAATGTTACATTGTTCATACAAATTTTATTTCAAATTTTCGATGAATCAAATTTTTATTTGATTGAATAAAATTTTTTTTGATTCAATGAAATTTTATTTGATTCAACAAAATTTTAATTGATTCAATGGAATTTTATTTTATTCAATGAAACTTTATTTTATTCAATGGAATTTTATTTTATTCAATAAAATATTATTTCATTTAATGAAATTTTATTTGATTTAAACGAAAATTTTATTCTATTCACAATATAATTTTATTTGCGTCGAACAAATTTTATTTGTTGGAAAAAAATTTTTTTCCATCGAATAAAATTGTTACTCAAAACAAATAAATAATTTGTCAGGTTCTGATAACAAATAAACTTTTATTGAACTCAAATAAATTATATTTGAATAATTTGATTATATTTGATTTCAATAATATTTCACTCCGTTTGTAAAATTTATTTTTATTAAATTATTTTCCAATTTAAATAAATATATAAAAATTGTTTCTGCTGTTTTGGAATTTTATTTTTACTCCCTTTTATTTTTATTTTTCCGCAATTTAAAGATTTTAACTCAAAAACAGAAGCAACGAATATTAAAAATAAAAATCAAGTACTTTTTTCTCTCTCTCTCTCTCTCTCTGGAATTTATTTTTCCCTCAACTCCCATGACGCAATCCACCTTTTCCTTCCACGACAAATGAATATCAAATAAAATCAAGTCACCATTATATTGTCTCTCAGATTATTGGCTTTTGTCTTATCAGACAAGTTTTTCTTATCAAGAAAAGTTGTATCAACAGTCGGAGCAATTGAGTTTCACGTGGTAAACGAGGCGAAATAGAGGTTGTATGCGTGCAATATTCGCAGCTAAGCGGAAAAAATGTTCTGTCTGGCCACTTTACTTGATTGGAGTGAAACTCAGCAGGATAATCAAACGTTTATTCGTTAGTGGGCGAATACACTAGTGGTCGCACATTCAAAGAGGAGTCTTTTATTTTCCCTCTCTTTCTCTTTTTTTTTATTCCCCCTAAAGGGGCCATTTTCTCAGTAGGAGGCTTAATTAATTTACTTTTTTTGTTTTCTTTTTTTTTTTTTTTTTGCAAGGGATATCAATCTTTTTTCACATACGTAAACAACTTTCATTGGGGGGGGGGGGGGCAAAAGGGGTGTTTGATGATCAGAAGGAAGGGGAAACTCAAATAACTGATAGGAAAGCAAGTTAAAAGAGCTATATTTATCTGTTGATCAACTCTCACTCTAAATGCAATAGTTATCTTCCTCTTTTTTTTTTTTTTTTTTTCTCTCGCAATGGGTAAAGATCGTATCGTACTCTCGTCGTGTCATTTATTTTTAAACATTGCTGATGCAACTTTTTTTTTATTCAAACGGAAATAAAAAAAAAAAAGTGTCGCGCTTTGTTCAGACTTCGTTTTTATTACACCTATATGTCTGTATATTATACAGCAAGAATTGTTTCATGTGGATTATATTCTCTCGTGAAACGACAAATCCAAATATTTTTTTTTTTTGAACTCGGGAATTATTATTTTTCACTGAGGGGACAATCGTTTCATATTTATTTTTTTTTTTAAATGCGAATTTTTTATTCACGTGGATAAAATAAATTGCATTTAAAAAAAATTATTCTCAAAAAAATAGGTAAAAATAAATAAAATATTAAGAAATAAAATATTAATAAATAAAATATTAATAAATAAAATATTAATAAAAAAAAATTAAGAAATAAAATATTAAGAAATAAAATATTAATAAATAAAATATTAATAAGTAAAATAAATGTTACAATTTTTTCATATTCCAAAAAGTTAGACTGGATTTTGAGTCAATAAAGTGTTCATTATTACTCTAGGGAAAAAATGGTAGGTTTATTGACCTTGCCTGTGGATAAAAAGGTTCATTATTGCCCTAGGGGAATATATATCTCTTTATTGACCTTGCCAGCAGAAAAAAAAGTTGTATTTTTATCCTAGGGCAATAATCTTCACTTTATTAACCACCTGGGTTATTATTGACCATTATTGCTCTAGGGAAATAATGAAAACCCTAATTCCCTTTGTCACGGGTCAAAACGAACTCATTATTACCCTAGGGCGATAATAGCCACTTTATTGACCAGCCGATCTATATAAACGACATAATATAAATGATAAAAAATTAATTATTAATAATGAATGATAATATTAATAAAAAATTAATTTGACTGAATTAAATTAATAAAGAAAAATTCGAGAATATTTTTTTTCTGAAAGCTAGTGCGTAATAATTTTCACTTTAGACAATATTGAATAAATGGGGAGAAAAGGGAACGTGAAAAAAAAAGAACAAAATCAAGTTGCATTCACAGATATGGGTTCTCTTCTATACACTGTAATACTGTATATTTACATTTGTAGATAAAGTTTCTTGGGGGAATTTCTATATAGTATAAAATGGATAATTACACAAACTATGTATGTATTTTGAATTTGCATTAAGTATTCTCTCGCACACCTCAGGAATTCCAACATTACAAGGTCATAATTCTTCTGTTTATGTGTTTTGCTACCAGCAAACCAAAGCATTTAATGCAAATCAGTCCCATTTGTGTTAGAGAGTAAAGGCATAATTTATGAATGTTCACATTTGATCGTAATTCTGGAAGGTAGAAATTGTATACGCGCTGGATTAAATGTATGTACAAATTAAAAACAGTAATCACGTAAACCGTTAGTTTCACCCCCCACCCCCACTCTCTCACTAACTCCCCTTTTTTTTAATTTATAACCCCTGGTTATATATTTCACTTTTGTCCTTAAATTTTTTTCTTATTTACATTTTTATTTGTACTTCTTTTTTAGTTTTTGTTTTGTATTTTTTTTTCTCCTGTTTAAATTCATTTGAGTGCACTTGCCTATTTTTTACTTTTTTGGTTTTTTACTTGTTTATATTTTTACTTTTCTACTTTTTACTCCTCTTTCTATTTTTTGGTATTTTAAGTTTGAATGATTACTTTTCTACTATTTTTTTTAGTTTTTCTATTTTTAACTTTGTGAATTTTTACTTTTCTGGTATTTCTTCTTGTTTTTTTATTTTTACTTCTAAAATTTTTACTTTTCTGTTATTTTTTTACTTTTCTGTTATTTTTTTACTTTTTCTATTTTTTACTTTTTCTATTTTTTACTTATTTCTATTTTTTACTTTTATAGGTTTTTAAGTAGTTTTCGTTTTTACTCTTCAATTTTTTTGCTTCTTCTTTTATATTTTTTACATTTCCTTTTTGTAAAATTTATTTTTTGTAAATTTTTACAATTATTTTTATTTTTCTACTTTCTTTAATCTTCTTATTTTTACTTTTGAATTTCTTTGCTTCTTCTATTTTTAGTTCTTTATTTTTTCACTTCTGTGTATTTTTATATTTTTACTCCTTTTTTTGTATTTACTTTTTTATTTTTTACCTCTTTTTTAAAATTTTTTTTACTTTTCACTCTTCCCTTTTTGTTTCTATTTATTTCAAATTTACTACGTTTTTACATTCCTTTTTTTCTTTTCTATTTTTTTACTTTTTTTAAAAAATGTTTACTCTTCAATTTTTTTACTTTTTTCTAATAAAATCTTTTTATTTTTTACTTATTTTTACTTTTCCTTTTTTATTTTTTTACTTTTCCTTTTTTATTTTATTTACTTATATCTATTTTTATTTTTTTACTTATTTCTATTTTTACTTTTTTACTTCTTTATTTTTTACTCTAAATATTTTACTTCCTTTTCAATTTTTTTACATTTTCGTTTTTTTCTTTCTTTATTTTTTAAAGTTATTTCTACTAATTATTATTTTCAACTTTATTTTGTCAATTTTTTTGGTTCTCTTTCTATTTTTAGTTTTTTTTAAATGATTTTTGACTTTTTATTTTTACATCTTTTTCTGTTTATAGGTTTCTAATTCACTTTTTATTTCTACTTTTCTATTTATTTAATTTTTATTTATTTTTTTATTTATTTAATCTTTTTAGCTTCTGTTTCTATTTATACTCTTTTTTTATTTTTACTTTTATATTTTTTCTTTTCGTTTGCAGTTTTCCATGTTTTTATAATTTTTATTTTTTCTTTTCTCCTTTATTACTTGTTTAAATTTTTACTTTCCTATTTTTTTTATTTCTCTTTCTATTTTTATTTTTTTTAGTTACTTCACCCCAATTTTTATTATTATAATAATAAAAATCTGAAAATTATAATTTTCAGATTTTTTACATCTTTATATTCTTGCTTTTCTATTTTTTTTACTCCTATTAGCTTTTTATTTCTATTATTAGAAGCGTCAGTAAATTTTACAAATAAAGTTAACATTTTTTTCCTATACCATTTTTTGCGCTCTTCTTAAAAAAATTCAATTTTTTTTAAATTACGATTTTACTACAGAATATTCGTTAATTTTCTAATAAACACAGATTTTTACTTTCTCAACTTGTATTTTATAATCAATTTTTTCAAGAAACAAATTTTTTCCTAATACTATTGCTGGTTTTTTTTCTAAATAAACATTTTTTTGCATTTAAAAAATAATTTTTAACAAAATAAATTCTGAATTAACATTATTTTATTATTATTGCTTCCTACATTAGAAATTATAAAACTCGAATTTTTCCTTCGTGGGACTTAATAATTAATTTTATTTTTACACTGATGCAAAATAATAATAAAAATTTAGTTTAAAGAGATAATAAATATTTTTCCTTTTTTACTGACGCAAAATAATAATCAAAAATTAGTTTAAAGTGGAAATAAATAAATTTTGTTCATTTGAAACGTTCAAAAAATTTTTTTTTGCACAGTGACACAAAATTACAGGAATAAAAATAAAATTTGAAGAAGAAATCAATAAATTTCGTTCGTTTGAAGTTAAAAGTTAAAAAAGAAATGAATAATTTTCGCTTATTTAAACGTTCGAATGTTTATTTTCCTACTGACACAAAATTGTAGATATAAAAATTTAATTTGAAGTGGAAATAAATAAATTTTGCTTATTTAAACGTTTGAAGGTTTTTTTTCCCTACTGACACATTAGAAATAAAAATTTAATTTGAAGTGGAAATAAGTAAATTTCGCTTATTTAAACGTTTGAAAGTTTTTTTTTACCACTGACACAAAATTATAGATATAAAAATTTAATTTGAAGTGGAAATAAATAAATTTCGCTTATTTGAACTTTCGAAAGTTTTTTTTTCCTACTGACGCAAAATTATAGAAAGAAAAATTTAATTTGAAGTGGAAACAAATAATTTTCGCTTATTTAAACGTTCGAAAGTTTATTTTCCTACTGACACAAAATTGTAGATATAAAAATTTAATTTGAAGTGGTAATAAATAAATTTTGCTTATTTAAAAGTTTGAAGGTTTTTTTCCTACTGACACATTAGAAATAAAAATTTAATTTAAAGTGGAAATAAGTAAATTTCGCTTATTTAAACGTTTGGAAGTTTTTTTTACCACTGACACAAAATTATAGATATAAAAATTGAATTTGAACTGGAAATAAATAAATTTCGCTTTTTTGAACGTTCAAAAGTTTTTTTTTCCTACTGACGCAAAATTATATCAATGAAAATTTAATTTCAAGAAGAAATGAATAAATTTCGCTTTTTTGAACGTTTGAAAGTTTTTTTTCCTACTGACACAAAATTAAAAAAATAAAAATAAAAATTTGAAGTGGAAATAAATCAATTTTCTCTATTTAAAAGTTCAATTTCAAGAAGAAACGAATAAATTCAATTGTTTATGTTAAATCTTCAAAACTGTAGGATCGTAATTTTAGTTCGAAAAAGAAAAAAATCACATATAATTTCATTAAAAAAAATAAATAAATAAAAAAAGAATTACAATAAACGAACTATTTTCTTCTCCTTCAACAGTCAATTTTTCATATATATGGAGAAAAAAAAATTGTTTCTTTTTCATACACGTTTCATACATTTCATACATACATACATATAAAAGGGTTTATTCAAAGTGGAAGATAATATTAAATTTGTGCATTGAAATATTCTTTAGATGGCGCGCGAAAGCGAACATTTTCGCGCGATTATAATCTTATCCGAGAATTGAAGGAGAAAAGAGTGGGAGAAAAGAAGAGAGTAGGAGAGAAGAAGAGAGTAGAAAGAGAGAGAGAGAGAAGGGGCGAGGATGGATAGAAATTCGTATTCAACGGAAGCGGCAAATTTGATTCGAAAAACGACGCGAGCTTTCCGAGAGCAGATTTTCCGCCTTTGATGATAAGAAAGATACACACACCGTACGTGACAAAGTGAACACCCCGTATATATGATGTCATTGTGTGCTCGCACGATTCACCCTCAGGCCCTTCAATTTCGTCTTCAACTCGAGGGAAAATAGCCGGTGGTTGCCAAAATATCGTTCGATCTTACCGCATCACGTGACTGAAAGCGACAAAAGAGCGATACTCGAGGGGGTGACTTAAGCGTTGATAAAGAACGATACTTCCCGTTATATGCTACATACACATATATCTATATCTATGATATTGCAGATGTTGGATCTTTTTCGATAAAGACAGACAACAAAATTGCTCTTCGCCAGTCAAGTTTTAGCATCAATTTTCTATATATATACCACACTCACACTGCCTGTCTTCGTTTTTATCTAATCAGAAATATGAAATTTTATCTTTTTTTTTTTGAGAGCATTTATTGTATGTATATATATATGAAGAAAAAAATGAACGTTTATTCATAAACAGTTGTATGTGTATAATCATTTTTTTGAACATATTTTTAAGCCCCCCGTTGAAGGGGAAAAAGAGTGTTGATAAAAAAAAAGAAAATACAGTAGGGAATCTATAATGTCACTCTTGACGCTGAAAGAAGGTAGATAACGGATTTTTATTAAAAAATACCTCGAAAATATATGGCACAGTGTGTTGGAGAATTTTGGAAACAATTTTTTCATTGAAAATTATTCTTTCAAGGCATTATTTTATGGAATAATGATAAATAGTTGTTATTTTCCAATGAAAGGGTTATTTAAGTGGTTTTGAGCATTTTCATTAGGGAATAATCGGAAAAAAACGGTTTTAATGAACAAGAAAAATTTTTTATATTCAAATAATCAATTGTTTCAAAACTCGTTTTTTTATTCAAATAATCAATTACTTGTTGATTATAAAGTGAATATTTTCTTTCAGTCAAGTAATTTTTATATTCATAGATTGAATGATATTTTTTTGGATTAAAGTGCATTTTTTTGGTTCAAATATACAATTTATTTGATTCGAATAAATATTTATTTGATTCAAGTAAATATTTATTTGATTCAAGTAAATATTTATTTGATTCAAGTAAATATTTATTTAATTTAAGTGAAAGTTATTTGATTCAAATAGAAATTATTTGATTCAAGTAAAAAGTATTTGATTCGAGTAAAAATTATTAATTATTTTTAATTAATAATTAATAATTAATTATTTTTATAAATACGACAATTCTTTGAAGGAATTAAATTATTTTTAAACCAATTTTAATAAAAGTACACGAAAGAATTTAATTATTTTCCAAAGATTCTGTAAAATTTTACTGCAACAAGAATTTTAAATTATTTAAAAATAATTCAATTATTGTCTAAATATTTATAGAAAAGAAAAAAGAATTTCATTATTTTTATTTATTTCTATAAAATTCTTCATACCAATTTAATTATTTCTCAAAATTTTAATAAATTCTTCGAAACATTTCACTTATTCTTATAAATAGTAAAATTCTTTGTAATAATTCATTTATGTTTCTAAATAGTAAAATCCTTTGCAGAAATTTAATTATTTTCAAAACTCTTTTTTTTATTCAAATAATCAATTACTTGTTGATTATAAAGTGAATATTTACTTTGAGTCAAGTAATTTTTATTTTAATAGATTGAATTATATTTTTTTGTAATAAAGCACATTTTTTTGGTTCAACTATATATTTATTTGATTCGAATAAATATTTATTTGATTCAAGTAAATATTTATTTAATTTAAGTGAAAGTTATTTGATTCAAATAGAAATTATTTGATTGAAGTAAAAAATATTTGATTCGAGTAAAAATTATTTGATTAAAGTAAATATTTATTTGATTCAAGTGAAAGTTAGTTGATTCAAATAAAAATTATTTGATTCAAGCAAAAAGTATTTGATTCGAGTAAAAATTATTTAAACAAAGTAAAAGTTATTTGATAATAGACAAATAACCGGATATTTCAGTCAAGTTAGTTTTTTTCACTTAAAATAACAAATTATAACAAAACAAAAATTTGTTGAATTTCTTCTTTAATTCTGTAAGTTAAATTTTCGACTCACGTCCCTAATGTTTCGAATATTTAAATAATTATCAATATTTTTGGGACTTTTCTCAATTATTTATTCTAGAAGAAGTTTTACTTTTTATTAAAAATATTTTTTCGTTTATAAAAATCTTATTTGTGTCGAATAAACTTTTATTTAATTCAGAAAATTTTTTTTGTCGATTAAAATTTTATTTGGTTTATATAAATTTTATTTTTGTCGAATAAAATTTTATTTGGCTCCAAACAAACTTTATTTGTTTCCAGCAAACTTTTTTGATTCAAAAAAATAATATTTGGTTAAAAAAAAAATTGTCGTTGCTTAAAATAAATTATATTTGGTTCAAATAAAAGTTCTATTTGTGTTGAATTGTATTTTTATTTTAAAAAAATAAATATTATTTGGTTTAGATGAAATTTTTTAAATTGTCCATAGCAATTATCAAAAAATTTTACATTATTTTATAACGTAAAAATTTGGCAAATATTTCTAACACTTTAAAAAAAAAAATAGATTTTAAAAAATAAATAGATTTAAAAAAATAATAAAAATTAGTTAAGTGACAAAAAATTTAAATTGAATGAAAAAAGAAATAACAGATTTTTAAAACTAAATAGATTTTAAAAAATAATAAAAATTAGTTAGGTGCCAAAAAATTCAAATTGAATAAAAATAGTGGAAATTCAAAGAGAAAATAATTGAAATTAAATAAAAAAATAATAATTAACATTAAATAGAAAATAATTAACATTAAATAGAGAATAATGAAAATTAAATGAAAAGAAATAAAATTGAATAGAAAATATTGAAAATAAAATGAAATATTATCTAAAATTAAATTGATAATAAGGAAAATTAAATGAAAAGTAATGAAAATTAAATGAAAAAATATCAAAAATTAAATTGAAAACAATTAAAATTAAATAGAAAACAATGAAAATTGAATAAAAAATACAATTGTAAAATTATGTTTATTAGAAAAAAATAATAAAAGCTCATAGATATTTTGTTAAATGATGAAAAAAAACATCTCATTTTCGGTTGGTTCAAATCAATGCCTGATTGACGTAGTAGCTCGACCACTGAACAGGAACTTTTCATGGGAAGTTCAATTTTGTTTCGTTTCGATATTTGAAAACAAAGGGAAATTACGAATGTAATTTGATTCTGATTCAAAATCAAAAACGAAAGTCAACATGATATTCTGCTTTAGATTTGAATTGTAAAATGATAGTGGGAATTTAATTTCGAATCAGATATGGTAGATTTTTGTAAAAATTTGCAAGTTATTTTTTTCAAATCTCATAATATTTTAATCGAAACCAGAGAAGAAGAAAAAAATTACCATTGTTGCATTAGAACCCAATATTTACCTATTAAAACTTAGAAGTCAATTTTTTACTCTCTAATTCTCTAATTTCAATGAATAAAAATTTCTCTTAATTTTAATTATTAAAAGTTTCTTTTCATTTTAATTAGTAGAAATTTCTATTGATTTTAGTCTTTTCCCTAAAAATAGAAATAAATTAATTTTATTGATTCAAGTAAAATTGAATTATTTTCAGAAAATAATATATTCAATATTTAATATTTAATTTCAATTTTTAATTGATTCAAATATATTTTTGTTGAATCAATTAAAATTTAGTTGGTTCAAAAATCAAATTTGGTTCTTTTACTGCTTAGTTCATTGTGTAACAATAAATTTATTTTGTCAATTCAATAAAAATTTGGTTACATTAAGTAAATTTTAGTTGATTCACCTAAATTTCGTTTGTTTCAAATTAATTCTGTTGATGCTCTTAAAATTTTATTGTTTTGAATAATTTTTGGTTGATTCAATTAAAATATTGGTTGTTTCAACTAAATTTTGGTTGCCTCGTCTAAGAATTGTTTATTTCAAGGAAATTTTGGTTGCTTTAATAGACATTCGTTTGTTTCAAATTAATTCTGTTGATGCTCTTAAAATTTTATTGTTTTGAATAATTTTTGGTTGATTGAATTAAAAATGAAGGTTGTTTCAATTAAATTTTGGTTGCCTCGACTAAGAATTGTTTATTTTAAGGAAATTTTCGTTGCTTTAATAAAAATTTGATTGGTTTTAGTAAATTTTGGTTGATTCAATTAAAATTTGATTGTTATAGATAAATTTTGATTGTTTAAAATAAAATTTGATTGTTTAAATAAATTTTGCTTGATTCAACTATAAAATTTTACTTTTTTAAATTGCTGTTAATATTATATTGAACAAACTGTTATTGATTCAATTGAATTTTCATTGTTTCATATAAATTTTTCTTGAATCAATTAAAATTTATTTCGTTCAAAAACGAAATTTGTGTTTTTAATTGGTGGTTCATTGTGTAATGTTAAATTTATTTGGTTGATTTGACGAAAATTTGGTTGTTTCAAATAAATTTTGTTGATTCAATTAAAATTTGATTGTTTCAAATACATTTTTGTTGGTTTAATTAAAATTTGTATTTTTCAAGTAAATTCTGGTTTATTCTACTAAAATTTGGTTTTTTCAAGTAAATTTTTTATTAATTCAACTAAATTTCATTGTTTCAAATAAATTTTCTTCTTAGTGCCCAAAATGCAGTAAATACATATATAATATTCTCATATAGAGTTAATACACATACAACAAATACACACACATATATATAATATATATAATATACATATATATATATATATTTGTGTGCATAAACAAAAAGCATAGCGGGGGTGAACATTCATGACGTACACCCAAAATCTGTCCATACCAGTAATAAAGCGAAATTCCACGCCTTGTTGACTTAGGACGTAAATAGAAAGCTTAATATCTCTCATTGTGGTCGTACACCCCAATATGCGACTTGCCCTAAGGCCCCTAGACAATAATATCAACAGACTGACAACAACTCTCCGTTTTCGGCAATCATCAAAATAGGAAACTTTAAACCAAATACTCTATATATTCATTGATTTTTTCATGTATCCTATATATATATATATATATATATATATATATATATATATGTGTGTGAAACGGAAATAATTGTTCCTCAAAAGAAAAAAAAAATATTTTCAAGGCACTTCTCTTTGCGTAATCACAAAAATTCCCAGGGGGACGTATTTTAATGTATTCTCCGTATAAATGCAAATATGGATATATATTCACCGAACAGGTGAAATCTGATAGGGAAAATACACACAATTCTCGTCCTCTAAATCGTCGTTTAACAATTTGTCCAAAAGATTGAATAATTTCCGCCTTTCATTAGATTATTCATTTAAGTATTTAGATTAATAGTTTTCGATTCATTGAGCCGATGTAGAAAAATAATTCACGAATGTAAAAATTGAGGATACGAAAAAAAATTGTGAAAGAAAGAAAAGTAATTTTTTATTCAATTTAACTTTAGTTATTAGGACAATAAAATAAAAAATGCAAAAAAATTAAATATAAATATTTTTTCGAATTATTTTTATTTGAATACTTGAATTACTTTAAATAATTTTAAGTATAAAAGAAAGAAAAGTAATTTTTTATTCAATTTAACTTTAGTTACTAAGATAATAAAATAAAAAGGACAATAAAATTAAACATAAATATTTTTTCGAATTATTTTTATTCGAATATTGAAATTATTTTAAATAATTTTAAGAGCAAAAGAAAGAAAAGTAATTTTTTATTCAATTTAACTTTATTTATTAGGACAATAAAAAATAAAATAAAATTGAATATACATATTCTTTCGAATTATTTTTAATTGAATACTTGAATTATTTTAAATAATTGTAAATTTAAAAGAAAGAAAAGTAATTTTTTCTTCAATTTAACTATAGTTATTAAGACAATAAAATAAAAAGGACAATAAAATTAAACATAAATATTTTTTCGAATTATTTTTATTCGAATATTTGAATTATTTTAAATAATTTCAAACTTAAAAGAAAGAAAAGTAATTTTTTATTCAATTTAACTTTAGTTATTAAGACAATAAAATAAAAAAGACAATAAAATTAACTATAAATATTTTTTCGAATTATTTTTATTCGAATATTTGAATTATTTTAAATAATTTTACATATAAAAGAAAGAAAAATAATTTTATATTCAATTTAACTTTAGTTATTAAGACAATACAATTAAAATAAAAATAAAAAATAAATTTTTTGACAAAAAGAATAATTTTAACGAATCAATCAATTCCACCGTCTCTCTTTATTTTAACGATTGCATATTCTCATTTGGAGCTCTATTAATTTTTCAATTAATATTCATTATATTGTGAAGAATCGATTTGTTGCTGCAAAAAAAAATATAGAAGAGAGAGAAAAAAAGAAATGTGCGGAAGTATATTCTGCATAATACATAATCGTTTAAGGCACAACACCAAAAGCGTTCACAACATTATCGGACTTGGGAAATCCACTTATTTGCGGATAGTTAAAAATAATGAATTGATAAATATTAATTTCTCGAGGCGAAAAGGAAGAAAAAAAATAGAAAATTAACGCCAACCGCGCGCAGTCATGTAGATGTGGCTTTAATGTAATTACTTTTTTAAATGAAAAAATAGGGTTTTTTTCCTCCTTCCCCCTCTCACTCTCTCGATCCTTATTGTTCTGTGTATGCATTTTTCTCAAGTCAATGTAAAAAAAAAAATAAATAAAAAGAAATATTAATTTACTTTTAAAAAAATTCTAAGCTTCGAGTGTATAAATATTTTCTAATTTGTTTGGAAAAAGTATTTTTTGAATTTAAAGTCTCTTGTATATTTTTTTGTATATTCAAAGGCCTTTGGCTTTATTTAAAGGCGTTTTAAGACTTTGAATTTTGACCTGTATTGACCGAATTTTATTTCTCTTTCTTTATAGAGTGAATTAAATATAGTTACAAATTTATAACTATTTTTATCCATATTTATTTATTAATATTTTTATCTAAATTAAAAAATTAAATTTATTGACATTAAATTTTTGACCTGTTTTGACCAAATTTGACCTAATTTGAACTCCATTTATTGGGCGAATTAAATTTCACTACAAATTTATATGAAATTTTATCCATATTTATCTATTTGTTATTATTTTCATTTGAATTTAAAAAATAAATTTATTTCCATTGAATTTTGACCTGTTTTGACCTAATTTGAATGATTATTATCCTTTTTATTGACCTAATTGAATTTAGCTAGAAATTGATATTAAATTTTATCCATATTTATCTATTTATCAATATGTTTATATAAATTTAAAAAATAAATTTATTTCCATTGAATTTTGACCTGTTTTGACCTAATTTGATTTTATATTATTATCCTATTTATTGATCGAATTAAATTTAGCTAGAAATTTATATTAAATTTTATCCATATTTACCTATTTATCAATATTTTTATATAAATTAAAGAATTAAATTTATTTTTATTGAATTTTGACCTGTTTTGACCAAATTTGTACTCACTTTCTTTTTTTAGCAAATTAACTATAAATTTAATATTTCAATTTAACTTTGTAATTAATTTTATCCATATTTATCTATTTATTAATTTTATTTTTATTTAAATTTAAAAAATTAAATTTATTTTGAATTTGAATTTAAAAATTTGAATTTTGACCTAATTTGACTGAAATTTAAATTATTTCTCTTTATTGAGGGAAATTAATGAATTAAATTTACCTACTTTGTATTAAATTTTATCCATATTATTTATCTATTTATCAATATTGTTATCCTAATTTAAAAATTAAATTTATAACCTTTGAATTTTGACCTAAATTGACCTAAATTAAGTTTTCTTTACCTGTTAAACGAATTAAATTTAGCTACAAATTTATCTGCATTCTAACCTATATTTATCTGTGAAAAAATATTTTTTTTAATTATCTGTAAAAGATCATTCGTTCAATAGATAAAAAACAATTAACTAGGTCAAAATTGAAAGGCAATAAATTTTTTTTTTATTTAGAAAAAAATACGGATATATTTATTTCTTTGTGGTCAAAGATTTTAAAATTCAAATTTGAAAAATTCTTTTCCTGACAATGTTGACCTGAAACAAAAATTTAGTTATATTTTGAGTTTTTGACCTCGGAATTATTGCTATTTCGAATATTTTTTTATGTTATTTCTTCGCTCTTAATTTATTAATTTTCATCTAAATTTTTAGTTAATTTCCCTTCTATAGCTGTTGACTATTATTGATCTTAGAATTTTGCAAGTAAAGTTCATTGCGATATTATCTTCCCGTACAGACATGGGCTGTTGACCTAAAGTTTGAATTTATTTTCGCTATTAAACTGTTAATTTTAGATTAAGTGAGTTTGTCTCTTGGCTTGGGAATTTTGATCTACATTCTCATGTTATTTTACCACTCGAATTTTCCTTTGAAACTCTAATTTTGAGGTTAAATTATCCAAGTGGCTTGAAATTTTGACCTTTAGTGGAAATATTTTTGCGCTGTTGACCTGTTGGTATTTTCTTTCCTTTTTCACTTGTCTGTTAACTTTTCATCTTTAATTTCCGTATTTTACAACTGCTTCTAATTTTTTTAACGTAATTTTAATTTCAATTTCTGTCCTGAATTTTTGACCTAAAATGTATTTTTTCCTATTGATCTAATAATTGATGTTTAGCTTCTCTCTTGTACTGTAAATTTGATTTTTTTTGTTATTTTATGACTATATTTAACTTTTTACTGCAACTTTGATATTTAGTTTAAAATTTAGCCCTGATTTTTTACCTAAAAAATATTTTTTTCGTACTGACCTGTAACTTTGTTATTTCAAATCTACATTTAACTTTTTGCTGCTAGATTTATATTTACTTTTTAATTTAGACCTGATTTTTCGACCTAAAAATTATTTTTTTTCGTACTGGCCTGATAGTTTAGGTTTGGATATACTTGAACAGTAAATTTGACCTAACTTTGTTATTTTACAATTACTTTTCACTTCTTACTGTAATTTTGGTATTTAAGTTAATTTTAGACCTGAACTTTTGACCTAAAATTAATTCTAATCACTGTTGACCTGTTACGTCAAGTTTATTGACTCTCTATTACAAGAAATTTCACCTAACTTTCTTATTTTACAATTAACTTTGACTTCTTACTGTAATTTTGATATTTAGTTCGATTTAAGACTTGAATTTTTGACCTAAAAAGTAATTTTGATCGCCTTTGATTTTTTAAACATAATATTCGATTGCTCTCTTGTTCTGTAACTTTCTAAACTTTCTTGTCATTTTCACCAACCAACTTTGTTTTTTCGTTTATTTTTGTACCTAAAAAGTAATTTTACCTGTTGATTTAAAACTTATTCTTTCTTTTGACCTGTAAATTGTGATTTAGACTTTCATTTTTCTCTGTTTTATTCCACTTTTCATTCTCTGCTTTGATTTTTATTATTATTTTGTCTACTGATCTCGGAATTTGATCTGAAGGGAAATTTTATTCCCCATTGACCTGAAAATAAAAACCTTGATTATAAAATCATTGTTTTTTTCCTTATTTTTGAATATTGAGGTACTTTTTATATTTCTGCAACTTTTTTTCTCTTTATTAATTGTTGTTTTTTTTTTGTTTTCGTTTTGACTGGAATTTTGACCATTTGTTCAAGTTTTGACCTAAAATTCCGAAGATGGTTTATGCACATTCAATGTTTAGTATGAATTTAGTTTAAGTTGTAAATAAATGTAAGTTGATAATAACAAATTTGTAAAAATTTTTCGTTCTTTTCTTTTTGTAATTTTACATGATGCATTAAATAATGCGAAAGTAGAATCAGTTAGAAAATTTTTTTGCCCTTTTTATTCATTTTACTTCAAAATTGGTTTTCAAGAAAATTTTATCTCTATACTTAAATATTTGTTTTTGATTTTTATCTCTAATTTTAAGGTAAAATAAAAATTCCAAAAGGGTCACAATATTTTCTAATCGGTTTTATTTAATGTTCATTGAATTCGTTACAAGAATATTACAATGTTTTTCTAATATTAAAAATAATTTTGTGGATTTTCTTGATATTTTTAAAATATTTTTTTCCTCGTCTTGATATCCTTTTGAATATTTATTTTAATTCGTTTTCAAACAAATTTTGTCTCTACTTAAACATTCGTTTTGATTTTTAAATCCAATTTTAAGGTAAAATCGAAATTCCAAAAGGGTCAAAATATTTTCTAATCGGTTTTTATTTAATGTTCATAGTTAAAAATATCCTTCAACGACGGAGAAGGAAAGAATATTAATGATAATTATTGATTTCATTAGTTAATTATTCGCTAAATATAAATAATTGTCAGTTAAATTATTATTGGAAAAAGAGAAAATTATTGATTTAATAATCCAAAAGATGGACAGATATTGTTATGTTACAACAACAATAAGGTGATTAAATATCGTTAAAATTTACCCAATTACAGTGATAAAAAAACAATTCTTGTTCAATTTGTGTCAAAGCAATTGTAGATAAATTTTTTCCCTTCCTCCCATGACGTATAAAACAATTGTGTGCTTCGAGGAAGATGAAATTATTATTTTTTTCTCTCTTTATTTTTTTTTTGTCAAAGATAAGAGAAATGAATGAATGGTGTATAAGGGTTGATTGTAAAGTGGAATGATGAAAGCATATTAAGTCTAGAGATGGAAACCTCAAACCAAGAAGGAAGTTGATATGAATTTGTTTCCCTGTTAATGAGAAAATACCCGCCCGTTGCATGCAAGAAGAGATTCTCCCCTCTGTCTCTCTCTCTCTCTCCTTTCCTCCCTCCCTTCCTCCTTCCTTCTTCCGACCTCCGCAAACGTTCACCGCGAGATAATCTCATTGTCCTCTAAATGCTAGAGCAAATAATTGGACCTAGGATAATATTATCGTAGGCGCGTACTTAGGTTGGTACTTGGTGCGCACATAGTGCAATAAGTTTCCTAGTCGTCGTCGTTGGAAATTCGCGAGTATAGAAATACATTACTATATTAAGTGTGTGTGTGTGTATAGGGGGAGAGAGAGAGAGAGAGAGACATGTGTATATATAGAGTAGCAGGTAGCGCAGATGTTTTAACTGCTAGGTATCGTTTAATTAGTCATCATCCAGGGTAATCTCCGTATTCGAATAGGGAAGGGTAACGAGTCTACTTGGTACTCTACGGGTGGAGGTCTGAACTTGGTTCTAATCGGAGATAAATCAATAATTCGCTTAGTGCGACTCGAGGTAAAGGTTATATGCATTCGTTAACGCGTTCCTTCATTCCAATTTACAAAATCGACTAGTGACTGTATCGCGCTTCTCTATATGCGTTCATGTTAAATTTCATTACACTCTGTAATTTCCATTTTGTACATTAATTTACTTTTGAATATATAATATAGTGCAGAAGCGGCGGCGACGGTAGCTGAAAAGTAATCCGTGAGTATTTTTCCCCATTTTTTAATTTTGGGAAATATTATTAAAATATACTTTAAAAAAAATGTTCACCAGGCGTTCGATTTTGTAATTCTACTTTTACTCCGCCTTTGACACTCAATTTGACATTCAGTTTCGAGTTGACCTTAGCTCATCTCCTCTAAGTTAATGTTAAAATCAAAATCAGAGTGAAAAGGAAAGTCAAAGTACTGTTTTAACATTGTTTTTGGCTTTCAGACTGACTTTGACATTCACTTTCACATTGATTTTCAATTTGACCTTGACTTATTTTCTCTAAAACAAAGTTAAAGTCAAAATCAGAGTGAAATTAAAAGTCAAAATATGATTTCCCTTTGTTTTTACCTTCCAAACTGACTTTGAGCTTCACTTTGACGTTGTTTTTTAATTTGACCTTGACTTATTTTCTCTAAATCAAAGTTAAAGTCAAAATCAGAGTGAAACTAAAAGTCAAAATATGATTTCCCTTTGTTTTTACCTTCCAAACTGACTTTGAGCTTCACTTTGACGTTGTTTTTTAATTTGACCTTGACTTATTTTCTCTAAATCAAAGTTAAAGTCAAAATCAGAGTGAAACTAAAAGTCAAAATATGATTTCCCTTTGTTTTTACCTTCCAAACTGACTTTGAGCTTCACTTTGACATTGATTTTCCTTCTGACCTTGACTTATTTTCACTAAATCGATGTTAAAGTTCAAATCATAGTGAAAATGAAAGTCAAAGTTCGGTTTCCGTTTGTTTTTACCTTTCACACTGATTTTGACATTCATTTTGATGTTGATTTTCATTTTGACATTGTCTTACTTTCTCCAAATCAAAGTTAAAGTCAAAATCAGAGTAAAAATGAAAGTGAAAGTACGATTTTGACTTTAGTTTTGCCTTTCCCAACGAATTTGACATTCACTTTGACGTTGATTTTCATTTTGACCTTGTCTTATTTTCTCAAAAGCAAAGTTAAAGTCAAAATCAAAGTAAAAATGAAAGTGAAAGTATGATTTTGTCTTTGATTTTGCATTTCCCACTGAATTTGAAATTCACTTTCACGTTAAAGGCAAAATCAGTGTAAAAATGAAAGTGAAAGTACGATTTTGACTTTAGTTAAAGCATTTTCCACTTAATTTGACATTCACTTTGACGTTAAAGTGCAAATCAGAGCGAAAATGAAAGTCAAAGTTTGGTTTCCGTTTATTTTTACCTTTCACACTGAATTTGACTTTCACTTTGACGTTGATTTTCATTTTAACCTTGTCTTACTTTTCCCAAATCAAAGTTAAAGTTAAAATCAGAGTGAAACTAAAAGTGAAAATACGATTTTGAGTTTAGTTTTGCCTTTCCCACCGAATTTGACATTCATTTTGACGTCAAAGGCAAAATCAGAGTAAAAATGAAAGTGAAAGTTCGATTTTGACTTCAATTTTGCCTTTCTCACTGAATTTGACATTCACTTTGACATTGATTTTCATTTTCACTTTGACTCATTTACCTTAAATCAAAGATAAAGTCAAAATGATAATAAAAGTCAAATTACGGTTTTTATTTTAATTTTCACTCTGATTTTGACATTCACTTTGACGTTTAATTTTATTTTTACTTTGACTTTTCTTCCCTAAATCAAAGTTAAAGTCAAAACGAGAGTGAAAATTTAAAGTCAATGTTCGGTTTTGACATTCACTTTGTCTGTGACTTTCATTTTTTACTTTGAGTTGTAAAAAAATGGACCTTGTTCATCTTAAAGTTAAAGTCAAACTCAGAGCGGAAATAAAGGTCAAAGTTAATGTCAAGGTCAAAATCGTAACGAAAGTTAACGTTAAATAACAAAATTTGACTCTAAATAATAGTAAAAGTAAGAGTGAAAGTGAAAACGAAGGTAAAGTTGATGCTTTTTTCTAAACAATAAAAAGAAATTAAAGAAGTAGCAAAAATCGTTTACAAATTATTTATTTAATTTCGATAACTAAATATCAATTATTTTCAATTTTTAAATAAAGTAAGAAAAAAATTACCACAAGAGGTTTCGAACCTTACGAATAAATTCGACTTCTAAACGCCTTAACGTCTGCGGCCAATTTCCTAATTTGTGAAAGTAAAAATAAAAGTGAGACTAAATATAAAAAATAAAAGGTAAAAGTAAATCTGTTTTCCAAAATAATAAAAATATTAACAAAGTAACAAAAGGTACTGACTGTTTATTTCTTTAATTTCACAATTTTTCGAAGAATTACAAATTGAGACAGAAAATTGTTGAAAATTGATTGAAAATTGTTCTATTACAACATTTGTCATACATTATAATGTATTGTACATATACATTATAATGTATAGTTTTGTGTTTATTATAAAAATCGAGTCTGAAAAAAAATTTTCCTCGACTAGGATTCGAACCTGAAAATCGAATTTGACTTCTAAGTGCCTTAACGACTGCGACCAATGTCACTTCATCATTAAACAAATTACGAATATTTTCAGTGATTTTAAATTAATTTTGTCTGGAACTATTCATTGAGAAGTGAGAAATTTTTTCTGTATTTTTTGATTTATAATAAAAGGGAAAAATTATATACAACGGATATATAGACATCCGTCATTTTCAAGAAGTTGGCTGTAAAAAGAAAGCCGACATATTTTTAATGAGAGTTTTACGAGGCCTCATATTTTCCGCCAGTGAAGATTAACTTCTATATTAGAAAATCTTTATATGTGGAATGAGAGAGCTCAATTACTGTTTATTAAAATATTATTAAAAACGTAAAAATATTTATTAGGGGTTGTTACAATTTTTGTGACGTATTTATTGCCCGTGTAAAAATAGATGGGGAACGTAATAAATGGTGGAAAATTAGGTGACGATAATTAATAATTAATAAAAAGGTAATTATTATTTTTATTAAGTGGATAATTATTATTGAGTGGGTAATAATTATAAAATAGGTAATTACTCTAGTAATTATTATGAAATTATTATTATGAAATTATTATTATTATTATTATTATTATTATTATTATTATTATTATTATTATTATTATTATTATTATTCTATAATAATTGTTTATAATTTATTTATTTCTTCAAAATATTAGAAATAATGTAGTTTAAGAACAAATCAAAAATTTCCCCGGTGGTTTAGTGGTAAAATGCTTGGTCTACCACTCAAACGGTCTGTGTTCGATTCCCGTCCGAAAATTATTTTTTTACCTTTTAATATTACTTTAATATAATTGAATAATAATGAATAATATTTATCGTTGCTTTAAATGGTATTATTTCTATTATTATTATTATTATTTTGTTAAAATACGAAGCAAAAAAATAAAATTACAGACAAAATGAGAAAATACTAATTTTCCCGGAAATTCGTACAAGATTGTAATTTATTTAACAAGGATTCATTTTCTGTTTTATTTAATTTACATAACATGCGAATGTATATCTAGTGGACAATTGCTGTATTTATTATGTTCAAGACCCTTATTTTTCCTTTGAAAATTGTAGTGCCCCTTTGTTCATTGCAGTCATTCATTTAATTTGTTAAAACATTTTAATCCCCTGTGTGCTTCTTTCGTGTAAAGCAACATTAATTCCTTACTGAGCTTCACAAAGTTTTCATGAAAAGCCTTTCTTTTTTTTTCTCCTCTCCTTTTTTTTGAGCTCAATTAAGTCAACTTGTAGTAAATGCCATTTTAACCTGGAAAAGAAATTAATTTATTTAAAAATTTTAATTTCAATTAAAATTTAGTGACAATAATAAAAGAATAATAAAAGAATAATAATAATAATAATAATAATAATAATAATAATAATAATAATAATAATAATAATAATAATAATAATAAAAGAATAACAAGAATAAATGAATAAAAATAATGAAAAAATAATAATAGTAAAAGAATAACAATAATAAATAATGAATAAAAATAATAAAAAAAATAATAATAGAAAAAAATAACAATAATAAATAATGAATAAAAATACTAAAAAAAACAATAATAGTAAAAATATAATAATAGTAAAAATATAATAATAATAAAAGAATAACAATAATAAAAGAATAATAATAATAAATGAATTAAAATAAAAAAATAATAATAGTAAAAGAATAACAATAATAAATAATGAATAAAAATACTAAAAAAATAATAATAGTAAAAAAATAACAATAATAAATAATGAATAAAAATACTAAAAAACAATAGTAAAAATGTAGTAATAGTAAAAGAATAACAATAATAGAATAATAATAATAATAATAGAAGAAGAATAACAATAATAAATAAATAACAATAAAAAAACAATAATAGTAAAAATATAATAATAGTAAAAGAATAATAATAGTAAAAGAATAACAATAACAAAAAAATATCAATAATAAGAGAAACAATAATTAATTAACAACTAATAAGAGAGAAAAAAATTGTAAGACATTTTTTTTTCGTATTCAGAATATTAAGAGTGAGACTGAATAGAAAAAAATGTTTCACTTAAACGTTTTTGTGTCTAGATACTTATGTATAATATAAATTTGTAAAAGCGCTGAAGTGCGTATCATCTGCTTTCATGGTCGATTGAAAACGCCTGTTAATTATCGGCGCGGGCAATTGATTAACAATCGTTGAACCCTACAAGGAAGAAGGGTTCTCTTTCACCCCAAAAACCACTGCCCCTTTCCATTGTTATCTCTACTTTCGTGTATAGTCCCTTGCACGTGTACATGAAGTATTTCTAGTCATAGATATATCGGCGGTACATATACTCTCCAACACAAATAATTGCACACACATCCCTCCAAAAAAAAAAAAAAAAAAAAAAAAATTGCACGAGAAGAAGAAAAACACACACACACGTATTATACATGGAAGACATTACCCTTCAATGAATGCTTATAAAGAAAAGATAAATTACTAAAATGCCAATATAAATTCACTATTATGCACTTTATGTGTGGGGTGCGGTTCTTTTTTTTCCCCTAATTTGGTATCTTATTAACGTATTTTTATAGTTTCAATTTGCAATTTTTTTTTACTTTTTTCATTTTCTACGTGGATACTAAATTTATAATGTTATTATTTATAATGTTAGTTATAAAGTAGTTAATTATTTTCAGAAGCTAAAATTCGCCATCTTTCATTTAATTATTACAATTTATTTTCATAGGTATTTGTATTTCATTTCTTATTTATTTTATTTCTTATTTTATTTTATTTTATTTCATAAATAATATAAAAAAATATTATTTTCCATTATTTTATTTTATTTCATAAGTAATATAAAAAAATATTATTCTCCATTAATTTTACTTATTATTTTATTTTATTTCATAAGTAATATAAAAAATATATTATTCTCCATTAATTTTACTTAATATTTTATTTTATTTCATAAATAATATAAAAAAATATTATTTTCCATCTATTTATAACGTTAGACTATTTTTTAAAACTATTTTCACTCCCCTCCCCCTCACTTATGTAAACGAATGTAAGGTTATGTTTCTCTTTAATTTATCGTGATTAAAAGTTCATTTTTGATTTTATAAATTTGAAACTTTATTTTTCGAACATTTTAAATGGAATAAAAATTTAAGGATCAATAATTTTCAAGAATAATTGATTCTTTTTCTGTATTTTTACTCCAAAAATTGTAAAACATAACCTAAAATTGTTCGATTAGTTCCTTTCTTAAAAGCGCGTCAAGTTAATATTTTATTAAATTTTTGTCCTTCTGATTATTATTATTATTATTATTATTATTATTATTATTATTATTATTATTATTATTATTATTATTATTATTATTATTATTATTATTTTTATAATTATCATTATTATTGTCAATATTATTATCATTATTTTTATCATTTTTATTATTGTCATTATTATCAATATTATTATTATTTATTTAATTTTTTACTGGTATTTTTTAAGTTATTTTTATTATTATTTATTTTTTTAATTTTATTTTTTAAATTCTTTTTATCATTATTTTTTACTACTTTGTTTTAATTTTTTTTTAAATTTAGTTTTATTATAAATGTTTCATATATCGTTGTCTGAATATTTAAAACATTTATTTTGTAACGAGAACGCGCTATCTGAAAATTATTAATTGAAGACTAAATTAAACATTCTTGTAATGAAGGTATACGGACGTTTCATCAAAAGGAAGAGTTAATCATGTGTATAAAAAAAATAATCCCTCTCTTGTCGCTACAGCTAATTGAAATTTAATATCGAAATCCCAATTTACATATTAATAATAGCAGTATAAGGACAAACAGAATCTGATTAAATGTAAAAACTGATTAAAACTATATATGTCTATACATATACCCGGAAAGAACTGAATATACCAGAAAAAATTAATTCGCAATTTTTTTTTGAGAAATATAAAAAGAAAATTAATCCCTGATTTTTTAAAAATAAAATTTGATGAAATGGTGTAAATTTAAAAAAAGATGAAATTTAAATTAAGTCTTAGAGTTTTATTTCGATTGATTTTAATTTAACCAATTTTTAACATTTTCGGAAAAATATCGAAAGACTTAAGGAGGAATCAGACGTACAGTCAAATGAAAAGTTAGTCCATTGTCGTAAATTCGTAATTTAAATGAAAATGGCAAAATAAATTTTAAATTCGTCTTGGGGGTAAGATGAAGAATTTAATTCTGAATATTTAAAACTAGTAAAAGTTATAATTATAATTAATTTATTATAATTATAATTTTCTATCAAAAAGAAACATTTTTTACATTACCTGAATCAACTGTTTTCGACAAAAAATTATAATTTTTATTCAAATTTAACATTAAATTGTTCAAAATGTAGAAAATTAAATTCCTTACGCTTTTGGCAAAAGAAATTAAAACGAATTTAATTTGAATTTAAAAAAAACGAATTTATGACATTGAATGAAAACTTTTGTTCCGATTGTTTGACAAGCTTTTCCTTAAATTAAATTTTTTGCAAAAATTCGTAAAATTTAGTTCAAATTGTTACAAAATTTACATCGAAAATACATAGTAAAAAGTTTCAGAGCGCGGGAAAAGCGCAAAAATTCCTGATATTTTACTAAAAAAGTATAATAAAAGTTATATTTTTTTCCGTATATTATTATTTATAATCGATGGGCAAAATTAATAATTTCTAAAAGAAAATTTTTGACTAGAATTCTGCTGATAAATACAATTTCTTTATAATATAAAAAATAAAATGACTTGCGCCCCAATATGGTAGAAATTACCATACAGTCTAGTAAACTTTGTGAATGGCTTTAGCTTCTGAAGTCGTAAATTTTACTACTTAGTTAGTAGAAAATATTGTTTATTACTAATATTTATTACTAATATTTATTTTTTTAGTGAAATTCTCTAATTTCGTTGGTAAATTTACTAATTAAGGAATTTAATTTCGTGACTGACTTTTTGTTTCAAAATTGGTAAATTTTCCTAATTAATTACTAGACAATATTATTCATTACAAAAATTTATTATTTCTATTAGTAAAATGTACTATTTCTATTAGCAAATTTACTAATTAACTAATTTAATTTCGTAGCTGACTTTTTGTTTTAAATTCGAAAATTTTATTAATTAATTAGTAGAAAATACTATTTATCACTCAAATTTATTATTTCCATTAGCAAAATTTACTATTTCTATTCGTAAATTCGCACTAATTAACTAAATTAATTTAGTGAATGACTTTTTGCTTCGAATTCGAAAATTTTATTAATCAATCAGTAGAAAATATTATTTGTTACTAAAATATATTATTTCCATCAACAAAATTTACTATTTCTATTTGTGATTTCACTAATTAACTAATTTAATTTAGTAACAGACTTTTTGCTTCGAATTCGAAAAATTTACTAATCAATTAGTGGAAATTATTATTTATCACTAAATACTAAAATTTAGCTTAGTAAAAATTTATTAGTTCTATTCGTAAATTCACTTATTAACTAATTCAATTAAGTGACTGACTTTTTGCTTCTGAATTCGTAACTTTTATTAATTAATTAGTAGAAAATATTATTTATCACTGAAATTTATTATTTCTATTAGCAAAATTTACTATTTCTATTCGTAAATTCACTAAATAACGAATTTAATTCAAAGACTGACTTTTTGCTTCTGAATTCGTAAACTCTACTATAATCAATTGGAGGAAATTATTACACTGAAAAAAAAATTTATTTGATTCAAATAACCGATTATTTGTCTATAATCAAATAAATATTTACTTGAATCAAATAAGTTTTATTTGAATCAATTAATTAGTATTTGCTTCAAATACTGAAATATTTGATTCAAATACTGAAATATTTGATTCAAATACAATTTATTTGATTCAAGTAAATATTTATTTGATTATAGACAAATAATCGGTTATTTGAATCAAATAAATTTTTTTCTTTAGTGTAGTAATAATAATTTTATTTATTAGTATTAGTATTTATTAGTAAAACTATTTGCTATTTACTGTAATTCAAGAGCAAAAACTAATTCACTGTATTAAATAAAAAAAAACATTTTTAGTTCCACTAATTCAAAATTTAGCAAGTAAATCAAAAAACTCAATTTTAATCAAATAATCTACTGTTAATAATAAAACTTTTAACTTTCGACAAATAATCTCCTCAAGTAAATATCGAGAAAAAATTATCTTATTTCTATTCAATTCTTGCCCACAGCTATATTTACCTATATAAACGTACACATATATAAATTAAATTTTTTCCATTGTCTACGTTCTATATATACATATAAATTCCCAAAAAAAAAAATCTCCCTCTCTTTCCCCAAATTCCCAAGAGGATGACCTCCAACCGCTTTCCCTTTCTCCTCTCTTGAGTTGACGATATTTATTTGCACGTTGAAATAAAAAAAAAAAAAAAAAAAAAAAACCGTAAAAAAAATACCAAAGTGAAAATGGTGTATAGGTTGTTGAAAAATTCGCAAATGTTTGTGTTTCAGAATGCAGGGAGTGGCGTGTCGGAAAGGGTGGTTCACCACCCTACGGATGGCGTTGGTAGCTGTGCTGTTAGTCGGACTACCCCTCGCAAACGGTGAGTCACTTTTACTATAATACTTACCGCTTAGGTTCCGTGCACTGGAAGCTACAAGCAAAACCTTCTCTCTCTCTCTCCTCTCTCTCTCTACTCTTTCGCCACATCCCAGCAGGTCCGATATGGTGTGTGCGCACAAGGTTCCGACGCTTTTTTGGCATTGGTGTGAGTGGTTGGAAATTTCGTGGATTCCGCCATAAGCGGGAGGTCAAGAGAAGGAGGGAAAGTGGGAGGAAAGAGAGAGAGGGAGGGAGAGAGGGGGGAAAACAGTTTCCCGAGCAAATATGGTAACGGTATAACCGCTCGAGAGAGCGTTCCGGTATTTCGATAATTCATTTATCCGGGTTCATGTATGCACCATCATTGATCCGGATGCCGATTTCTTTTTCGGTCTATCTACAGTGGAGTTGGGGGGAGGGTTTATGGACGAGAGAGAGAGAGAGAGAGAGGCTGTTTGGTGCAGTCGAAACTCCGAAAGCGGAGAGATAGATAGTGGCAGACAAAATTTTGCTCTCGAGTAATTGCCTTATTACGAGCGATGGAGGCAGGTGCATTTCTCGATACTTCACATTTTCTAGCATTGATACAAACACTCTCTCTCTCTCTCAGTTTCTATCTCTTTCTCTCTTTTTCTCCTTCTGCCTTTCTCTCTTTTTCTCCTTCTGCCTTTCTCTCTTTTTCTCCTTCTGCCTTTCTCTCTTTTTCTCCTTCTGCCTTTCTCTCTCTTTCTCACTCTGCCTTTCTCTCTCTTTCTCACTCTGACTTTGTCTCTCTATTTGTTGCTTTTAAATTTACAGCCTCTCTGTTTCTCTTTTTCTTCGCCTCTTTCTCTTTTTCTGTATTTGTTACTCTCTCTCTCTCCTCTCTTTCGCTGTCTTTCTTCTCTCTCTTTCTTTTACTTTTACTGCCTATTTCTCTCTCTCCCTCTCTCTCTCTCTCTCTCTCTCTCTCTCTGTTACTTTCTTTGTCTCTTTTTGTCTCATTCTCTCTTTCTTTCTTTTCTTCCTTATTTCTCGCTTTTTTACTCTCTTTTTTTTAAAGTGAGAAATAAAAAAGGAAAACGAGAGGGAAATAATAAAAGAGGAGAGAGTAGCAAAGAAAGAAGCAAAAAAAGTAACATAGGAAGAGAGAGAGAGGCAGAAATAGTAAAAGAAAGAAAGAAAGAGAAAGAGAAACAACAAAAATTAAATAAAAGAGAGAGCGAAAGAAAGAGAGAGAGAAGCAGGAAAAGTAACAAATAGAGAGAGAGAAAAAAAAGAAAGAGAGAATAATAAATAGAGAGAGTAACGAATAGAGAGAGAAATGAAAGAGAAAATAATAAATAGAGAGACAGAAAAGCAGAGAGAGTAACAAATAGAGAGAGTAACGAATAGAGAGAGAAAATAAAGAGAGAGTAATAAATGGAGAGAGTAACAAACGGAGAGAGTAACGAATAGAGAAAGAAAAGAAAGAGAGAAAGGAATAAATAGAGAAAGAGAGAAAAATAGAGAGAGTAACGAATAGAGAGAGTAACGAATAGAGAGAGAAAAGAAAGAGAGAGAGTAACAAATGGAGAGAGTAACAAATGTAGAGAGTAACGAATAGAGAGAGAAATGAAAGAGAGAGAGGAATAAATAGAGAAAGAGAGATAAATAGAGAAAGAGAGAAAAATAGAGAGAGTAACGAATAGAGAGAGAAAAGAAAGAGAGAGAAAGGAATAAATAGAGAAAGAGAGGAAAATAGAGAGAGTAACGAATAGAGAGAGAAAAGAAAGAGAGAGTAATAAATAGAGAGAGCGAGAGAGAGAGAGAGAGAGAAAAGCAGAGAGAATAACGAATAGAGAGAGAGAGTGAGAAAAGCAGAGAGAGAAACAAAGGCAAAGAGTAACAGAGAGACAGAGAGAGTAACAAATAGAAAGGGAGAGGCAGAGAGAGTAACAAATAGAGAGAGAGAGAGAGAGAGAGAGAGAGGCAGAGAGAGTAAGAAATAGAGAAATAGAGAGAGAGAGAGAAAGCAAGTGTCGAGATTTGATTTATAAACGATGGGATCGCGCGCTCGGAAAGCGGTTTCAAATTCCAACATGAGCGAGGATATTGAGAAGGCTTTGCACGATATCGGTGGGTATTTGCTCCATTGTAAAGCCTATACTATACGTGAAACTTTTATATATTATTTTTCTTATTCCATATATGAGTGTGTATAGATATATATATAGATATGGTGTAGAGGAGAAAAATTTTTCTTGACTTTTTCTTTCTTTCGTTTCGTTTCGTTCATTCGTTTATTCCTTTTCCTTATTCTACTCCCTTATATGACTTTCTGCTTCTTGTACACTTCTTGATGAATCGCCATCTGATTAATTTTGTTACGTTGCGTTTTCGTGCTATTACTTTTCCACTAGTGTGGTTTTTGAGCTTTTATCTCGATTGTGGCGAGATCTAACAAGGGGATAAATGTTTTCTACACTCGTTAAAAAGGAAACGAAACGCTCGCTGAGAAAAATTGATTGTTCAACGTTATTATTATTGTGTCGAGCGAGAGAGAGAGAGAGAGAGAGAGAAAGAAAAAGAAAAGGAGAGAGAAAAAGAAAGAGAGAAGGAGAGAGGTGATAATTTAGTTGTCTTGTGGGACAAATTTCGTTTTCTGCACCTATTTTATAATTAGAGGGAAAAAAAGAGTTGTTTTTAACTTTTGAACGACAACAGAAAATTTTATTGTACGAAAAAATTGAATTTATAATTTTACTCTGAATTTCCATTTGACCTTGACTTTCATTTTCACTTTCATTTTTAGTTTCACGGTCAAAATAAAAAAAAATGGCGAAGTCGAAATCAAAGTTGGAGTGAAAGCGAAAGTCGAAATCGAAGTTAGAGTGAAAGCGAAAGTCGAAATCAAAGTTAGAGTGAAAGCGAAAAACGAAATCAAAGTTGGAGTGAGAGCGAAAGTCGAAATCAAAGTTAGAGTGAAAGCGAAAAACGAAATCAAAATTGGAGTGAGAGCGAAAGTCGAAATCAAAGTTAGAGTGAAAACGAAAGACGAAGTCAAAGTTAGAATGAAAGCGAAAGTCGAAGGTCAAAAACAGAATCAAAATAAAGTTGAGAGCAGAATAAAAATCTAAGCTTGAGAGAAAGTCGAAAGTCAACAATAGAAGGAAAATAAAATTAAAAACAGAGTCAAAATCAAAGTTCAAACGAAAATGAAAGTGAAAATAAAATTCCATACAGTTCGAAAATGCGATTTTTTTACATTTATTTAACAATAAAATAATAATTACTACCCACAAAATTATTAAATTTCTACAAGAGGTTTAAAAAAAATGCAGAAACGTTGCAATTTTTATAAATAATCGAACTTTAAATATACTTACAAAAAGAAATTCATAAAAAAAAATTTTCTGTTTCTTAATTAAAAATAAATCAATTTTAAGAAAAATTTTATTTAAACTTTGTAGAAAAAGGAAATTTAATATTTCAAGAGTTATGAACTGAATTTTTGTGGTTAATTAAAATATAAATAACTCTCAAGATGAAATCTTGAAAAAATAAAATATTTTTAAAATTATTTTAATTTTTGAATACTATATGTTTAGTTCAAGAAATTTTCAAAAAAATTTTTTTTCTAAATTGTATAAAATAATTGAATTTTGAAGAAAAATTAAATGTGTAATTTTTAGGAATAATTAAATTTTAGAAGATTTTGAATTTCAAATGTTTTTAATTTAAAGAAAAATTGAGTATTCTTCAAAAATTGTCTGAAAATTATTAAAAATAATAATTGTCTTCAAAAACGATTCTAGGGAAAAATTCTAGAGAATAGTTGAATTTCAGACGATTTAACATTAAAGAAGCTTTACTTAATGAAGAATTTAAATTAAAATTCTAAAAAAATACATTAATTAAAAGGAGATATTTTTAGAAATAATTTACTTTAGGAAAATTTTAAATATTTTTAATTTAAAAAATGGAATATTCTTCAGAAATTGTCTTAAATAATAAAAAATAATAATTGTCTTTAAATAATAAAACAAAATAATAATTGTCTTTAAATAATAATAAATAATAATTGTCTTAAAAAAGTGTTGTAGGTAAAAAATGTGGAAAATAATTAGATTTTTAAAAATTTTAGGGAAGAAAATTTTTAGAAATTATCAAAAATTAAAAAAAACTTTACTTAATAAAGAATTTTAGTTAAAATTCTAAAAAATAAATGAATTTAAGGAGGAAATTTTTAAGAAAAATTAAATTTCAGCAGATTTAAAATTAAAAATACTTATTTCTCAAATAATAAAATTGTGAGATTTTTGTCAAAAAGTTTAGAAAATAATTGAAATTTGAAAAATTTAAAGGAACAATTTTTAAGAATAATTTAACTTCAGAAGATTTTAAATTCTAAATGTTTTTTTATACTTAAAAAAATAGATTTTTCAAAAAAATTTCTTAAAATTATGAAAAATCATTGAATTATGTTGGAATTTTTGTTAAAACTTCTAAAAAATAATTAAAATTTGAAAAATTTAAAGCAACAGTTTTTAAGAATAATGTATTTTTAAAAGGTTTTAAATTCTAAATGTTTTATTAATTAAAAAAATAGATTTTTTAAAGAAATTTCTTAAAATTATGAAAAATGATTGACTTAAGTTGGAATTTTTGTTAAAAATTCTAGAAAATAATTGAAATTTGAAAAATTTAAAGGGTTAACTTTTAGAAGTAAATGAATTGCAGAAAGTTTAAAATATGTTTAAAACTTTTATTTCTTTTCTAAATAGTAAATAACAATTCGTATACATTTAAATATTTATTTAAAGAAATTTCTCAAGTTTGAAATACTTAATTTTATAAATTCTGGGATATTTTTTTTTAAAGTTTTGATGAAAATTTGTTGAAAATAAAAATCATTTTACTAAATCCACCAATAGGGAAATGGTTTTATATCTTAATGCTAATCCGAGGTCTGCGGTGCGAAAATAAACAAATTATTTTGTTCGATGAAAACAAAAAAAATTTAGTTAAATTTACAGTATTTAGTTCATTCTATTAAAAATATCTAATTTTGAAAAATTTGGTCAAAATTAAACAAACAATAATTGTATTAATGAATCATTTGATTTTTTGAAATAAGTTTTCTTTAACGTATTTGTATATTTATAATAGATTTTTTTTAATGTATTTATATATTTGAAGTAATTTTTTTCTGAACGTACTTATATATATATGAAATAAATTCTTTTTGGAATGTATTTATAATTTATATTTTTGAAATCAATTTTTTTAAACGTATTTATATATTTGAAATAAATTTTGTTGTGTGAATGTATTTATATATTTGAAATATATTTTTTTAAATGTATTTATAATATATACTCGAAAAAAAATTTAATTTCAAAACAATATAAACTATTATCGCTAATGGGCCTTCAGCATAGGTCGATGTAACCTCATTGGTCGCGACAGCAACCTCCAACAACTTTTTTTTTCAAACGCGAGAAAAGGAGAGAGATAGAGAGAGAGAGAGAGAAAAAAAGGAAAAACTTCAAAGTACTTTTCAAAAGGTTTCCTTTTTTCTACACTCTCGAAAATGAAAGTGCAATTTACATTGATTATGTTGAGAGAATTGTTGTCAGGGAGAGAAGAAAAAGGTAAGAGCATTTTTCTTTAAAAGCTGACTTCTCTTATTTCATTAAAGCGCTAAAGGGAACACCAAATCGTCGAGCATTGATCTTCATTCTCTACCCTCCCTCCTATATACAATCAATTCGATTACTTGTTGCAGCCGAGAAAGTTAAATTGTCTTAAACAAAACAAATCTTTTAGATTCTTACAAACTGATCCTAATTGCGTGTAGGAGCAAAAAGAAAAATATAGAAATAAATTTCCTTTCACCTTTTTGAATTAAATAGAATTCAAGTGCGATATTTCACTTATGTTGAAGATGAAACAAATTTCTAAATTTAATTTCTAATTAGTAGTTTTTAATTTGTATTTTCTGATTCTTTTCTAATTTTTTTTCTAACTTGTAGTTTTTAATTTGTATTTTCTGATTCTTTTCTAATTTTTTTTCTAACTTGTAGTTTTTAATTTGTATTTTCTGATTCTTATCTAATTTTTTTTCTAACTTGTAGTTTTTAATTTGTATTTTCTGATTCTTTTCTAATTTTTTTTCTAATTTGTCTTTTTTAATTTGTTTTTTCTGGTTCTTTTCTAACTGTTTTCTATTTTGTAGTTTTTAATTTGTATTTTCTGATTTTTTTCTAGTTTTTTTTTTATTTGTAGTTTTTAATTTGCATTTTCTGATTTTTTTCTAATTTTTTTAATTTTTTTTTCTAATCGTTTTTCTAATTTGTAATCTCGTTATTTTCATGGTCAATTTCGGAAATATTGTAGCAAAACAATAGAAAACATAAAAGTCGATGACAAATTGGTTTGTTAAAATAGCAGTTCATGTCTTTTAGTTCTCGATGCAATTATGGAACTTATTCTTGAGGAATTGCTTCTATTTATTGATCAACAGTTTAGCGGATTATTTCTTTTCTTCTCTTTATTTCTTTTCTTCTCGATTGATGCGAATTCGTTGTCCCCCAAACGAATCCAATTTGTCTCCATTTTGATACAAATATTAGCTTTAAAAATTTGCCTTTTTATCAAAGTCGTAACAAACGGATTCAAAAAAACCTTTCTTCTTCTTCTTCTTCCTACAAATTTTTCTTTTCTTCGTCATATGTTCTGTGTAATGATAATAAAAAGCCACGCCTAATGATGAATTCCCCCGAACGTAACAAGAGATTTTTTCGATCCAATTTTCGAACACAATACATCTTCAGGTTTATGTTATATTCAGAATCAAAAGATTCACCTGATGATGAATTCTTCTTGTATTTTAGAATGAATTTTTTTTTCATGTTGTTTGGCCAAAAAGTTGAAATTAATTTAATTTTAACTATAGATTAGGTAAAAATTAATCTGTTTAAACCGAACTGTTAAGTATTAATTAATAAGTAACGAAACTTAAGTTCTTTACTACAAGTTTGTTCCTGTTGAAAAGGATTATAAACTTGAATTGAAAATTGATAAGGTGGAGTATGAACAATGTTTTGAAAATCGTTAAGTGTTTAATTTTCCATATACACAAGGATTCCAAGTTTCAGTTGCGGAATTTTGAATTTTAGTTGTCAAACTATTCGCCGAGGGTAATCCAATGGTTTTAGGAGCAGAGAACTATTGAGCTTCTGTTAATACTAAATTTTAGTGTTTCACACACTGTGGCAGTATAAATTCATTTCTTTCCAACATGCTGCTATATTGTTGAACATATTTCGATGGTCAGCTATATTCAAAACATTGGGTGTAGTGAATAAAAGTTTTATGTCCCCAAAACTGATCTCCAAATTTCTAGCATCAAAACGCTGATGCGTACCATCTGTTAAAAATTTAGAAGTTTCGATTTTTTTTTGTTTCAATTTCTGGTTCACTTTTCTTTGATTCTTTAATTTTTTTCCAAACGTGAAAGAAACGAGGAAAGAGAATTTGGTAGTTTTAATTTTTACCAACTCTGAAGGAAGAGAGAAAAGAAAATCTTCGGTTGTTTAAATTTTTCCCGACTGTGAAAGATACAGATTCTTTGGTTGTTTAATTTTTTTTTTAAATGGGTAGAAGAAGGGTAAAGAGAATCTTTGGTTGTTTAATTTTTTTTGGAATGGTTAGAAGAAGGGGAAAGAGAATCTCCGGTTGTTTAAATTCTTTCCGACTGTGAAAAATACAGATTCTTTGGTTGTTTAATTTTTTTTTAAATGGGTAGAAGAAGGGTAAAGAGAATCTTTGGTTGTTTAATTCTTTTTGGAATGGTTAGAAGAAGGGGAAAGAGAATCTTCGGTTATTTAAATTTTTCCCGACTGTGAAAAATACAGATTCTTTGGTTGTGTTTAATTTTTTTTCAAATGGGTAGAAGAAGGGTAAAGAGAATCTTTGGTTGTTTAATTCTTTTTGGAATTGGTTAGAAGAAGGGGAAAGAGAATCTTTGTTTAATTTGTTTTCGAATGGTTAGAAGAAGGGGAAAGAGAATCTTTGGTTGTTAAATTTTTTGTCCAAATGGTTAGAAGAAGGGCAAAAAGAATCTTTGGTTGTTTAATTTTTTTTTGAATGGTTAGAAGAAGGGGAAAGAGAATCTTCGGTTGTTTAAATTTTTCCCGACTGTGAAAGATACAGATTCTTTGGTTGTTTAATTTTTTTTTAAATGGGTAGAAGAAGGGTAAAGAGAATCTTTGGTTGTTTAATTTTTTTTGGAATGGTTAGAAGAAGGGGAAAGAGAATCTCCGGTTGATTAAATTCTTCCTGACTATGAAAGATACACATTCTTTGGTTGTTTAATTTTTTGTTCAAATGGTTAGAAGAAGGGCAAAAAGAGTCTTTGGTTGTTTAATTTTTTTTTGAATGGTTAGAAGAAGGGGAAAGAGAATCTTTGTTTAATTTTATTTTTAAATGGGTAGAAGAAGGGTAAAGAGAATCTTTGGTTGTTTAATTTTTTTTGGAATGGTTAGAAGAAGGGGAAAGAGAATCTTCTGTTGTTTAAATTTTTCCCTACTGTGAAAGATACAGATTCATTGATTGTTTAATTTTTTTTTCGAATGGATAGAAGAAGAGTAAAGAGAATCTTTGGTTGTTTAATTCTTTTTGGAATGGTTAGAAGAAGGGGAAAGAATCTTTGTTTAATTTTTTTTCGAATGGTTAGAAGAAGGGGAAAGAGAATCTTTGGTTGTTTAATTTTTTGTCCAAATGGTTAGAAGAAGGGCAAAAAGAGTCTTTGGTTGTTTAATTTTTTTTTTGAATGGTTAGAAGAAGGGGAATCTTTGTTTAAATTTTTTCCAAATTGGAAGGAGGAGATGGAAGAAAGAGGATTATAAACATAAATAAAGAGTAAAAGGGAGAGAAAGGTTTTTATTGAGAAGTTGTGCAGAGTGAAATGAGAGGCGCAGTTTTTCGTTCGTCGCCTCCAGGGCTAACTAGCGTTCCTGCCAATTATAATGCAGCCTCCGTTGAAGCCGCTGGTACCTCTTCAACATCAAACCCTCTTATCTTCATTTCCCCTTTCTTTACATTGTATCCATTCCATTTACCTACCAAAGATTTCATTCACACGCCTGTTCATTCAGTGGCCCGTTCATTTATCCGATAAGTTCGCTGGGCTGCTGAATAAGCGCAAATTAATCCCAGCTTTATTGAGGTTAACGCCAAGCGGCGCGCAGCATTTCTACGAGAACAGTTGAAAATCACACTCTGCCTACTCATCATCATAATCATCCCTGTCATCATCATCATCAAGAATCTTGATACTACTTTTCCCCATTTTTTTTTCTTTTTTTGAACTCTAGAACACAAAACGAAAAAAAGATCACAACTTGCCGTTCATATATAATATCTAAGCTTACAAGTGACATGAATCCCTTTTGTTTTTTCGATCTTCGGACAATATCGAAAAGGCCCCCTTCTTTTTTTCTTCTTGCGCTTTACTTTATTCGCAAAGTACTCATTAAAACGAGTGTTTTTTTTCTCTGTTTATTTTTCGTCTTTTTCTTTCTTTCTTTCTTTCTTTAACCGAGGGAAAAAGGGTATTTTAAATCTTTCCTGAAATATTTTAGCTCTCGGGGTATAAAAGTAGGTCGAACATATATAAGAACTTAGTGATTTGAAAGCTTTATTGACAGAAGCATATATTTTGGTATTACGAAACATTATGTTATATATGTTATATACGTGTATATATATATATATATGTATAGGTACGTTTCACGAAAAAGAAAAATGTAAATTTCTTTGATGCTTCTTGTTTGTCTTATATAACCATAAATGGTTGTTTTGTACTTTTTTGTCAATTTAGGTATGGGATTCATTTTATGTGCATGAACTATATTTTTAGGGATAACTTTGACTAAATTCATTACTTTTCATTTGCAATTATTTCAATTTTATTGCTGGATTATTATATTTGTTTTCTTTATAGGTTTAGTTTTATTTGTTTGCTTTTTGGGAAGTAATATCTTTTGGGGGGGAATTTTATTTGATTTTGAATTTGATTAATTATTTCTTTGTTCAATAATGTTGTTGTTCTTTCTTTGTTATTACTTTGTGCTTGGTTAATTTTTCTCTTAATTCCTTTTTCTTAATTGTTTGATTCTTTTTTGTTTGCTATTTTCTTTGGTTCTTAACTTGTTTACCAATATTTATTTAAAAAAAAACAAAAAAAACAACATTAAATTAAAAACATTAAATTAAACATTAAATTAAACATTAAATTAAACATTAAATTAAACATTAAATTAAACATTAAATTAAAAACCTTAAATTAAACATTAATTAAACATTAAATTACATTTTACTAAGAAATTAGTAGAAATTGCTTTAAATTATAAATTTTACTAAAAAATTAGTAGAAATTGCTTTAAATTTTAAAATAAATTATAAAAATTATAAAACTGTTTTCTAAAAAAGATGAATTTCTAAGAAAACTTTTTTCTAATAAAGGTGAATTTCTAAAAAACTGTTTTCTAATAAAGATAAATTTCTAAAAAACTGTTTTCTATTTAATTTTTTTACTAAAAAATAAGTAGAAGTATTTTCTAATTTTTGACTTTCTAAAAAATATTTTTTCTAATAAAAGTGAATTTTTAAAAACTGTTTTCTAATAAAGATGATTTTCTAATTTTCTTTCTTCTAAAATGGTGAAGTTTTAAAAATTTCTTTTTAACAAGGAAAATAAACTCAATAAAAAAAAATAAATAAAATAAAATAAAAAAATAAATAAATAAAAAACAACAATTTTGCTACTTTTTTTGTCTCAATTTTGATATTTTTAGTTTATTTGTTGGTTATTTTACTCTTACTATTTTTTTTCTTGTTTTCATTATACATTTCTTTGTTTATTTTTTATATTTTTCTTTCAATCTTTCTTTGTTTGTTTCATAAAGTATTTATTGCTTCTTACTTTTTTTTGGTTATTTACGTATTTCATAAATTAGTTGCTTGTTTCTTTATTTATTTCTTGCTCTATTTATTTATTACTTTATTGATTTTGTTTTTTACATTCCTTTTTATTTTTTTTATATTTCTATAACTAAATATAAAATATAATATATATATATATATATATATATATATATATATATATATATATATATATATATATATATATATATATATATTATTTATAGTTTTTTTCTGCTTTATTTACTTCCTTTCTTCTTTGTACATATTCTTTTTCTTGAATTATTCACTTTTCTTTATTATAAATTTATTTTTTCTTTTTTGTTTATTTATTTCTTTATTATTTACTTATTCCCTTCATTCTTTCTTTATTTGCTTATTTTCTTTATTAAAAATTCATTTATTATTTCTTTGTTTACTTATTTTTTTATTTATCATTATTTTATTTTATTATTTTCTACATTTAGTTATAGTTATTTCTTTTCTCTATTAGAAATTTGTTTAATATTTTTTTACTTACTGCCTTCTTCGTTTATTTATTTCTCCTTAATTATTTACTTCTTTTCTTTACTTTAAATTTATTTATTTTTTGTTTGTTTACTTATTGCTGTTTTTTCTTCATTTTTTTCCGTTTATTTATGTTTTAAATTATTTTCTGCTCTACTTCTTTATTTTATAGCTCTTTTTTCTTGATTTTTTTCCGTTTATTTATGTTTTAAATTATTTTCTGCTTTACTTCGTTATTTTATGGCTCTTTTTTCTTGACTTTTTATTGGTTTACTTGTATTTTAAATTATTTTCTGCTTTACTTCTTTATTTTTTTTTTACTTTTCTTCTTTACTTACTTCTGTATTTACTTATTTACTTTGTTACTTTTTGGAATTTATTTGCTTCTATCTTCATTCTCATTCCTTTGTTCTTCACTTATTTATTTCCCTTTTATGCATTTCTCTATTTAATTATTTATTTATTTGCTATCTTATTTATTACTTTATTTTTTTATTTATTTCTTTATTTACTTATTATTTATTTATTTATCTTTTTTTAATTATTTGTCCAGTCATTATTTTTATGTACATTTTACTATATTTTTAATTTACTATTTTTCTTATTATTTATAAATTTTTTTTATTTATTTGACTACTTATTTCCATTTTTATTTACTTTTTACATTTATTTGTTTCGTTGTTTTAATTTTTTATTAATTTTCTCTATTTATTGGTTTATTTTTCAGTTATTTAGTTCTTTACTTTGATAATTTTTTGTTTACTTAACTGTTTGTTAATTTTCTTATTTATTATTTTTTCTTATTTATTTTTCTTATTTATTTTTTTTTTCTTATTTTTCTGTTTGTTTCTTATTTCTTTTCTTTGTTTTTTCTTATCTATTTTTCTGTTTACTTATTTCTTTCTTCATTCCTTTGTTTACTTTTCCTTTCATGTGATTTCCTTTTTCATTGTTTATTTATTTCCTTGTTGATTTATTTCTTTAGTCACTTGCTTCATTCTTTATTTATTTCTTGATCTTCTTGCTTCCTTTTTTATTTTCTTGTTTCCCTTCTTTCTTTATTTTTTTATTTTCTTGTTTCTGTAAATTTTTTTCTTTTTCCTTCAATTTATGCTTCTTAGTTGTCTTACTTATTGATTTACTTGTTTCTTTCTTTCTTTACTAGTTTTCTTTATTGTTTTTATTATTTCCTTTTTTTTGCTTCTTTTTTCACTAGTTATTTTGTGTTTTTTCTATCTCTTTCTGTCTTTTATTAATTTTTTGTTTCTTTTATCCATTCCGTTTCTATCTTTCTTTAATTCTTTGTTTTTTTATTGAATTTTTTGTCTTTGTTTTAATTTTTTGTCTTTCTTTAATTCTTTGTTTTTTTTATTTAATTTTTTGTCTTTGTTTTAATTTTTTGTCTTTCTTTAATTCTTTGTTTTTTTATATTTAATTTTTTGTCTTTGTTTTAATTTTTTGTCTTTGTTTTAATTTTTTGTCTTTCTTTAATTCTTTGTTTTTTTTTATTTAATTTTTTGTCTTTGCTTTAATTTTTTGTCTTTGCTTTAATTTTTTCTTTGCTTTAATTTTTTGTCTTTGTTTTAATTTTTTGTCTTTGCTTTAATTTTTTGTCTCTGTTTTAATTTTTTGTCTTTGCTTTAATTTTTTGTCTCTGTTTTAATTTTTTGTTTTCTTGTTGTCTTATTATTTTTTCATTTACCTCTTGCTTTCCTTATTTCTTTTTTAATTTACTGTCTTTCTTTCTTTTTTTATTTTAAGTTTTCCAATTTCTTTATTTACTTGTTTCTTTCTTCACGTTTTATTTAGTTATTTATTTGTTCAATTATTTCTTCATGCCCCAATTTTTACACATTTCTCTTTCTATTTCTTTTTGTTCACATATTTTTTCTTCTTTCCTTTTTCGATTCATTTCTGTCTTTTATTAATTTTTTGTTTCTTTTATCCATTCCGTTTCTATCTTTCTTTAATTCTTTGTTTTTTTATTGAATTTTTTGTCTTTGTTTTAATTTTTTGTCTTTCTTTAATTCTTTGTTTTTTTTATTTAATTTTTTGTCTTTGTTTTAATTTTTTGTCTTTCTTTAATTCTTTGTTTTTTTTATATTTAATTTTTTGTCTTTGTTTTAATTTTTTGTCTTTCTTTAATTCTTTGTTTTTTTTATTTAATTTTTTGTCTTTGTTTTAATTTTTTGTCTTTCTTTAATTCTTTGTTTTTTTTTATTTAATTTTTTGTCTTTGCTTTAATTTTTTGTCTTTGCTTTAATTTTTTCTTTGCTTTAATTTTTTGTCTTTGTTTTAATTTTTTGTCTTTGCTTTAATTTTTTGTCTCTGTTTTAATTTTTTGTTTTCTTGTTGTCTTATTATTTTTTCATTTACCTCTTGCTTTCCTTATTTCTTTTTTAATTTACTGTCTTTCTTTCTTTTTTTATTTTAAGTTTTCCAATTTCTTTATTTACTTGTTTCTTTCTTCACGTTTTATTTAGTTGTTTCTTTTTTCAATTATTTCTCCATTCCCCAATTTTTACACATTTCTCTTTCTATTTCTTTTTGTTCACATATTTTTTCTTCTTTCCTTTTTCGATTCATTTCTTTGAAAATTTTTCTTTTATTTATTTACTCGTCTCTTTCTTTAATTGTGCACTTTTCTGATTTTCTTATTTACTAATTATTATTATATACTATTATTATTATATTATTATTTATTATTATTATTATTAATTACTATATTATATTATATATTATTATATAATTATTATTATATTCATTTATCATCGTTCTCAAAATGACTTTTCCTTTAGAATAGTAAAATTAAATCATTCAAATGTTTTTTTTTTTTCATTTTCTCGATTAGCAATCAATTGAAAAAGAGCTTTATTTTTTGCCGATTAGTAGGATTTTTTTTCGTGCTTAGTAATTGTTAGAGTTATAATTTAGTAAATAATTTAAGTAAAGACTTATAAAGAGGTACATTTTTCTATTAAAAAAACAAATAAAAAGAATAACAAGCGCAATTAAAGGGAGAAATAATTTTCCAAGACAGAGACAGACAGAGAGGGAGAGGGAGAGAGGATTAAGGTATTTGTAGAAGAGACCTACTTAGAAATAAATACACGATTTCTGGTGGTCGTCAAGGCCTTAGTCTACTTGACAAACGATCCTCTTTTCCTCACACAAGAACTTCTCCTTTCGCATTGAGAGCTTCGGGAGACTTGACAAAATGCTTTAGGTGGAAAAAAGAAGAGAAACATGGTTAGAGTGGAAAAGCGAAGGAGAGTAAGAGAGAGAAGACAAGAGAGCCGCGCCCTGGGACTGAAGGACAGCTATGGCAATACTACGAGGGATGCTGGACTGTCGAGACGCCTCTGGAATAGCTAATATCGCTGGAACAGCTACTACCTAGGAAAAGCTCGCACTAACGCTTCGGCAATGCGAATAGTAGACAGAAAGAGAGAGGGAGAGAGAATGGCGGTCGTGGGAGATAACATTGCATGGTCAGGGTGTCCGTGCTTTATAGTTATTTTTCTTTCTCCTCTTATACCGACTCTGACTAGTGATAAGTCTGTAACGCCCTTTCAACACAAAAAGCAACATTTCTACATTTCCCAATGCAGTTTAAACATAAAAAAGAGGGGACGGGAAAAAATATATATAATATCTATAATAAAAAGTTATCAAATGCTTTCAACTTACTTATCTGATTCCTCTCCTTCTCTCTCTCCCTCTTGCATTCTCTTTACAGACCAAAAAAAAAAAGAGTGACACAGAGAGAAATTCAACCCATTTTACATTTTTATTCAAACAAAAAGTTATTTCAGTCAAGAAAGATGCTGATCTCTTTCTCTTGTCTTTTCAAATGGAAAAGCTCTAAAGTTTCATTGCGATTTTATAAATTTACTTACAAATTTTCACACGATAGTCTCTTTCCTATCTCTCTTTCTGTCTCTCGAGAATTTCCATGTCTCGGGAAACAATGGTATTGAAAAAAATAACACACAGACGGGTTTTATAAATAAAATAAATATTCCTACTCCTTTCATCGAATTTCGACGGAAAAGTTATTTATTCATGAAATTAATTAATGAAATATATTTATAATATAGAAGAATGACGAATTAATTAATAAATAATGAATTTATTTTGATAATAATCGTTATTTTCCGGTAGACTGGAAAAAAAAATTTAATTGATTCAAATAACCAATTAATTGACTATTATCAATTAAATATTTACTTGAATCAATGATCCCCAAGTTTTGAACGTTCAAATGAACGAAATATTTTTTTATTAAAGATATTTTAATAAATTACTTATCATAAAAAAATTTTAAAACTGAAATTTACGTTTGGAAACTCAGTAATTAATTTTTTAGGTAGTAACGCAAAATAGTTGCAATAAATAATTAATTTTTAGAAGAAATAAATAAATTTCGTTCATTTGAACGTTCAGAACTTTAGGCTCTTTTGAATCATAGAATATTTAATGAAGCCAATTAAATTGTATTTGAATCAATACCTTCAGTATTTGAAGCAAATACGATTTAATTGACTCTAATAAATATTTAATTGATAATAGTCAATTAATCAGTTATTTGAATCAATTAATTAATTGATTAATTAATTTTTTTTCAGTGTAGATAATTAATTATACATATATATTTATAGTATATAAGAACAACGAATTAATTAATAAATAATAAATCTATATTTATAATACATAGGAATAATGAATTAATTGATAAAAAATATTTATTTACAAGAATAATATATTAATTGAATTAAAAATATTTAGATATTTTTTTATATTATTTTGAAGGCTTTGTTATTATAAAAAGTATATATAGGTGTATTAAATTGAATATCGTATTTTTCAAAACGAAATTTTTTGTTCGTTACTAACAAAGTATTGTTATTCGTACGATTGTTATATTTTTTGAATGATCTATTTTTACACTTTTCTAAAGAAAAAGTTATCCAATTAAATTTTGTTAAAAATAGAAGACAAAGGCATTTTTTTTGGAAATCGAGTTACATGGGTACGTAGAGAATGAAAATCATTAAAAAATATTTAAAAAACAGACAAAAAATAGGGCGCATATAGAACGTACCTTTCAGTGTGTCTTATATTTCACGTTTGTTCTATAAAAAAAATTAATTATTTTAAAATAATTATCAAAATCTTTTTGTATTTATTGTAATTCAATGTTGTTTTTAAATTATTTTCTACATTCAGTATTATTTTTTGTTTCTTGTAACTTATTACTATTTTTGTTTATTATTGTATGTTACAATTTCTCTAGTTTTCATTTATTACTATTTTAGTTTATTGTTATTTATTACTATTTTAGTTAATTATTATTTATTACTATTTTTTTTTACTTTCAATTATTACTATTTTTATTATTTATTACAATAATTCACTGAATTTACTACCTTTATTAATATCTTTCATTATTTATTTACATTTATTATTATTTTTAGACATTTTTAATGGGAAAAATATTTCAAAAAACGGATTTAACGAAAAGCTATATAACAATTGTTTCTTGGTATTCGCATTTTTTGTTCTCGAAATAAATTTTTTACAATAGAAAAATAATAAGATTTCCAAAAAAGTGTGGGGATTTTTTTCCTTTAAATTTCGAAATTTTATATTTTTTTAGTTTTTTACTTCACAAATACGTTTATGAAGTTTGAAATAAATCCAAAGATTAAAAATTTTACTAAAGATTATTAATTTTACTAAAAATCACTTGTTTCTTTTACTAAAATTTAGCAATTTTACTGAAATTTAGCAATTTTACTAAAATTTAGCAATTATACTAAAATTTAGCAAGTTTACTAAAATTTACTTGCTTTTTACTTCAAATTATTAGTTTTCTACTAAAAAATTAATCATTTTTACTCAAAATAACTCTTTTTTGTGATATAAGCGCAAGTTCTACTTAAAAATTTAGTTTTCTCCAAAAAATTACAAGTTTTTTTGTATTTAGTAAAAATAAAAGAAATAGCAATTATTGGCTAAAATTAGTTGAATTAGGTAATTAACTAGAAATTAGTATTTTTACTAATGGTTCCTCGTTTTTACTGAATAAAATTGGTAATATTATTTTAAAAAAAAATTTTTTTCTAAGAATCAGAAGTTTTTACTAAAAATTACTCGTTCTTTACTTTAAATTATTAGTTTTATACTAAAAAAATTAGTAGTTTTTACTAAAAATAGCACGTTTTTTTACTAATAACTTAGTATTATATTTTTACACGTTTCTTTTGAATTAGTAGATTTTTATTAAACATCGGTTTCGACTAATAATATTTTGTATTTTTTACTTCTTTTTATACTAAAAACTTAGTCGTTTTAGTAGAAATTAAAATTCGTTAAGAATTCGTTAACTATACTGATTCGTTAAGATTCAGTAGTTTTACTAAAAAATACTTATTTATTACTTAAAAGTTAAAATTAGTAGTTTGATGCTAAAAGTTTTGTACTGATTCTTTAAGATTCAGTAGTTTTACTAAAAAATACTTATTTATTACTTAAAAGTTAAAATTAGTAGTTTGATGCTAAAAAGTTTGTCCGAAAATTTAAAATATAAGTTTTCACTCGAAATTACTATTTTGACTAAGTAAAAGTATCCTTTCGCTTCAAGAATTATTAATTTTTATTCTCTCTAAATCTGAATTAGTAGAATTCTACTAAGAATTAGTAAAATTTTACTAATTTTTAGTAGTTTTCATGAACGACTTTTCACCTTTTTAATTAGTAGAATATTACTAATTTTTAGTAAAATTCTACTAATGTTTTAGTAGAATTCTACTAATTGAAAGTCACTTTTTCACTAAATGAATTAGTGAAACTGTTTTATCGACTATTAATAAAACAGTTCTACTAATTGTTAGTAGAATTCTACTAATCAATTAGTAACGTTTTACTAACAATTAGTAAAATTTTACTAATTGTTAGTAGAATTATTACTAAATCATATAGTGGACGACTTTTCACCATTTCATTAGTAACTTTCTACTAATTCAGATTTAGAGAGTTAAAAATGAATAAAATAAAATTTTTAGAATCAAAATTACTAAAAGTTTTTTTAAAATCTTTACAATTTAAATACTAAACAAATCTAGTCTTTAAATCATATGAAAAACTGCTAACTAAAATTAAAATAGTATTAAAATTTCCAAGTGCATTTTTATGCCTGAAACTTTTTCGAAAAAAAATATTCTATTTATTTAATTTTGTGGGAAAAAATTATTCTTTGCGACTAAGCATCTGAGTGACATGCAAAACAAGTTCAAATTTTAGAAAAAAAAACATAAATGCGATTTTCTAGTAAATATAGGAAAAAATAAAAAAGAAGTAACTCTCCAAATCAGGATTAGTAAAAATATTTACTAATTTGGAATTAGTGTCTGACTTTTTGCTTTTGGATTAGTAAAGTTTACTGAAGAATTAGTAAAAATTACTATTTACTAAGTGAAATTTACTAATTCAAAAGCAAAAAGTAGTCACTAATTCAAATTAGTAAACATCTTTACTAATTCATAGATTTAGAGAGAATAATGTCTACACTGAAAAAAAAATTTATTTGATTCAAATAACCGATTATTTGTCTATAATCAAATAAATATTTACTTGAATCAAATAATTTTTATTTGAATCAATAAATTAGTACTTGCTTCAAATACTGAAATATTTGATTCAAATACAATTTATTTGATTCGACTAAAAATTATTTGATTCAAGTAAATATTTTTTTGATTATAGACAAATAATCGGTTATTTAAATCAAATAAATTTTTTTTTCAGTGTAATATAGCAAAGGGAAGGAAATTAAAGTAAAATGTAAAAAAATTGTCTAAAATTACCAAATGAAAATGGGAATTATATAGTCTCTCTCTCTCTCTCTCTCTTTCTCTCTATAATTATAATAAATAAACGACCGCGAGGATTTAATGTAATGAAGGTCGAGTTCGGGAATATTCATTTTTACCGCTGAAAAAAGGAAGGCGCGTACATATAGCTTCTCGGTTTTAAAAGCGATTAAAATCTTCTTCTTTCCATTATATACCGAGGGATAAAAATTAGCGATACCTTATCTCACTAATATAAACGCATTTACTTACGATCGTTTAACCTGATATTAACGAATAATTTACGACACCGCGCGCGCGGTCGTCCTCATCGTTGTCGTAGTCGTCGTTGCCGCTGTTTATTCATGACTAATTTAATTCGAGTAAAGGGGGAAGAAATAAATCTGTCTTTGGCGAGATACGATGAAAGAGAGACTCTCTCTCTTTTTCTCCTTGTTCTCTCTTTCACTTATTCTCTCTACCTTCTCTCCTTTTCTCCTTGTTCTCTCTCTCACTTACTCTCTCTGTTTCTATCTATTTGAAAGCAGAAAAAAAGTCTCTCTTTTTTCCTTTTTTTCTCCTTTTCTCTCTCTCTTTTTCTCTAAAAACGAAAAAAAATAGAAAATAAGGGTGAAAGAGAGAGTAAAAGAAAAAGAAGGAGAAAAACGAAGAGAGAGAGAGAGTAAGAGAGAAAACTGGAAACTTGAAACCCGAAACTTAACAATGGAAATGAAAATAACAGGACGGACGAAGCCGTTGATAAAACAACACTCGAAACTGAATTCTCCTGGTTTTTTTCTCCCTCCCTCTCTCTCTCTCTCCTTCGTTTTTTCTTCTCCTTTTATTTTTATTGGGAATTCTGGTTTTTACAAGCTCGGCAAAAAATCTAATTACGCCTCAGGTCCGTTCGCTGTCAGCGGTCTACGGCCGTATCGTGTACTCGAGAAGCAAGGTAGGAAAACGATGGTGGGGGAAAGGAAGGGGAGGGGAGGGAAAGAAGGTGCGCTAATAGCGAAACTTTCTGCGACTGTACGGAGGTCGAGGCTGCATGTTAATTTAGTCGCTAAACCTCCTTTTTTTCTTGGTCTTTTTTTTTTTTTTCTTTTTTTTTTTAATTCACCTATAGACGAAAAGTTACGTCGTGATCGCGGCGTTAAAATTAATTAAGGACCGGACGCTCTTAACGTACTAATGAAAATATATTGTCGTCCCGCGCGAAAGCGCGTCAAGCTTGTGGTGCAACTCTTCTCTCTTTCAGTCATTCTGTCTCTTGTTCTCCTTCTTCCTGTCTCTGTCTTTTTCTCTTGTCTTCTTTCTCCCTCGCTTTTTATCTCTTATTTTCTTTCTCCGTCACTCTATCTTTTTCTCCCTCTATCTCCTTCTATCTTTTTTTTCTCTCTCTCTCTCTATCTTCATTTTCCCATCTTTCTTCTTTTCTCTCTTTCCTTTCGTTCTATTTCTCTCTCTCTTTCCTTTCTTTCTGTTTTTTCCCTCTCTCTTTTTTTTTTTCTCCCTCTCTCTTCTTTCCTTTTTTTCTCCTTTTCTCTCTCTCTCTCTCTCTCTCTCTCTTTTTCTTTTCTTTCTCCCTCTCTCTTCTTTCCTTTTTTTCCTTTTCTCTCTCTCTCTTTTTTCTTTTCCTTCTCCCTCTCTCTTTTTTCCTTTTTTTCTCCTTTTCTCTCTCTTTTTTTCTTTTCTTTCTCCCTCTCTCTTTTTTCTCCTTTTCTCTCTCTTTTTTTCTTTTCTTTCTCTCTCTCTCTTTTTTTCCCTTTCTCTCTCTTTTTTTCTTTTCTTTCTCCCTCTCTCTTTTTTCTCCCTTTTTCTCGATTTTTTCTTTTCTGTCTCCCTCTCTCTTTTTTTCTCCCTTTCTCTCTCTTTTTTTCTTTTCTTTCTCCCTCTCTCTTTTTTCTCCCTTTCTCTCAATTTTTTTCTTTTCTCTCTCTCTCTCTTTCTCTTCTCTCTTTTTCTGCTGCTACCCCCCCTGGACTTTTTTTTTTAAGAAATCGACCGGAAAGAGTCTACTGCTGCAAATTTCCGCTTTCGTGATTCCCGTCTACCTTCAACGGTATTTTTACCAATTTATACGGATTTTGGAAATGAAAGTTTATCTAGTAATATACTGTAGACAATTTTACTTGCGAGCTCATGAATTTCCGTTTTCTTTAAGATGTTAATTAGCCGGTGTAATAGATAAAATGTTCTTTTTCCTTCTATGAACCGCATTGTGAAAGAGGTTTTTTTTTCTTTTTTTTATTTTTTTTGCAGGAAATTTCTCTGAAAAGAAATTTTTTTTCTAAAATTTAACAAAAAAATTACTAAACATCTGCTATTTTGTTGTTAATACATAAAAACTTACTCATAAATAATTAAACCAACATTAAAACATTGCGGAATTAATTAATTAATTAATTTGTTGTTTATTGATTAATTAATTTGTTATTTATTAATTAATTAATTTGTTGTTAGTTAATTAATTAGTTTGTTGTTTATTAATTAAATAATTAATTTGTTGTTTATTAGTTAATTAATTAATCTGTTGTTTACTGAATTATTTTTTCATTTGTTGTTTATTAATTAAATAATTCATTTGTTGTTCATTAGTTAATTAATTAATCTGTTGTTTATTAATTTATTTTCATTTGTTGTTTATTAATTAAATAATTAATTTGTTTTTATTAGTTAATTAATTAATTTGTTATTTATTAAATTATTCTTTTAGTTTATTATTTCAATTTAGTTAATTAATTAATTTGTTATTTATTAAATTATTACTCCATTTGCTGTTTATTAGTTAATTAATTAGTTTGTTGCTTATTGATTCTGACGCGATCTGAAGAAAGGGACCTTAGAAACAAAAAATTTTAGGTTATGTTTGCAATTTTCGAAATAAAAATAAAAAAAGAGAATCAACTGACAATGTAAATCATTGATGTTTAGGTCTTCATTACAACTTAAATATTTAATAAATACGGATTTTAATTTACAGTAAGTAAAAAGAAACTTGTAATTAATAAAAAAGTAACACAAACATAACCTTAAAGTCATTTGCTTCTAAGGACCCTTTTTTCAGATCGCGTCACAATTAATTTGTTTATTAATTAATTGAATTATTTGTTAATTCATTAATTTGTTTATTAATTAATTAATTCATTTGTTTATTAATTAATTCATTTATTTGTTTATCAATTTATTCATTCATTTGTTTATTAATATAAACGACAACGCACTTTTCTCCATATACTTAAAATATTCCACTGATATGCGGATTTTTTACATTTAATACTCTAAATGATCCCATTCTCATTTTCATTTACTCGATTAAATGTGATTGTTCATGTTTTAATTAAACCAAATTGAAAAATACACTCATTTGATTGTTCGATTTTAGAAATATAAATAGAGTATTTATTTTATATATATATATATATATATATATATATATATATATATATATATATATATATATATATATATATGTGTGTGTGTATAATATACGTATATTTGATAAAACGTTATTTAAAGCACGCTCTGGTCTTTTATTTTGCTTTTAAAAGTAGGAAAAATTGAAAGGCAATTTTTGTTTATTGAATATATTTCATGTCTGCGCCCACTATTTGTGTATTTAAATCATGTATATATACTAAAGGTTTATTGAATAGCGATTTTTCCGCAAGATTAAATAATAAACTTCTATAGATTATTCGTTTGGAAATATGCAATTTTTTCCACGTAATATGTATCAGTATACAATAACCATAACGGATATGCGACAGTGGTATTTATATACAATATATGTGTATGTATAGATGACAAAAAAAAGGAGAAGTGGTCGTGGTAGACATTATTTTTTCATGTAAATTCTTTCTTCTTTTTCAATTTTTTTTTTTTTTGGTCGTCACATTTTGATAAAAATTTGCGATATTAAATAATTTTCTATTTTGCTTTTTGTTAAAAGCACCGGAAATTACTGTTTTGTTGGAAAAATAGGTAAATATTTTTAAACACGGTTGGATTTAAATGTATGATTTTTAATACAATCACATGAATGCAAGTGGAAATTTTTAATACAATTATATGAATATACAATTGGAAATTTATAACATAATCACATGAATGTATAATTGAAAATTTATAATACAATCATATGAATGTACTTAAAAATTTTTAATACAATTGAAAATTTATAATACAATCACATGAATGTACTTAAAAATTTTTAATTCAATTGGAATTTTTTAATACAAGCACATGAATGTAATTGAAAATTTTTTAATACAATTGGAATTTTTTAATGCAATCACATGAATGTAATTGAAAATTTTGAATACAATTGGAAATGCTTTATACAATTACACTTATTGAGAACAATCACTTGTTAATGGTTGAAAATTCTAACAACAGGTGAAAGTAGGGGGAATTTTTTTCTTCCATTTGAAGAAAACTTTAAGTAATGTTGACGAAATTATATAAGCCCTTCTTTTCTTTTACTTGTCTTTATTACCAAAACTTAAGCAGAAAGATTTATCCCTCACATAACTTGCCTTCACCCTTCACCTAATAACTACCCTAATTGCAATACTCAAAATTTTATGGTTGTTTTAGTATCACTTTGCGTCACGAACTTTATAAAAGATATTCACCTTCCCCTCTCTTTCTCTCTTTTGCGTTTAATACATATGCGGAAACAAATTTAAAAATCCATTTGGTAAATTTTTATGATAATTAGATTATGCAGGAATGGTTAAATTTTGAGAATGAAATTGCTGATAAAAGACAAATTAGTTTTTTAATGTTCTTCTTGAGCAAATATTTGTTAGGAGCATAAAAATGTTATTTTTAGTTTTGATAGTACTTGATTTTTAAGTTGTGCTTCAACTTCTTCATTTGATGTTTCTTTATTTTCTGCTTTTACTTCTTTAATTTAGGTTTTACTTTTTCTTTTAGTGATGCATTTAAATCTTTTTGTTTTGCGTTAATTTACTTTAATCTTTATTTTTTTTAACAATAGAACTAAGACAATAGTTCTATTGTTTAATTCTGCTTTTACTTCTTTTAATGTTGCGTTTACTACTGTTGTTGAGCTTTAACTTCGTCTTTTAGTTCTGCTTCAACTTCTTCATTTTGTTCTGCTTTAATTTCTGCTTTTAGTTTTGCTTTTACTTCTTCTTTTAGTGCTGCATTTACTTCTTTTTGTTCTGCTTTAATTTCTGCTTTTAGTTCTGCTTTAACTACTTCATTAGGTTCTGCATTTACATTTTTTTGTTCTGCTTTAATTTCTGCTTTTACTTCTTCTGTTAGTGCTGCATTAACTTCTTTTTGTTCTGCTTTAATTTCTTCTTTTAGTTCTACTTTAACTACTTCTTTAGGTTCTGCATTTACATCATTTTGTTCAGCTTTAACTATTTCTTTATGTTCTGCATTTACATCATTTTATTCTGCTTTAATTTCTTCTTTTAGTGTTGCATTAACTACTTCTCTTAGTCCTGTACTTGATCCTTTTTGTTCTGCTTCATTTTCGTCTGTTAGATCATCTTTAATTTATGCTTTTGTTGTTGCTTTACATACTCTATACTGATTCTGTTGTTAACACCTTTTTGTTCTGCTTTAATTTCTTCTTTTAGTTCTTCTTTAACTACTTCTTTAATTTTTGCATTTACATCATTTTTTTCTGCTTTAACTACTTCATTAGGTTATGCATTTACATTTTTTGTTCTGCTTTTACTTCTTCTGTTAGTGCTGCATTAACTTCTTTTTGTTCTGCTTTAATTTCTTCTTTTAGTTCTACTTTAAATACTTCTTTAATTTTTGTATTTACTTCATTTTGTTCAGTTTTAACTATTTCTTTAGGTTCTGCAATTTACATTTTTTTGTTTAACTTAAATTTATGCTTTTACTTCTTCTGTTAGTGCTGCATTAACTTCTGTTTGTTTTGCATTAACTACTTCTTTAGGTTCTGCATTTACATTCTTTTGTTCTGCTTTTAGTTCTGCATTAACTACTTCTTTTAGTACTGGATTTACTCCTTTCAGTTCTACTTTAACTACTTCCTTACGTTCTGCATTTACATCATTTTGTTCTGCTCTAATTTCTTCTTTTAGTTCTACTTTAACTACTTCTTTACGTTCTGCATTTACATCATTTTATTCTGCTTTAATTTCTTCTTTCAGTGTTGCATTAACTACTTCTCCTAGTCCTGTACTTGATCCTTTTTGTTCTGCCTCATTTTCGTCTGTTAGATCATCTTTAATTTCTGCTTTTGTTGTTGCTTTACATACTCTACTGATTCTGTTGTTAACACCTTTTTGTTCTGCTTTAGCTTCTTCTTTTATTTCTGTTTTAGCTTGTTCTTTTAATTCTGCTTCTTCTTTTCTTCTTGCTTCTGATAAGTCTTCAACTAGTACTGTTTTTACTTTAACTTATTTTTCTTCTTAATCCCCATTTTTAGTTGTTCTTCACATTCTGCTTCTTTTCACAGTTCCACTCATTCTGCTTCTTCTCCTACATTTCCCTCTGCCTATTATTTTCCCTCTCCTTCTCCTCTTCCTCAAACTACTTCCGCCTCAATTTCCACAAAATCAATATTTGTTACATAAGTGCACTATCACTATGAAATGTTTACGTAACAGCATTTAGTCGAACATTGTTACATAAAAGGGAAGATTTAATAAAAAAAAGGGAACTTTTATAGATCGCGCGCAGTATAATAATTTGAGTGTAAAAAGGATGAAAAAGGGATTTGAGTGATTTAATATTCTTTGTGCAGTATAGTTTCTTGGCAAATACATTATTTCAGTTATGAAATGGTTTTTCGTGCTAAATCGATCGTTATGGTGACCGCATGCGATTTAACTCTGTCTACAAGTGATCAGATTGTCGCCTATCTACCGTTCACAGTTACGAGGGGTGGCTGTCAGTCTTTCCTTTTCCAACTATATATACATATACCTACACTCATCCTCTCCTCCTCGTTCTCCTATTCGGAAAACCCTCTCTTCTCATTCCTTCCCTTCCTTTTTCTGACAAATAAGGGTGTTAAAGCACACATGTGCAAATTACACTGTTGTTTGTTCTCTCGTCCTTCCCCACCATGCGGCGATATCGAACCTGCCTTGATGAGACTGAAGGAGTTTTACAAACCATGAGAATTTCTCATTTCGAACTCTCTACCTCCCACTCACTCTATTTCACTCAACTCCTGGGAAAAGCACGTCTGCGAAAAATCAGATGGAGAAAGATGAAAAATAGAGGATAAATACCGAGACTGTGGACAGCAGGATTTTCTCTTAACAAGGGTCGTACCTCGTATTTCTGTCTCCACTTGAGGATTGAGGTTTTGGAATTTTTTTAATTGTCTTGAATAATTCTGAGAATGGTCGAAAATAAAAAAAAGCTTCAAGAGAAGAATGAAGACTACAAGTCCTACTCTCCTTTTTTTTGCCTATGGTTGTCTGGCCTCATTTGTTGCGCTAAAAAACATGACATAACAAAAGAATTTAGCTTCCTTTTCTTCATTTTTAAATCCCCCTTTTTATTTCCACTGATTTCTGTCAACCTGGAAATATTGTTCTCGGATGGAGGTGAAACAGGTTGTTTAGGCTAATTAAATTCTGAATACTTTGTTTTAATGATGATTCTTTGGAATTAAATTTATGATTGTGGTTCATTTGATGTTCTTCTGTTCTGTTAATTTTGTACTTTATACTTCCAGGGCGAATGAAGAAAGTGACGTCTCCAAAAAAAGGTTTGTTTCAGACACTCGATGCTAACTTTAAACTAAATTTTTTCTAAATTACTGAGGTTTTGTTAATGAGTGTTTAACTTCTCGAAAGAAGTATGAGAATTTAATCTAAAAGGGAACTGAAATTTTTCGACGCGAAAGAAAAGAATTGATGGATAGAAAATGATGAAAAAGAGAAAATGAAGTTAGTGCTTGTGTGTGTGTATTTATACAAATAGAGATGGCCTCGTAATTGCCATTTCTACAAATCTTAAAACGTCGTCTTGAGATTTCTTTAGAAGATTCCTAAGCGAGAGTCTTGGTTATACGGAAGCCATAGTACTCTTCCTCTTCTTCTTCATCTTCTTCTTCTTCTTTCTCTGCGTGGATGTTAAGCAGGTAGGTATACCGAAATCAGAATTCCCAAGAGCACTTTTTTTATATTCTTTATTCGACGACCTACGCCCGCTTTACTTTCTCTCCCTCTCTCTCTGTAGTCGTCGTCAACGACGAGTGGAACTTGAAGTGGATTGCAACCAGCCATTCGAAAAGCAGATCACCACATTCGTATTCATTTGTTGTTATGGGTCAAATGGACCTTTCCGCGCGGTGTCAACGAGATTTAGTTCTGTTCGCTTCTCTTCTTCTTCTTCTTTTTTTTGTGTGTATGCATCTCTTTTAAAGTATATATAACGGTGAAAGGGGGGAGGATTTTAGATGTAGTACCTACAATTCAGACATGGGCTGAAAATAGCGACGACGACGACCACCACCACCAGATCATTCGTGATCCCCTTTTCATAGAAGATTTTACGAATAGTGATGTAAATTTTTCATGAATAATGAGTGTATTTGAAATTTTCAGGAGGGTATTTGCGCTAAGTCCGTTTGATATCCTCTTTGTGGAATATATTTATTTATATGTTTCGGGTGGTAATGGCTTATGTGGGATTTTTTCTTGTCTCGTTGTACTTTTGCCTTTTGGGTTCTGTTTTTGTTTTGTTTTTTCGTTCTACTTTCACGTTTGCTTTTTGTTCTTTTAGCTTATCAACGTCTAGTTTTTGGTCTGGTTTGACATTAGCTTTTTGGACTAATTCTTGTATAGGTTTATGTCTAGTTCATGTAGTTTGAGTTCTTTTTCTGATTCATCAGTCTTCTTCTGCTTCAGTTATTTCTGATACAGTTATTTCTGCTTCAGCTATTTCTATAGTTATACTATTTGTTGTAATTTTGATTCTTCTTTTGCTTCTGCTGTTTCGGGTTTTAATAGTGGTTTTCCTTAGGCTTCAGCTGTTTCTAGTTCTACAGCTGGTTTTGGCTTTGCTTCTTCTTTTATTTCCGAGGCTTCCAGTTTGAATACTATTGTTAGGATTGCTTCTAGTCTTAATGCTGGTTTTAATTTTGATTCTTCTTAAATTTTGGATTCCGTTAGTACTTTTTGTTATGCTTTAGCTGTTTCTAGTTCTACTGCTGGTTTTTGCTTTGCTTCTTCTTTTATTTCCGAGGTTTCTAGTTCGAATATTGCTGTTGCTACTGTTTCTAGTTTTACTGTTTGTTTTAATTCTGATTCTTCTTAAATTTCGGGTCCCGTTAGTGCTTTTTGTTATGCTTCGGCTGTTTCTACTTCTACTGTTGGTTTTTGCTTTGCTTCTTATTTTATTTCCGAGGGTTCTAGTTCGAATATTGCTGTTGCTACTGTTTCTAGTTTTACAGATGGTTGATTTAAGGTTTGTTTTTTCGTTTACTTCTGCTGTTACTGGTTCTGCTAGTGCTTTTGGTTGTGCTTCAGCTGTTTCTACATCTACTCTTGCTTTTAATTCTGATTCTTCTTTTACTTTTGATGTTTCTTGTTCTACTATGCTGCTTTTGGTTTTGTTTGTTTTACAGTTGATTTAAGGTTTGTTTTTTCTTTTGTTTCTGCTGTTTCTAGTTCTACTACTGGTTCTAGGTTTGCTTCTTCTTTTGCTTGTTTCCACTATTAGTGCTTTTGGTTATGCTTTATCTTATGCATCACCTAATTTTGATTTTACTGTTCGTTCTAATCCTGTTCCATCTTTTCTCTGTTGTTTTGGGTCCCATTACGGTTTTTGGTTATTCTTCAACTGTTTCTATAGTTCTACTACTGTTTTTAGTTTTGTTTCTGCTGTTTGCGGTTCTACTACTACTTTTAGTATAATGTTTTCTTTGTTTCATCTTTTTTCTGATATTTTGGGTCCAATTACGGTTTTTGGTTATTCTTCAACTGTTTCTATAGTTCTACTACTGTTTTTAGTTTTGTTTCTGCTGTTTGCGGTTCTACTACTACTTTTAGTATAATGTTTTGTTTGTTCCATCTTTTTTCTGATATTTTGGGTCCAATTACGGTTTTTGGTTATTCTTCAACTCTTTCTATAGTTCTACTACTGTTTTTAGTTTTGTTTCTGCTGTTTGCAGTTCTACTACTACTTTTAGTATAATGTTTTGTTTGTTTCATCTTTTTTCTGATATTTTGGGTTCTATTAATGCTTTTGGTTATACGTTTCAGCTTTTTCTATTGTTCTACTACTGGTTTTAGTTTTGTTTCTGCTGTTTGCAGTTCTGCTATTACTTTTAGTATTGTTTCGTTTGTTTCAGCTGTTTCTATAGTGTTACTACTGATTTTAATTTTGTTTCTAGTTTCTACTGTTTGCAGTTCTACTATCTACTTTTAGTAAAGCTTCTTCATTTGTTCCAGCTGTTTCTAGTTCTACTGTCGGCATTAATTCTTATTCTTCCTTTATTTCTGCTGTTTCAGGTTCTATTAGTCAATCAGTTGAGATTTCGCAAATAATTCAAATTTTAGGTTTATTCTTCACCAACTGAAGATTTTTCTTCCTGCTTTCTTGGTGAGAACAGTGTAAAGAGCGATAACAGTGATGCAGCTGAGAGTGAATAAAAATCCCAGCACCAAATAAAATAGTTGGACAATTTCAAGAATGATGTGAACACACGACAAGAAGCAAGAGAATTGTTTTTGCTTTTCTGATGATGAATTTTCCATTTTATGGCAAATTGTAAAAATATAAGCATCGTGTGTAATATTTTCGCAATAGTACACGTGAGAGTTTTTACAAGCAGGAAAGGCAAAATTGACGTCCGGCTCTTATTCATAGACGTATAACTGAAAAGGAAGCTCCCGCGGGGTTGTCCGAGTTTTCTCTCTTCCTCTCTCTTTCTCTCGTTCCATCAAGAGTGCGCCAGCAATAATTTGTAAACGTCGAGAAATCTCAGTTGCGAAGAGGGTGAAACCAGCCATGAATCTGGCAAAAGGACGAGACGAGACGATATGTCGTTTCGTTTTCCGTGATACTGAAAAACAGTCATGTTACACAAACACAGATATATATATAGAGTTACATGTTTGGTTATATCGTTATATGTAGTTATTCGGTAGGATCATGCGGCCACTTTTGTCCTGTAAATGCGAGGCACGTGTACTTCCGATCCCAGAGGCAAGAAAGGTCATCCATGAACCCATTAAAGTTTCTCGGTTAGGCTTTCAGCATCATTACCGAAAACGCCATTAGGCTCTGTCTCTCTCTCCTCCTCCTATAGTAGGACTTCCGTATGTGTATATATATATATTATGTATATACATACATAGTAAGTACGTCATAGTATATACTCGAGGCAATCCTATAAATTACAATGGGCGTCCTGGTGGACGCACAATTAATAATGGCTCGACGCTGTGTCCTCGGTCCATTGGGACTTCAGACACAGTACGCGGGATGAAGGTCGCACGCCGCCCCTTTCGCGATATCGTAATAATAGCATGAAATTATTAATATACCGCCAACGCGAGCTCTCTACCATTTCTCTACTCAACGAGAGAAGAGAGTGAGAGAAGGAGAGAGAGACCCCTAGCTCTTCTCCGTGATATTACCATTACGCTCCTCTTATTACTCGGATACTCCAGTTCCGTCTACAATTTTAAATTTTCACTCAGGTGGAAATGCGAAATGCGACACAAAATCGTCATTTCTCATGTGCTTCTCTCGCTTTCACGTTTTATATGTCTCCTTTCTATTCATCAGTATTCAAAGATCGTCTTCACAATTAATGTGAATATTCTATTTAAATGTGGAACGATTATTTTTCCTTTTTTTCTTTCGTTTTTTTTTTTTTGAATTAAACGAAATGGGGAAGAGGAACTTGTTTTCTGGAGTAGTTTCCGTGGGCTTCGTGTAGGGAGAAAAAATTATATCTGGAGCAGCTATTTATTTCACTGAATTGGGGAAATTTTTAGTTGTTTCAGTTGAGAGTTTCTTTAATCTAGAGAAATTTATCGTTGTTGTAAATAAATTTTGTTTCTTCGGGTACTTATTTATATACTAAAACCCAGTGTTTACTACTTTTTTACGATTTGCTACTATTTACTATACTTTTTTTACAATTTACTACTATTTACTACTTTTCTACGATTTGCTACTATTTTCTACGTATTTTTTTTTACTATTTGCAACTATTCATTACTTTTTTTACAATTTTTAACTATTCGCTATACTTTTTTTTACGATTTACTACTATTTGGATACTTTTTTATAAGATTTGCGACACTAAGAGCTACTTTTTTCTGTGCTTTGAGAATTTACACTATTTTAAATTCCCTAATGGTGGGGATACAAAAATTATTATTAAAAAAAAGAAAATTTAAAAAAATTATTATTATTATCTTAATAAAATTTTAAAAAACAATTTGAAGTAATTTTAATAAAATTCTTTCAAAAAGATTTCATTGGTTTTAACAAATTTTTTGAAGTTCAACTATTTTCAAATATCTGCTATATTTTAATAAAAAAATTCCCCCAAAGAATTCAAATATTTAAGGAAAAAATTATAAAAGAATAATGTTTACATAAACATTTAATTTATTTCTTAAAATAATATTTTCACAGGAAATCAATTATACATTTAAAATACAATTTTCATAATATTAAAAAGAAATCAATTATTTAAGAACATTTTTATCAAAGTTTTTGGCAAGAATTTCATTTAAAAAAATTTAGTAATGTTCCTGAAAAGAATTCTATTATTTTCATATAAGTAAATCTCATCGCAAGTTTGGAATTATTTTAAACACAATTTTAAGTTAAATCCTCGAAAATAGCAATAATGCTTAAAAATTTTATTCAAAACTCTTTCAAATAATTTTAGTTGCGAATATTTTTCGAAATTCAATTATTTTCAACATCTACTAATTCTAAAAAATATTTCCAAAAGAATGCAATTATTTAAAAAAAATTATGTCAAATTGTTAGCAAACATTCAATTTCTTCCATAAATAATAACATTTTAAATCAATTCAATTCGTCAAAACGCAACTTTTATGAATTTTTTCTAAAAATATCAATTATTTAGGAAGATTTTTTAAAAATTCTTTGTAAAAAGCAAATAAAAAAAAAATTAATAAAGTTCTTCGCAAGAATTCAATTATTTTCATGACTAATAAACCTTATCGCAGGATTTGAGTCATTTTTATAATGAAATTTGAAATAAATTTCTCGAAAAGTGCAATTATTCATAAACATTTTGATAAAATTGTTCAAAATAATCTAATTATTATTAAAAAAAATTTGATATTATCAAGTTATTAGAATATAATAATTACTCTCAGTTCATTTTTAATTAAATTTCATGAGAGAATTTAATTATTTCAAAAAAATTGTTATGAAAATTTTCGTAATAATTTAATTATTTTTTTTTAAAAATTGTAACAAAATTCTTTGCAGAAATAGAATTAATTTTAAAAGTTTGTCGAAATTAAATTATTTTCAGTATCTACTACTTGAATAAAATGTTCCAAAAGAATTATTATTATTAAAAAAAATTTTTCGTACGAACATAAATATTTTTTCGAAGTAATAAAATTTGTGGTAATTTTACAGAGTTTTTGTCTTTTCTTATTATTTTCTTTATTTTCAGTAAACTATAATATTTCCACAAAAATCCAATTATTTCATGAATTTTATTTCAATTACTTTTTATATCATTTTAAATAAATTCTTCAGAAAGAATTAAATTATTTAAAATAATTTTTGTTAAAAACTTTCAAGAAACTTATTTTTAGGAAATATTAGGTTTATTATTAAGTAAATTATTAATTAATAAATAAATTATTATCAATTTTAATTAAATATATATTTTTAATCATAATTATTATAATTAAATATTAGTAGCGTTAATTTTATAAAATTCGTAAATTTTTAGAATTTTTTTGGAAAATTTTAAGATATCATTAAATTTTAAAAGATTTTTTGAATTTAAATCTTTGAAAAATTTAAATTCTTGTAAAATTGTAATAATATTTAAATTTTTATTTCGAAATAAAATGATTAAAGTTTTAAATACTTTAATTGAGAAAAATTTCACACAAAAAAGAAGGAGAAAAATAATTTAATTTTAAAACATTTATAGTTGGGTAATTTTTTTTTTAAATACAAGTTAAATTTTACAGAAGCTTTATATTGAAATGATTAAAAATATAATTTAATTCCAGTGGAACAATAAATTGATATTTAAGAGCACATTTTTCTCAAAAGAAACAAATTGATACAAAAATGGATCAAATTGATGCTCAAAAATTTGGTTCAATTCTTGATTTGATCCACATTTTTTGGTATCAATTCGTTGCAATTTGATACTATTAAGTTTTAGTATTAAGTAAATTAAAAAAAAAATATTCTTTTCTTGAATGTAATTTAATTTATATTTTATACAAATTATGAAAAAGAATGAGACGTCGAATTTAATTTTTTCGTTACAGTTATTTTTTTAGGTAGTATTTTTATTTAGTCTTTCAAGCAAATTTTTAATACTTTTTGAAAGTTAATTTATTTTTTTAGTAATTTTTAAAAGTTAATCAAAAAATAAATTAACTTTCAAAAAGTATCGAAAAATTTGCTTGAAGACTAAATAAAAATACTATAGTATTTTTATTTTCAATTTTACTATTTTACTAACTACTTATTAAAGTAGATTTTTTTGGTAGTATTTTTATTTAGACTTTAAGCAAATTTTCGGTACTTTTTGAAAGTTAATATATTTTTTTATTAATTTTTAAAAGTTAATCAGAAATTAACTTTTAAAAATTAACAAAAATTTGCTTGAGGACTAAATAAAAATGCTATAGTATTTTTATTTATTTTATTTTTATTTTTTTACTATTTTACTACCTACTTATTTAATTTAACTTATTATTTAATTATTTAAAAAAATTGTTATGAAAATTTTCGTAATAATTTAATTATTTTTTAAAAAAATTGGTAACAAAATTCTTTGCAGAAATAGAATTAATTTTAAAAGTTTGTCGAAATTAAATGATTTTCAGTATCTACTAGTTGAATAAAATTTTCCAAAAGAATTATTATTATTAAACAAAATTTTTCGTACGAACATAAATATTTTTTTAGGTAGTATTTTTATTCAGTCTCTAAGCAAATTTTCGCTAGTTTTTCAAAGTTAATTTAGTTTTTTTATTAATTTTTAAAAGTTAAACAGAAATTAATTTTCAAAAAGTATCGAAAAATTTTCTTGAAAAACTAAATAAAAATACTATATTTAGTAATTTTATTTTCATTTTTACTATTTTATTATCTACTCATTAAAGTAGCTATTTTTTTAGAGTTTTTTTATTTAGTCTTCAAGCAAATTTTCGCTAGTTTTTCAAAGTTAATTTATTTTTTTTATTAATTTTTAAAAGTTAATCAGAAATTAATTTTCAAAAATTAACAAAAATTTGCTTGAAGACTAAATAAAAATACTATAGTATTTTTATTTTCAATTTTACTATTTTATCATCTACTTATTGAAGTAGCTATTTTTTTAGAGTATTTTAATTTAGTCTTCAAGCAAATTTTCGGTACTTTTTTATTAATTTTTAAAAGTTAATCAAAAAATATATTAACTTTCAAAAAGTACAAAAAATTTGCTTGAAGACTAAATAAAAATACTACCTAAAAAAATAACTGTAAGGAAAAATTTAATTTAACGTCTCATTCTTTTTCATAATTTGCATAAATTAAATGACATTGTAAAAAAGAATATTTTTTTTTGACAAGAGAGGAAAAAAATATAATTTAATTGATTGACTTTATCAAACTGTCAACCAATTGAATTATTTTTTTCCTTCGACTTTTTTTTGGACTGAAAATTAGAAAAAAGAATCTCAAAATGATCTTTTGAAAAAGAAACTAGTTATATATGTTCAAAAGCAATAAAATTGAAATATTGACTTTTTTTTGGTTTAAAGTTTTTTGTGCTAGAATAAAACTAGAGAGAGCGAGAGAGAGAGATGTTGGAGACATGGACGACATTTTTCAGTAAGACAATTTTCCAAATGTCGTCGTAACTCGAGAGATTATCCTGAAAGCGATTCTGAGCATTTCACGTAAATCAGAAAGACGGTACGGTACGCGCGCGGCGGTGGCGGTAGCGGCCCCTTTTGTTTAATAGGTCCTTTAAAGCAAAAGGGTTTTCCCTTATCCCAGTTTGAGTTTGAGTATACGATTATACCAAAGAGAATGAAGGATATTTTCGCTTCTAAGCAATATAAACGAACGTTAAGATGACACGCAACGGTCACTCCCGCACACAATATATAACTCGGTTACACGCCTATTAAACTAATCGGGAATGGCGAGTTCTCATTGGTCCAACGCTATCATCATGTGTATATATATATACATATAGAAGATGTATGTAGAGAAGAGAGAGAGACAGAGATTCTCGCGCATAAAGGGCGCTGATGTTTTAGAGCGACTTAGCTGTCAATGGAATACGTCAATGCGCGAGATTTATGGTAATAGACAACGAAATGATGATGGGACCTGGCTTTTCGCTCTCTATATTCTCTCATCCGGTTATTCTCCCAGGAATCAGACCTTGTTTAATAGAATTCCCACAAGGAATAAAGCTAACATATACGCAACTCTATATGAGCTTTATTTCATTCTGGAAAATTATTTTTTTTAACTCAAAAAAAAAAAAACGAAACGAAAACAAAAAGGAACTTGTTTTTATTGGCGTTTCGAAATAATGGAAAAATTTTATTAAAAGTTAATTTATTTTGCCCCCTCAAGAGAAAAAGTTTGTATTTTTATTATTATTCATTGATAATGTTGCTTTTTGAATTTAAAATACAGGTAAAAATAACCTTCAACTGGAACAGAAATTATTTTCACTGAAATAGCGAACGTATTCTTTAAAATAGCCAAAGTATTCGTTCAAATAGCGGAAGTATTCGCTGCGATAACTAAAAATTTCGCTAATAGTAATTTCTGTTAATTTATGAATAAAATTAATAAATACTAATTTTAAGTATATTTTATGACTACAATGAATAAACAATTAATTTTACTAATAAATTAATTAATCGTAATTTTTATTAATTTTTTAATAAAATCAATAAACATTAATTTTTATTATTTATTAGTAAAATTAATAGTAATTTTTATTATTTATTAGTAAAATTAAGAAATAGTATTTTTTATATTAACTAATTTGTAGAATTAATGAATAGAAATTTCTAAGAAACTAATTAGTTGAAAAAAAAAATTAAATGAATATTAAAATTTAATAAAATTAAATTTGAATTAGTAAAAAGTCCACTAATTTTGATTAGTGACTGACTTTTTCTTCTGAATTAGTAAATTTCATTAATTTATAAATTCAAAATTTAAATGAAAATGAAAATTTAATAAAATTAAATTTTAATCAGTAAAAAGTCCAATTATTTTAATTAGTGACTGACTTTTTCCTCTGAATTAGTAAATTTCACTAAAAAATATTTAAATTCATTATTTTGTAATTCAATTTTAGGGGATTAATTTAGTAAATTAGAAGTTTACTTTATTATAATAGTTACTACTAATTTATTAGTAATATTTAACTTCAAAATAGTAATTTCTATTAATTTATTAGTAAAATTAATAAATAGTAAATTGTACTAAATTATTACTAATTTTTAGTAATTCGAAAGCAAAAAAATCTGTCATTAATTTGAATTATAGTTAACATCATTTTAAATCCTATTTTACATAGAGATTCAACATAAAAAATTTATAAATAAAATTTACAAATAGTAATTTTTACAAAAATATTAATTAAAATGAATTAAATTAAATTACAAAAAATGTTAACTAATTTAAATTAATTAATAACTTTTTGCTTTTAAATTAATAAATTTTCTTACTAAACAGTAAAATTCAGTATTAAAAATTTAAGTAGTTTATATAAGATTAATATAGATTAGTAGATTAATTTAGTTAATTTGTAGTTCATTTTAGAATGACAGTTTCTACTAATTTAGCATAAAACTATAATAATTTCTATTAATTTATTATAGTAAAAGTAATAAAAGATGATTTTTACTAATTTATTACTAAAATTTACTAATTTAAAAGAAAAAATTAGCCTTCAATTTAAATTAGTAAACATAATTAGTAATTCAAATTTACATAGTGATTCAACATAAAAAATTAACAAATAAAATTAATAAATAGTAATTTTTACAAACTTATTATTTAAATAAGTTAAATTAAATTTGATTACAAAAAATGTAAACTAATTTAATTTAGTATTTGAATTAGTTAATTTTACTAATAAACAGTAAAATATAGTATTAAAAATTTATGAAGTTTAATTCAGTACATTAATTTAGTTAATTAGTAGTTTATTTTAGAATGACAGATTTTACTAATTTATTAGTAAAATTTAGTCGAAAACTATAGTAATTTCTATTAATTTATTGTAGTAAAACTAATAAAGGGTAATTTTTACTAATTTACTACTAAAATTTACTAATTTTAAAAGCAAAAGAATTAGCCTTTATTTTAAAGTAGTTAATATATTTAGTAATTTAAAACTACAGAGTGATTAAGCATAAAAAATTAATAAATAAAATTAATAAATAGTAATTTTTACAAACTGATTAGTGTAAATAAGTTAAATTAAATTTGATTACAAAAAATGTAAACTAATTTAAATTGGTGACTGACTTTTTGTCACTGAATTAGTAATTTTTACTAATAAACAGTAAAATCTAGTATTTAGTAGATTAATTTAGTTAATTAGTAGCTTATTTTGGCGTGACAGTTTTAACAAAGTTATATTAGTAAAATTTTACTAATAAGTAGAAATTTCTTTTAATTTATTGATAAAAATAATAAATAGTAATTTATTCATTTCTTTAGAGAAATTAATAAATACTATTTTAATAATTTTCTTAGTAAAGTTGTAATAAATATACTAATTTATTAATTTTGTTAGCAAAATTATTAAAATAGTCAATTTTACTAACTTTTTTAAATAAATACTAATTTATACTAATTTATTAAAAGTATGTACTAATTTAAAAGCCAAAAGTCAGTCACTGATTTTAATTAGTAAACAATAAATTTTAATAATAAAATATTAGAAAGTGACTAAACATACGATACAAAAAATTACTAATATTATTAATATTAATTAGTAAAGAGCTAAGAAAAATTATTATTCTTTAAATTAAATTGAAAAATAAATTAGAATTGTTAAAAAAGTTGGTTTAAAAAAAATTTTCCAAGTTTAAAAAATTGCAAAAATGTTAAAAAATTTGAAATGTTTGAAAAAAATGCCAACATTTTGATTCGTTTTTTGTCTCAATTTAATATCCTTTGAAAAACTGTGTAAATAATTAATTTGAAGACCAAAAACTGAAATTAAATTTACTTCACTAATAAAAAAAAAAAAAATTGCAAAACAATTTTTTTTCCGAAATTTGTGAAAAAAATATAATAAAATAATTAAAATGTCAAGTTTTTTTGATTTAAATAAGAAGAAACGGTCTTGAAGATAAGGATGATGTTTCAATCCTTTCCAACTCTTGAAGCATGAAATATGCTCTTTAAAAGAGCTTAAGAAAACCAACAGTATGGATTTTGAAAAAGTTTCTCTCTTTAGGTTTTAATACTTGCAAAAACTGGATATTTCACTTACATCTCTCGAGGAAATTCAGGCAAACAAATTACCCTTCTTCTTAAAATGACTTGTCTTGGAATTCTTTTTTCGTTTTTCAATTTTTTGCAATGTTTTACTAAATGTTCATTAAATTTTAACATTTTTACGAAATTATTAGTAGATTTTAAAGGAATTTTTACTAAAATTTTATTAAATTTTCAGTAGATTTTTACTAAATTTTTATTAAATATTTACTTCACATTTACTAAACTTTTATTAAATTTTTAGTTGATTTTTAACAAACTTTTATTGTATTTCTAGTAGATTCTTACTAAATTGTTACTAAATTTTTAACAATTGGTAAATTTTTACTAAACTTTTGTCAAATTTTTAGTAGATTTTTAGTAGATTTTTAACAAACTTTTATTGTATTTCTAGGAGATTTTTACTAGTTTTTTACTAAATTTCTACTAAATCCTTATTTAATTAAATGTTTTAAACTTTCATTATTAAACTCTCATTATTCATTTTAATTAAATCTTCAGTAAAATTTATTTCATTTAATTATTAATTAAAAAAAAAGAAAAAATTTCCCACTCTCATCAAGTGCAATATAAATTAGTTTTTAGTATTAATAATTTCTCAGTGCGCTATCGTTGTTTAAAATTTATTTTTACGGTAACGTTTTTAACGTAAAAGCCGCGATTTCATTTTCTGTGTGTGAAATATTTTAATTTCAATTACTGTTTATTTAGTCGTATATACTAATTATTTTTATCCTCACGCTAATCATTTTTGAGCGTAAGTAACGTTTAATTATACGCTTAAAAAAATTAACCGAGTATATATAAGAATCAGGCGATTTAATAAACGCCAAGTCAGCCGTCGCTATTTATTTTACTCAAGAAAACACGTTTTTCCCTTTTTTCCCACTTTTTTACAAAAATTTTCTCAACATTTTTTTCCGCATTTTTTTTCTTACTCATTGACTCAATTTGAAGAGTTTCTAATTTTTTCATTTGAAAATTACATTTGATATTTTATTATATTTTAGTGTGTCTTTATTTATTTCATTTCTATTATTATTTTTCTTATAAAAAAATATAAAAAAATAATAGAAAATCTAATAAAAAAATAATAACAAATCTAATAAAAAAATAATAAAAAAAATAATAAAAAAATAATAAAAAAAATAATAAAAAAATAATAAAAAAAATAATAAAAAATAAAAAAATAGTAAAATGTAATAATTAAATTTTAAATACAAAGAAATAAATAATTAAAGTAACAAAATTTATTATAATTGAAAGAAAAAATATTGGAATAAGTAAGAAAGATAAATTTCGATTAAGCATCAAGCGAATTCAGAATTAAAAATCCATAAATCTTTGTTGAAAAACGGAAATAATTTTCCCATGGACACAGAGAGTGAGAGATAATAAAATTAAAGAAATTCCAGTGGTTTTTTGTATAATAATTTTCCCCTCCAGTGTTTAATATTAGTGGCACTTGAATGGCCAAGAATTGTGAAGAGAACTTTGGAACGTTTGAAGAGAGCGAAAATGAAATTGGTGAAAGACCAATAAAGAGAAGAGCAACTGCTGAATGCTGATTATGTATGATTAAGTGAAAATAAGGCGGAACAAAGCGTGTTCAAGAGTTCGGTAAAAATCGAGTGGCACCCTCCTGAGATTACCATTTTTGCTTAATCGCGCGTAACTCGGGATATGCTTCGTAAAACGATGGGGTCCATTTTTCGAACAACAGACATCATTTTTTCAATGTTAATATGCCACGCGTCGACCCCACATCTTTTTTTTTCCTCTTTTATGTTTATACATATATGTATAAAAGCTTTTATATATATTGTTATATAGTGTATGTATATATATACAGTAAAACCCTCTCCTTAAGCTGATACGTGTGAAATAGTGGGGTTTTCATGCAGACCACAGTATTTTGGAAACTTAAGAGGGGTTCTTCACTCTCTAAACCTCCCATGATCGTTTCCAAAACTTAAGCGGCAACATATACAACGACGACCCAACTCAAGTAACAATCTCTGTCTCTATTTCCCATTTCTCTTGTTTGAAAGCAAAACAAATGTCGACTTCTTTCTTTTTCTTCTTCTTCTTTTTTTTTCTTTCGAGACTTTGAAACACTTGTCTATTGTTTATATACATTTGGATGTATATACAACTTTCGGAACATTAGAAACTGAAGAGTGCGTCTTTTAAAGTCGCGTTTATTTTTCCACTTGGGGTGAAATGCTAAGGATTTTGAAATTGATTCCGCTGCGGGGATTTTTTGGTGATTTTAGGATCTGCTGCTTCTTACTTCTGATTCTTCTTCTTCTTCTTCTTCTTCTTCTTCTTCTTCTTCTTCTTCTTCTTCTTCTTCTTCTTCTTTTACTGCAGCTGATGCTTCTACTTCTATTAATGATTCTTCATCTAATTTTTCTTAGCTTAGAATTTTTAATCCAAGTTTTGCAAAAGAAAAATATGTACTTGAGACAACGAGTTCTTCTATTAATTCTGCAGATAATACAGGAGCAAGTAAAACTAAAAGCAAAGTATTATGAAATTAAAATAGACTATTAAGAGAAGTGTTTAAGGAAGCAGAAGTAAATTAGGAAATAAATGCTGAATTAGAAGCAAAGGAAACGAAAATTGTAGTAACGGATGGTACAGAAGTAGATGTAACAGAAGATGCATGGTAAACAGAAGCAAAAGTAAAATTAATAGATGGTACAGAAACAAAAGTAGAAATAGTAGATGGTACAGAAACAAAAATAGAAGTAGCAGATGGTACAAACGAAGAATTAAAAGTAATAGATGGTACAGAAGAAAAATTAAAAGTAATAGATGGTACAGAAGCAAAAGTAAAATTAATAGATGGTACAGAAACAAAAATAGAAGTTACAGATGGTACAGAAGCAAAAGTAAAAGTTATAGTTGGTACAGAAGCAAAAGTAAAAGTAATAAACGGTATTTAATCAAAAGTAGTACTAGTGAAGTAGTAAATAAAGTAGTAAATAAGGATCTCAGAAAATAAGAAAACTTCAAATCTAATGAAGCAAAAATTGTAGCAACAAATGATAAAGAAGCAAAAGTAACAGATGGTACAGCAGCATAAATAATTAATGTAATAAATGGTACAGGAGCATAAATAATTAATGTAATAGATGGTACAGAAACAAAAGCAAAAATAATAGATGGTACAGAAGAAAATGTAAAAGTAATAGATGGTACAGAAACAAAAATAGAAGTTACAGATGGTACAGAAGCAAAAGTAAAAGTTATAGATAGTACAGAAACAAAAGTAATAGATGGTACAGAAACAAAAGTAGAAGTAGTAGGTGGTACAGAAACAAAAGTAAATGTAGCAGATGGTACAGAAGCAAAAGAATAATTAATAGATGGTACAGAAACAAAAGTAGAAATAATAGATAGTACAGAAATAATTGTAGAAATAGAAGATGGTACAGAAGCAAAAGTAAAATTAATAGATGGCACAGAAACAAAAGTAGAAGTAGTAGGTAGTACAGAAACAAAAATAGAAGTAGTAGATGGTACAGAAGCAAAAATAACAGCATTAGCAGAATAAAAGCAGTGTTAGCAGAAGTGTAGCAGATCCAAGAAAAAAAGTAAAGTTCAAATCAAATGAAGCAAAAATTGTAGCAACAAATGATAAAAAAGTAAAAGTAACAGATGCTACAGGAGCATAAATAATTAACGTAATAGATGGTACAGAAGCAAAAACATCAGCATTAGTAGAAGTAAATGAAAAAACAGAACTAAAAGGTAATATAAGAATCATTAAAAGCAAAAAAGAATAATTAAGAGAAGTACCATTGCAAGTAAAATTCGAAGCATAAGCAGAATTAAGAAACGTATAATCCATTTAGTAAATAAAAACGGAAAATTTACGAACCAAATTGAATTGGAAAAGTGAAGAATTATTAGAATTTAAAAATACTTTAAGTTTAGATTTTTAGTTTTGTTTACTCGAGATGCATTCTTATAAAATAGCAACTGCTCCACTTGAAATGTTTTACGACGCTACGTGTCAAATTTCTAAACAGTGCAAGTAAACCCAAAACACATGGCCCCAGTTTTCCAAGGAATACGCTCATTCATTTATCTTTCAACATCCTGGATATTGCCCTTTAGTGTCTTTTTTTTCAACGAAAGAAATACTCTGCCTTATGTAACAGCAATTAACGATAACAATGATGATAACAATAATAAAACTAAAAAGGATAAAAATAATTATATTAAAATCAAAAATAAATAAATAAATAAAAATAAACAAATAAATATAAAAAATAAAAGAAGAAAAAACAAATAAATATAAAAAATAAAGGAAGAAAAAACAATTAAATATAAAAAATAAAAGAAAAAGAAACAAATAAAATCAAATTAAAATAATAAATGAAAAAAAATGAAAGAAATAAAAATAATAAAGAGAAGAAACAGAATTCTAAAAGTAATAACATAAAAATAATAGTACAAAAAATATTAACATAATTTATAATAATACAATTTATAATTAATAATACTTTTTATTACGTAACATTATCGAGGTAATGGTCTAAATGGGACGTAAAATTATAGAGAGAAAAAAAATAATAAAAAATAGCTTTGTAATGACTGTTGCTGTAATATTTTTTATTAAATATCTCCTTTTTTTCACAACTCAAAGAAATTTCTGCCTCGCTAAACAGTCAAAGAAGATTTTGATTTGTATAAAAGTGGTTGCCCCTTTGACTCAATAGAATGTCTTTGGAATGAAGAGAAGTTTCTTTTTAAAAAAGTATACACAACTTCGTCAAGGGATAAAATTTTACTTCAGTGTCACTTTTTAATTTTTTTTATTAAAAAAATAATTTTTTTTTAATATAAATAATTTTTTTTAATATAAATTATTATTAAAAATAGTGCTAATTTCATTATTACTTTCTACTCACGTCTCGTTAATAATCAACTGTTAAATAATAAAAATAATAATAAAAAGTATAGTAATATATTTTAATATTCTTTTTTAGTTTTTTATTATAATAAACTGAAAATCTAATAATAATAATAATAATAAAATAATAATCTTATATAATAATAATAATAATAATAATAATAATAATAATAATAATAATAATAATAATAATAATTATAATAATAATAATAAAAATATAGTAACAATAAGAATAATAATAAAAATAATAATTATAAATGTAAAACTAATAACTTTTATTAAATTTCATGAATTCATATAACTTGAAAATAAATTAAATCTTGTAATTGATTTATATTAATTTCTATTATAACCAATTCACTATAATTCAAATTCAGAGAGGAGAGATTATAAATCTCATTATAGAATTAATGTGGCAATTGTGAAAATTATATGGAAGCAAATAACAATAATTTTACAATGCGAATTTCCCTCTATTTGTTTTTCACTCAAAATAATTCCAAAATAAATGATAAAATACTTGTAAATAAATACCTTACGAAGTAGTTAAATAAATCCGTTATTTTTAAGAATTATGTAATTTACAAAATAGCAAAACAAGAAGAGTAATAAATTTTTTTTATTCCACACAGAAATTGTAGGGGAAAATATTATTTTTGATATAACTCACTTACTCCTCACAATTCTTTTTTTTTAAAAATAAAATACACATTTTAATTAATATAATCGTTGTTTTGTATTTAAAAAAAAGTTCTTCATTTAATTCTTTGCAAAACAATAAAATTTTTCCCTTCTCTCCCTCTCAATATAAATATAATCTCTCTTATATTGAGAAAATGCGGTGTAACATCTGTTGAATGAAACAAATCTTTGAAATCTGTTTCAATTTAAATATATTTGAAAAAAAAAACAAAAGAAGGAAAATAAATAAATAAATCTGCAGTATTTTTAGGCTTAAAAGGGATTTGTCATGGAGGATGTAAATTGATATCGTCTGGCGTTGATATTTTATGTGAATAAAAAATAGAGACAGAGAGAAAAAAAAGAAAACTTCGCGAGGAGAAGGAGAAAAAAAAACTAAAATCCAAAGCTCATTTGTAGCGAACTGAATCCCATATTTTATAGGTCGATAAAAATCAGTACAGTTAAATCGCGTGCGTCTATTCTGTATTGTATGGATGTATATATAGACAGCTTCCAATATATACGTGTATACAAGTAATAGTGAATGTTTTTTGAAATATGAAATTTTTCTTCTCGAACTATTTTCAATTTTTATTCTTTCTTTTTGTTTTGAAAGGCGGTATTTTCGGTTTTTTATTTTTGTGCAGGGGAATTATGTATATTATGTCGGAAAGAAGTTTTTTTGGTTGAATGAATTATTTGACAAAACGAGAGTTTAATTTTTGGGATGATTAAACTTTTGTAGAACTTTTTATGAAACTATAGATGAAAAGGGCAAGAAGAAGCAGAATTAGGAGAAGTAGTTGCTGTCACAAGTACTTCTTCTGATTCTGCTTCTTCTTTCTGTTTGTCTATATTTTTGTAGTGACAGAAGAAAAATTAAAAGTAATAGATGGTACAACAAAAATTAAAAGTAATAGATGGTACACAAACAAAAGTAAAAGTAATAGATAACACAGAAACAAAAATAGAAGTAGTAGATGGTACATAAGCAAAAGTAAAATTAATGGATGGTACAGAAACAAAAGTAAAATTAATAGATGGTACAGAAACAAAAGTAAAATTAATAGATGGTACAGAAACAAAAGTAGAAGTAGTAAATGGTACAGAAGCAAAAGTTAAAGTAATAGATAGTACAGAAACAAAAGTAAAATTAATAGATGGTACCGAAACAAAAGTAGAAGTAGTAGATGGTACAGAAACAAATGTAGAAATAGAAGATAGTACAGAAGCAAATGTAAAATTAATAGATGGTACGGAAACAAAAGTAGAAGTAGTAGATGGTACAGAAACAAAAATAGAAGTAGCAGATGGTACAAAAGAAGAATTAAAAGTAATAGATGGTACAGAAGCAAAAGTAAAATTAATAGATGGTACAGAAACAAAAGTAGAAGTAGTAGATGGTACAGAAACAAAAATAGAAGTAGCAGATGGTACAAAAGAAGAATTAAAAGTAATAGATGGTACAGAAACAAAAGTTGAAGTAGTAGATGGTACAGAAACAAAAGTGAAACTAATAAATGGTACAGAAGAAGAAGTAAAAGTAATAGATGGTACAGAAAGAAAAGTAGAAGCAATAGATGGTACAGAAACAAAACTAAAAGTAGTAGATGGTACAGAAGCAAAAGTCTACTTTTGTTTAATGAATGGTACAGAATCAAAAGTAGTAATAGATGATACAGAATCAAATGTAGTAATAGATGGTACAGAATCAAAAGCAGTAATAGATGGTACAGAATCAAAAGTGGTAACAGATTGTACAGAAGCAAGATTAGCAGCAAAAGCAGATTCAGAAGCAGCAGAAGTTGGACAAAAAAATTAATAATTATAAAACCAAATAATAGTAGATGTAAAACAAAAAATAGCAGATTTAGAACCAAAAATAGTAGATTTTGAACCAAAAAATATCAGATTTTGAACCAAAAAATAGCAGATTTAGAACCAAAAAATAACAGATGTAGAAGCAAAGAAGAAATCAGATCTAGAATCAAAAGAAACAGCAGATGAGGAACCAAAGAAATTACACCAAAAGTAGATCCAAAAGGCAGAAATACTCGAACTAGAAATTAAGTTAAATTAAACGAAAAAGATTAGAAAAGAAAAGTTGGAAACAGAATTAGAAGTAAAAAGGTGAAGTAAGAGGAGAAGAAAAGGCAGAAGTTCCTGAAGAACAAGAAGCAGAGCCGAATACAGAAGTAGAAGCAGAAATAAATCAATTACTTCCACCACCATTGCTCCCGTAGTAGCCCCATGGTCTTCAATCCACAAGAAACCGAACCGCAAATATATTATATATACATCTGTCGGAATTTTCAATTCTTCGGGTCATGGACGCATATATACTCCCACAAAACAATATATATATATATATATATATATATATATATATATATATATATATATATATATATATATATATATATATATATTCTCGCAAAACAAAAAAAAGCACATTTCATCTGAATCGTGCCAATCTCGCTCAGACTGCCGCTGATAGACCTGCAATCTGGCACATGATATTGCGGTTGCCCTTTTTATTTATTTCCCTTTTTCTCTCCTCTTTTTTTTTTGCTCCCATGTCTTGCATTGCGGGCGAGACGACGCAACGACGTTCAATTGTATTGTATACATCTCTCTCTCTCGCTCCCTTTTTTTATATATACATATACACATTTCCCGACTTTCCTGGTTCTGTGCACACATACGATTAGTGTTTGTTGCGAGTTTCGATTCAATACTTTCAATTTAGAGCATGGATTGAAAACACTCTCCTGATATTACGCCAAGTATGCTCGCTGCTTTCCTTGCCGCTCTCGTGCGGCTTTGTTCGGAAACATCTTGATTTGTAGACTATTTCTATTATTTCCTCAAGAAGAAAGTTTTTTTTTCCTTTTTTTTTTTCTTCTTTTGCTTCAAGAAGGAGAAATTGTTTTCATCATAAGAAACTTTATGAGAGAAGTTACCTTGTATTGCGCAGAAGGGAAGAAGAGAGTTTTATTAAAAATGAGAGCTTGGATAAAAGAATCGTTTATAATTTTCGATATGGAGTATATAGATGGATTGTACAATTGTATAGGGGTTGAGTTTCTTCTTTTTTCACAGAAGGGGGGGAGGGGGATTTTCTTGAGAGAATGAAAGTTGATTATTGTTTTGTATCTTGATTCAGTTTATGGTTGTTTTGGATTTTTAATTTGCTTTTCGCGAAATTGCGCTGGTGGGTTACTTTTAGTTTTGGTAGTTTATTTTTAGTTCTGGTATAGTTCATTTTTAATTCTGGTCGTTTATTTTTAGTTCTGGTACTTATTTTTAGTTCTAGTAGTTTATTTTTAGTTTCTATAGTTTTTTTTCAGTTCTAGTAGTTTATTTTTAGTTATACTGGTGCTTTACTATCAATTGTGCTGTTACTGATAATATTTACTCTGGTACTTCTCAATTCAATTTTGCTTTTTGTTCCACTTTCGATTTTGATCCTAGGTCAGCTTGTTTTTGTTTCTAATATTTGTTTACGCTTCTGTATTAATACTACTTTTTATTTTGTTTCGGCTTTTAGATTCTGTTTCGAATGCTCAACTTGTTTTTGTTTCTAATTTTCGTTTACGCTTCTGTATTATTACTGCTTTTAATTTTTTTTTCTGCTTTTTGTTTTGTGCTTTTTGTTTCCGATTTCAATGTTTGCTTCTGTACCAACTATTGATACTTCTGATTCTGTACCATCTATTACATTAATTATTTATGCACCTGTACTATCTGTTCCTTCTGCTTCTTTCTCTTTTGTTGATACAATCTTTGCTTCATTTGCTTCAAACTTAACTTTTTTTTTATATATGCTACACTTCTGCTAGTACTTCTTTTTATTGTGCTTATGCTGCTACTTTTGCTTCTGTACAATCTAATAATTTTATGTCTGCTTATGCATTATCTGTTTCCTCTACTTCTGTACCATCTACTACTACTTTGGATTCTGTACCATCTATTACTACTTTAGATTCTATAACATTTATTACTTTAACTTTTGCTTCTGTACTATCTATAACTTTTACTTTTGCTTCTGTACTATCTGTAACTGTAACTTTTAGTTTTTCTTTTGTACCATCTATTACTTTTACATTTTCTTCTGTGCCATCTATTACTTTTGCTTTTGTTTCTGTACCATCTATAACTTTTACTTTTGCTTCTGTACCATCTGTAACTTCTATTTTTGTTTCTGTACCATCTATTACTTTTGTTTCTGTACCATCTATAACTTTTACTTTTGCTTCTGTACCATCTGTAACTTCTATTTTTGTTTCTGTACCATCTATTACATTAATTATTTATGCTCCTGTACCATCTATTACATTAATTATTTATGCTCCTGTACCATCTGTTACTTCTGCTTCTTTACCATTTGTTGCTACAATTTTTGCTTCATTTGCTTTAAAGATTTCTTATTTTCTTAGATCCTTATTTACTATTTTGGATTCTGCACCATCTATTAATTATACTTTTGATTAAATACCATTTATTACTTTTACTTTTGTACCATCTATAACTTTTACTTTTGCTTCTGTACCATCTGTAACTGTAACTTTTAATTTTTCTTTCTGTACCATCTATTACTTTTACTTCTTCTTCTATACCATTTATTAGTTTCACTTTTGTTTCTGTACCATCTACTACTTCTACTTTTGTTTCTGTACCATCTACTACTTCTAGTTTTGTTTTTGTACCATCTATTGCTTCTACTTTTCTTTCTGTACCATCTAGTACTTTTACTTCTTCTTCTGTACCATCTATTAATTTTACTTTTGTTTCTGAACCATCTATAACTTGTACTTTTGCTTCTGTACCATCTGTAACTTCTATTTTTTTTCTGTACCATCTACTACTTCTATTTTTGTTTAGGTACCATCTATTATTTCTACTTTTGTTTCTGTACCATCTATTATTTTTGCTTTTGTTTCTGTACCATCTATTACATTAATTATTTATGCTCCTGTACCATCTGTTACTTCTACTTCTTTATCATTTGTTGCTACAATTTTTGCTTTATTTGCTTAACAGTTTTCTTATTTTCTTAGATCTTTATTTACTACTTTGGATTCTGCACAATCTATTATTACTTTTGATTAAATACCATTTATTACTTTTAATTTTTTTTCTGTACCATCTATTATTTTTATTTTTGCTTCTGCATCATCTGATACTTCTGCTTTTGTTTCTGTACCATCTATTATTTTTATTTTTGCTTCTGCATCATCTGATACTTATACTTTTGTTTCTGTACCATCTATTACTTTTAATTCTTCTTTTGTACCATCTGCTACTTCTATTTTTGTTTCTGTACCATCTACTACTTCTACTATTGTTTCTGTACCATCTATTAATTTTACTTTTGCTTCTGTGCCATCTGCTACTTCTATTTTTGTATCATCTGCTTATCTTATATCTTATATCTTATATCTTATATCTTATATCTGCTTATCTTATCTTATATCTTCCACTTCTTTACGATTTGTTGCTACAATTTTTGCTCTTTTTGCTTTAAATTTTACTTTCTTCTCTGTTTTGCTTTGTTTCGTTGATCCGCTCCATTTTCCCTTTCCAATTCTAGTTCTTTTTTTTAAATTTCTTCTTTTTTAGCGTGATTTTAAGAAGCATTGGGAAATGTTTGTGAAAATTAACGTACGATTTTTGGTGAAGGGAATTATTTTAAAGAGGCAGAGAGTAAATTGAATTTATCGAACGCTGGTTATGAAAAATAGGAGAAGGTTGGTCGTCACTTTCTTGAGGGAAATCGTGAGAATCTGAAGCCACGACTCCGTGATGTCGTGCTTGTCATTTTATTTACTTTTCTGTATCGAAAAGGTCCCTCCTGCGGATCGAGAGGCGCTGGAGAATTTTATAAAAATCGTTCTACAAAGACTACGGGTGGTTCTCAATATCGCAAGTGCTCAGTGACTCGTTGCCTTTTTTTTCATTCCTTCCTTTTCTTCTTTCTCTCTCTCTCTCTCTCTCTCTCTCTCGCTCTCTTTTCTCTCTGGGAAAAAGGAATAGGAGGATTTATAAAAGGGCTTTGAGTCAACATCCTTTGCATGTCCTATTCGAATGTTAATGTATTTAAACTACTCTTCCTTGTTCTGGTTATATTCGGATTTCTCCATGTTGAGAGAGGAGAGAGAAAGCAAGAAAGAGAGAGAGAGAGAGAGAGAGAGAGAGAGTCTTTTGCGACTATATATTTGTTTGGTACTGTCGCGCCCTCGTTTGATTTCGTATCATGACCTTATAGAGGGCTTTCAGAATGGGATTTTCTGGCTACACACCCGCCCGCGCGAGACTATACATAGAACAACTAATGGACGCTATAAATCTCTCTAGTCGAACGCGTTCTTAAATCTCGTCGAAATCGATACCACCACCTCCCCCTTTTAGCCTACGGATATATCCGAGACGAGAGCGGCAAAAAGCTACTTTTTTTCCACCATCTCACTTTCTCGTACAGACTCAAACACTCACACAGAAAAAGAGTGAGAGAGAGAGAGGAGAATTCGACGTTTCCATAAAGTTTGATGGATTAAAAGGTCACTACTCTTACCGAACGACGCCCTTTATTTGCCGGCAATACGCTAGTATCCGGACATTTTACGTTATGAATGGACATTATGATTTGTTGTTGTTACAGGCTTATAAACCCCTTCAACATATTTGTCACATTTCATTGATATATCTCTCTTCTTCATTTTGACATTCGACACACACACACATCACTTTCGAGTGCGGGTCTATAGTTGAATTTCCTCCTGCCCCGCCTCCCCCTCCATTTTTTCTCGAATTTGATTTTGAATTTTGTCTCTAACTGTATTTCTTATTGAGGAAATTAAGAATTTTTAAAATTTTTTTAAGGGAAAAAGGGGAAAATTTTTATTTCACTCTGCAAATAGTAATAGATGTTTTTTTACTATATTTTTAGAGTGAATTTAAAATTGTCTTGAGCTTTAGAGAAAAAAATTGGACTCATTTTTATAAAAATAAGTCAATAAGTCAATAAGACTCTATAAAAATGAGTCAATGTTAAATGTCATGTGGCGCCATCTACAAGGTTCATTTCTGTTCTCCTTTGAGTCACTTTTCAGACTCATTTTGAGTTCCCTTTTGTTTTGTGTGGTAATTTCTGTTTTGTATCTTTTACTATTTTTGGAATCATTTTTTCCTTCATTCAATAAAAATTTTACTGCTCTCGAAATTTGAATTCGTAAAAGTGTTTACTAATTTGAATTAGTGACTAATTGTTTGCTTTTAACTTAGTAAAGTTTGCTAAATAAATAGTAATTTCTGTTAATTTATTCGTAAAATTTACTAATTTAAAAGCAAAAAAAACAGTTATTTATTCAAATTAGTAAACTTTTTTACTAAATCAGATTTGGAGAGTTTAGTTTTTATTTATATGAAAAAGTAAAAATATCACTGACAGAAAGTTTTACGTATATTTTTGTAAAAAATTTTTACTATTTTTGATCTGAAAAAGAAAATATTTGAGGTTATGTTTAAAAAATTTTTTTAGCAAAAATGCAGAAAGAGAATTAATTATTAACTGCAAATTATTGATCTTCATGTGTTCATTATATCGAAAATATTTAATAAAAATTGGTTTTTGATGTAAAAAATACTAAAGTTTGAAAAAACGTGTAAAATTTGGTAAAATTTATTTATTTATTAAAAAAATAACTAAAATGTAGTAATATTTTAGAAAACACACTGTAAAAAAAAGTTCTAAATTAGAGCTGATTTCGGTTCTAAAATAGAACAAAATTACGATTTAGTACCAAAATTGGTTCTAAATTAGTACCTTTCTTTTTACAGTGCAAAATAATATTAGTAATAAAAATAATAATAATAATAATAATAATAATAATATTGATAATAATAATAATAATAAATATTTAAATTTAATTAATAGTTTTGATATTTTATACAATAATTTTACTAAATTTCACATAAGTTTTTCTTCAATATTTAGTATCTTTTATATCAAAATTTTGCTTTGTTGCACTTTTTCCCTAATTTCTAAACTATTTTTACAAAATTTAATATAAATTCTTCTCCAGTTGGAAATTTTAGTACTTTTTGTAGTTATTTATTTACTAATAATTATTTAATTTTAGTAATTGCCGAAGAAAAAAATCAGCCACGATTTTAATGAAAATTAGTTTTTTAAAACTAATTTAGAGAATTTAATTTCAGATTCAGGGACTAAAAATTGCAATTTTCACTCCAAAAGTTGTAAAAATTACCAGAAATGCGTAAAACTTTCTTCCTACACTAATTTTACTTTAGAAATTAGTAAAAATCTGTATTCTTCTTGTTCTCTGTAATATTTTAGAAAAATAGCTAAATTTAGCGAAAATAATTTAAATTTCAAGAATTTTTTACTCCTCTGCGCGAATATCAATGAATCTTTTCTTTTTTTTTTTAATTTCAATTCTATCTTTAACTGTTTAACAGATTTGTTTTTTCTTCTCCCTCCGTGAATTTGCTTATTTTTCTCTCGTGATAAAGATTCCCATAAGCTCACCACACGCACTGTACGAATTCCCCAAAAAACATGCGCGTATAAACGATTCATTTGAAATATGACGACGTCTGAAAAATCAAGAAAACGTTTATTTTCTCTGTAAATCATTTTTTTTTAAAACATTCTCTTATTTTCAAATTACAAAAAATGAAAATTCATTCTTAGCTATTTAAAAATGTTCTATTTTCTAAAGTATAGTTTTTTATTTTATTTTTTTTTTTATAGTTTTAATTTATCGGTTAAAATTATTTTTTCTAGTAAAATAATTTCCAGGGCAATTATAGTTATTATACAAATAGGTGCAAAATTTCTTTTCCATTTCAAAATTCTTTTTCTAAAAAAGTTCTTTTTAGTTTTAAAATTATTTTTCTAAATAAGTTCATTTTAGTTTCAAAATTATTTTTCTGAAAAAGTTCCTTTTAGTTTCAAAATTATTTTTCTGAATAAGTTCTTTTTAGTTTCAAAATTATTTTTCTGCAAAAGTTCTTTTTAGTTTCAAAATTATTTTTCTGAATAAGTTCTTTTTAGTTTCAAAATTATTTTTCTGCAAAAGTTCTTTTTAGTTGCAAAACTATTTTTTTCTATAAAATAATTTTTAGAGCATAATTTTTTGCTATGAAATTTGTTCTTCAGTTTAAAATTATGTATATTGTGAAACAATTTTACTTTTTTTTTTAATAAACATTTTCCCATGGAATAGATTTTTTTCTACAAAATTTTGTTTCTATTATTAACAGTTTTTTAAATGGAAAATTAATTTTGAGAAAACGTTTTATAAAAATATAAATATTTGATATAAATAGAACATCGAGACAATATTTTTGGAACGACATTTTTTTTCATAAAGTTTTTTAAATTAAATTTTTTAATTAAATTAATTAAATTAATTTTTTTAATGACATTACCTAATTAAATTAACTTAAAATAAATTAATTTTTTTCAATTACATTAATTAAATTATCTTAAATTAATATTTTTTAATTTGATTAAGTTGAATTAATTTTTGATTAATTTTTAATGTTTTTTCGTAATTAATTTTTTTAATTTAATTAAATTAAATTAAATTATTTTTTTTCTAAAGTTTCTAAAATTAGAAGCAATCGAGAAAAAAAATAAGTTAGCATTGAATCAGTTTTGAAGATTAAAAATTCAACTGTGGTTTAAAGCGGCTAAAAAGAACCATTATCCGTATAACCGCACATTCACAAATTTTGTATTCACGATAATGTAAAATGGCCTCGTGATTTTTTTGCAAATTGAGATAAGTGGTTAATTAAATAAGAAACTAATGAAATCAAGTTTCATAGGAATGAAGGGGGTGCGAGAATAGTATAGTGAAGAGTGTGTGGGTGGGTTGAAATTAAATTTCCCTCTTGGGCTTTTGTAAGGACCCTGTATTGATTTTCCTTTTTCTTTACGACCTTTAATAAGGGAAAAAGACGTTCATTCTTGATCTGGACTGTATATAAAATCAAGGTGTCTATTAAAATGAACGTACAAGTGCGAAATGTCGGAAATGTAAAACTTTCTTTTCACTTGTTTCATTATTATTTTTTTTTCTCCTCTCTCTCTTTTTTTTCTACTCTACACTTTTTTTTCTAACTTTTTTTTCCAAGACGCGTCCTTCTCACAGACACTGTCATGGTTACGCGCTCGCTCTCTTTCTGTGAGAAAAAGTTTCTTTTTTTTCGTCTCGTTATATTTCTTCGATTATTAAAACTTACTGGGCGTCCAACACCCCTGAACGGGGCTATACAATACTTTTACGCATAAATCTTGAATGAAACAGTTAATACTCGACGTTACATTTTCCATAAATCTATCTTACTTTCTCATTAGAAACTGTCAAAAGACCGAGAGAGACTTTTTTAAACTCGATTCGCGAACACTCATTACAAAACGCAAAAAGGAAAAAAGACCATTAATTAAAATGTTAAATATTTTCTTTCACATTGAAATAGGGTTTTTGTTTTGTTTGTCTCGTGTGATAATTGACAAGAGATTTCGTTTTACTTTCATTTTTCTTTCCTTTTATTTTTATTTTATATCTATTTTATTTTTATTTTATATCTATTTTATTTTACATTTTATTTTATTTTATTTTATTTTATTTTATTTTATTTTATTTTATTTTATTTTATTTTATTTTATTTTATTTTATTTTATTTTATTTTATTTTATTTTATTTTATTTTATTTTATTTTATTTTATTTTATTTTATTTTATTTTATTTTATTTTATTTTATTTTATTTTATTTTATTTTATTTTATTTTATTTTATTTTATTTTATTTTATTTTATTTTATTTTATTTTATTTTATTTTATTTTATTTTATTTTATTTTATTTTATTTTATTTTATTTTATTTTATTTTATTTTATTTTATTTTATTTTATTTTATTTTATTTTATTTTATTTTATTTTATTTTATTTTATTTTATTTTATTTTATTTTATTTTATTTTATTTTATTTTATTTTATTTTATTTTATTTTATTTTATTTTATTTTATTTTATTTTCTTTATGTCCTTTGTTTTTTTCTCCCCTTTATTTTTTTCTATTTTCGTTTAAATAAAATTGTCCGATACAAATATTCGTTCAAATAAAAATTCTTCCAGATAAAAATTATTCTAAAAAAAACTCTTTAAAAAAATTCGTCTAAATAGAAATTTTACTAAAAAAAGAATGATTTAAATAAAAATCCAGTTAAATAAAATTGCGTCTTAATAAAAATTCTTCTAGATAAATATACATTCAAATTTAAATTCTTTCAAAAAAAATTATTCTAAATAAAAAATTCGTTGAAATAAAAATTCCTCTAAATAAACTTGCGTCTAAATAAAAATTCCTTTAAATTCAATTGCGTTTAAATAAAAATTCTCTGAAATAAAAATTCGTTTAAAGAAAAATTCTTCCAAATAAAAATTTTTCTAAATAAAAGTTTCTCTAAATAAAAATTTTTCTAAATAAAAGTTTCTCTAAATAAAAATTCTCTAACATAGAAATTATTTTAGATAGAAATTCTTCAAAATAAAAATTTTCCTAAACAAAAAAAAGTTTAAATAAAAATTCTTTCAGATACAAATTTTACTAAATAAAAACTCTTAAAAAAAAAAAAAATTCGTTTGATCAAAAATATTACTAAGAAAAGAATAGTTTAAATAAAAACTCCTCTATATAAAATTGCGTTCAAATAAATATTCGTTCAAATAAAAATTCTTTCAAATAAAAATTTTTCTAAACAAAAGTTCCTCTAAATCAAAATTCTTTAACACAAAAATACTTTTAAATGGAAATTCTTCCAAATAAAAATTTATCTAAATAAAAAAAAAGTTTAAATAATAATTCTTTCAGATACAAATTTTACTAAATAAAAACTCTTCAAAAAAAAAAAATCCGTTTGATCGAAAATATTACTAAGAAAAGAATAGTTTAAATAAAAATGCCTCTAATTGAAATTACGTTAAAATAAAAATTTTTCTAAATAAAAATTATTCTAAACAAAAACTCTTCAAAAAAATTCGCCTAAATAAAAATTTTACTAAGAAAAAAATGATTTGAATAAAAATCCTCCCTAATAATAAAATTGCATCTAAATAAAAATTTTTCCAGATTAATATACATTTAAATTCAAATTGTTCCAACTAAAAATTGTTATAAATCAAAAACTCGTTGAAATAAAAGTTCCTCTAAATGAAATTACGTCTAAATAAAAATTCCCTTAAATAAATATTTGTTCCAATAAAAATTCCCTCAATTAAATATTCGTTCAAATAAAAATTCCCTTAAATAAATATTCGTTCAAATAAAAATTTTTCCAAATAAAAATTTTTCTAAATAAAAGTTTCTCTAAATCAAAATTCTTTAACACAAAAATACATTTAAATGGAAATTCTTTCAAATAAAAATTTATCTAAATAAAAAAAACGTTTAAATAACAATTCTTTCAGATTCAAATTTTTCTAAATAAAAACTCTTCAAAAAAAAATAAAAAAAATTCGTTTGAACAAAAATATTACTGAGAAAAGAATTGTTTAAATAAAAATTCTTCTAAATAAAATTGCGTCAAAATAAAAATTCTTCTAGATAAAAAATATTCTAAATAAAAACTCTTCAAAAAAATTCGTCTAAATAAAATTTTTGGTAAGAAAAAAATGCTTTGAATAAAAATCCCTTGCAATAAAATTGTGTTTAAATAATAATTCTTCCAGATAAATATACATTCATATTAAAGTTCTTCCAAATAAAAATTGTCCTAAAACAAAAATTCGTCGAAATTAAAAATTCCTCTAAATAAAATTGCGTCTACATAACAGTTCTCCGAAATAAATATTCATACAAATGAAAATTCTTCCAAATAATTCTTCTTAATAAAAATTCCTCTAAATAAAAATTCTTTAACATAAAAATTCTTTCAAATAGAAATTCTTCCAAATAAAAAGTTTCCTAAATAGAAAAAAAACGTTTAAATAACAATTCTTTCAGATATACAAATTGTTCTGTTTCGAAAAAAAAATTTTTTTCTTCGGTAGAAAAATTGCGGTTTGGAGTTATCAATATATACGCGCATTGGGAAAATTTGTTGTTCACTAAATTGAAAAAGGAGATGAACATTAATTTCGAAATTTTGCCAGTTAAAGATTTTATTGTACATGATGGAAATTTTAAAGCACTCTTTACCTGTGTAGTAGAACAAATAGTCAATTTAGTTTCGATTGAGGTTATACGTTTATTGAACTTCCAATTAGTGTCTAAATTTCCAATCGCCGGGGTAGTTTCATTTCAAATCTGCGTTCGAATGAGATTTCAATCATACATTTATTGTAAAAATTTTGATGGAACATTCAATAATTTGCAATAGAAGAAAGGAAGGAATATATTTTGTTTTCGTGTTTCGCCATTTTTTGGGGGGTTGACTTCCCATAATTTTTTTTAGGTTTTATTCAATTTTATTGTTATTATTATTATTAATATTGAATTATTACTATTATTATTCTTGTTATCATTATTATTATTATCATTGCTGTTACTGCACTGAAAATAATTTTTTTTTGATTCAAATAACCGATTATTTGACTATTGTCAAATAAATATTTACTTGAATCAAATAATTTTTATTTGAATCAAATAAATTGTATTTGAAGCAAATATTTCAGTATTTGAAGCAAACGCTATTTAATTGATTCATAAAAAATTATTTGATTCAAGTAAATATTTATTTGATAATAGTCAAATAATCGGTTATTTGAATCAAATACATTTTTTTCAGTGTGTTATTATTATTTTTATTCTAATTTTATTTTTATTATTATTATTATTATTATTTATATTAATATTTACATTATAATTATTATTGTTTATATACTGTTTCTATTATTCTAATTTTTTCTAATTACGTAATAAAATGGTTTACTATTAAATTACTAAACAATTTTTTGTGTACTTAATTTTCTAACCGTCCTGCTAATAATATTATTTTTTAAAATTAAAATTTTCCAAAAAAATTTGTTTGTTGCTTAATTTTAAAGTATATTAAGTTAGTAGTTACTTTTTAAGAATAAATTTATCATTAATACTATAGGCAAAATAAAATAATATATTTATAATAATTTTCTCATTAATAAATTCTAAACGATTGACTATACATCTTTTTTTTTCTTTTTACACTAATATTTTTGGTGGCAATCATTTGTATTTATAATTAATTTAATGTCTTTGAACCCAATTAATAAACAAAATGTATTTTTTTCAATATTGCGATATAATCTATTTTGTAATTATTTATTTAATTAAAAATTTAAAATAAACAATAACTGTTAATTATAATTACAATCATTGTAAATTATAATTACAATAATTGTTAATTATAATTACAATCGTGGTTGATTTTAATTATAATAATTGTTGATTATAATTACAATAATTATTAAATATACAATTAGTAATAGTAATAACGTCTAAAAAATAGATTTGAATAAAAAATAAAAATTAAAAATTAATATTAAATGCGAGTAATAAAAAATAATTGTTTACTATAATTACAATAATTATTAATTATAATTACAATCGTTGTTAATTATTATTACAATAATTATTGATTGTAATTACAATAATTGTTAATTATTATTACAATAATTATTCATTATTGTTTGGAATTGTTAATTATTATTATTACAATAATTATTCATTATTGTTTGGAATTGTTAATTATTATTACAATAATTATTCATTATTGTTTGGAATTGTTAATTATTATTACAATAATTATTCATTATAATTACAATAATTGTTAATTATAATTACAATCATTGTTAATTATGATTACAATCATTATTAATTATGATTACAGTAATTGTTAAATGTAATTATTAATAGTAACGACTACTAGAAAAAATAGATCTGAATAAAAAATGAAAATAAATATTAAATGTGAGTAAAAAAATAATTGTTTACTATAATTACAATAATTATTAATTATAATTACAATTGTCTTTAATTATTATTACAATAATAATTGATTATAATTACAATCGTAGTTGATTATTAAGATTATTGTTAAATGTAATTATTAATAGTAATGACGACTAGAAAAAATAGATTTGCATTTGAATAATAAAATAAAAATGGAAAATAAATAGAAATTCAATTTAAAATAAAAACATAATTTTTAAATAAATAGGTAAATAATTAATTGACTTGTTATTTATACCAACAATAATTAAAATTATGTTACGATTAAAATAATTTCTCCTGCAATTAATTCACAGTTATTTTCAACAACTCTTTTTCGTTTCTAATTTTTCGTCTTGTGTGTTTTTCCAAAGAATTCATGAGATAAAATAATATTAAATTTCAAATATTAATTGCAATGTAAACGCTATTAAATATCGAGTTAAATGATAATATTTAGTATCGTATAATGAAAAATTCTTAAAGAATTACCAAGATACACAAAGCACCTCGTAATTTTAATGAAATACACGTTCTCCTGTCGTTTTCCTTTTTCATTTTTCTTTCTCCTGTTTTCTTTCTTTTTTTTTTTTACTTTTTTTCTCTTTATTTTTGCGAAAAGAGAGAGAGAGAAAAAAATTAACTTCAACTGGTAGTGCAAGTAACTAGAGAAGTTTATGAATTTAGTTATATTCTGTGCCCACCTTGTTTGAAATAAAAGTTTCACTTGGCCCTCAGCAGTATATTATTACTTCGAGAAGTCAAAACTTTTGACTTGAGTTTGACTTTCCAAATTAAATATCCCAGTAAATGCATTTACGTAGCCGGTAAATATATTAGATAACCTGTAAATGAATTACGTAACTATAATAAAACTAAATCTATTATGAAATACGTGGCAAACAAATGGTGAGAGAATGAGAAAGAGGGAGAAAAAAAGGGGTGGAAGGGAGAGAAATAGAGAGAAAGAGAGAGAGAGAGAGAGAGAGAGGTTTTGAACTGAAACAAAAGACATAAATTTCTTCTCACGTGTGCCAGGGGATGAGAATTATTTAACAAAACACATTTTGCATGAATAATACTTGAAACAGTTTTGAAAACAAAATACCAACGAGAGAGTGAGAGAGAGAAGGGTGATGACTTATAAAAGTTGGTTATAAAATTAGAAAAAAAAAAATTTGAATCAGTGGAGAAAAATAATTTTTTTTTCCTTCTGAAACCTTATATATATACGTAGCTTTCGTTTTCCCTTTTTTTCCCTACATTTTGAAAGCGTTTTTCTTATCTTTTATTTCATTCACGAGGCATCGGCATTGAGGATGAAAGCGTTTCAAAAGGTTTCGAGGTGCACTACTCCTTTCCTTACGTAAGTTTTCCCACTGCAAGTAAAAAGACACATCCTTTTTATTACAGAGTTCCTTTACAAAGTTGCAAAGAACTTTTCATTAAAATTAGCGGCGCACGTCCACAGTTGTGAGATAAAATATTGTACATTGTAGTCCCTCTCTCTCTCTCTCTCTCTCTTAGCTTCAAGAGGAGGGATATCCTTTCAAACTTTTTAAGAAATATATATGTATATAGTAAACTATGTCAAATTTTAGATATCTTTGAATAAAACTAAAATAGAGAGGAAAAGAAAAGTATATACAAAAAAAAAGAAGAAGAAGAAGAAGAGAAAAGAAGAAAAAAATTGAATAAAAGGGCACGAAGTTTTTTTTGTACGCAATTATCATGTATATATATTTTTTTTAGGAGTTTTTAAGTTTGTTTTTTTTTATTTTTAAATATGCTTTCTAGAGAAAGACGCAACTTTAACATTTTACTTTAAAAAAGTGCAATTTTAGTTTTGAGGAAAGTTCTTAAAAGCTTTTTTTCCTCCCCCCTTTAAAAATTGTCATATAATGAAGTAGCAAAGTTCTCGTTGAACAATTTTTTTTTAACACTTTTTTTGCCATTGTTGAAAAGTATTTCTAAAATATATAGTGTTTATGTTTATTTTGCATACTCCTTTTTATTTTTCGTTTTGTAATTTATTTTATATTTATTTTGTATTCATTGTTTTTATTATAATGTTTATTTTATTTTTTATTAGTTTTATTTTTTAGTTTTATTTTTTTAGTTTTATTTTTTAGTTTTATTTCTTTAGTTTTATTTTTTAGTTTTTATTAGTCATTATTATTTTCACTCATCATTATTTATTATTCATTATTATTTGTCTATTATTACTTTCTATTTTTTTATTACTATTTTTATTTTATTTTTCATTATTATCTATTATTATTTTTTAATTATTATTTTTCAAAACTATTATTATATTAAATATTATATTAAATAAATAAATATCGATTCTATCACTCAGTCGAATATATTAGGTAATTGTTGAAATAAACGATAGTTAATTTATTTTTCGATATTTAAAATAATAAGAATAATTTAAAAATATATAAAATAATGATTTATTTATTTCTTTTTTTAAACTGTTTGAATTGCCCCGCAAATTTTTCCACGAAAAAATTATTATTGAAATAATAAAAAAAAACTATTTTTTTTTCTTTTGTATCGAAAGAAATAAAAAATATTCCTGGATTTTCTACTTTTAAGTGTGGAAATTCAGTAATTTTTTTTAATTTATCACCCTTGTACAAAGTTGAATAAAAAATATTATTTATAATTAATATTATTTTAATACGTGATTTAAAATGTGAATATATTTTCTTATTTGTTTCTGTAGTAATAATTCTAACCTTTTGTATTTTTTCTGTTACAGGTAAGAAGACATTTTAGTTCACTATACTATTGGTGGCAATTTGAAAAATTCTCTAAATCGTGAGTATTGATTTGAGAATTTTTACTTTTTAATACAATTATTTACGAACTTTTATTTTATTTTATTATTTTAAATATACTAAATTTGTAATTAAAATTAATTGATTTTTTCCAAACGAACAGCATGAAAGAGCGCAGTTTTTAGAATTTTACTTCAGAGAATTTTCCTCTTACTCAATTTTATTTGACAAATTTTCTTCTCCCTCTGCTATATTTTATTTGACAAAATTTCCCATTTTGCAGAATTTGAACATTTTTTAGTATTTTTTAATACCTTTTTAAAATACAAAGTCTTGCTTAATTGAATTAAAATTAACTTTTAATTCCACTCAATAGCCTTTGTTTTTTAATTAAATTTTTATTGAACTGAACTTTTAATTTAGAGAATTTCGATTTAACGTTTTTTTTTAAAGAAAAAAAGGAATTTTTCATTTAAAAGGACTTTTGTTAATTTTTTTTTTCAAGTTCTTGGATTTTTTTTCAAATTTTCATTTTCGCAAATTGTCATTATTTGATAAAAAAAAAGCTATTGATGGCAATTTTCAATTTCGAGTAAATGACTATTTGTGAGATGGGAAATTCTCTGAAATGAGAATTTTCGGTTTTGGAAATTCGGTTCGTTTCAAATTTCGTAAATTAAAAATTTTGATAAGAGAAATTTGGTTAAAGGAAAATTTTACCAGAAGACAAAATTTGTTTAAATAATAAATTTACTGAAAAAAACCTATATGTTTAAATGAAAATGTAACTGACAAAAAATTTGCTTAAATAAAACTTTTACTAACTAAAAAATTACTAAAATTAAATTTAAAAAATTAAAAAATAAAAATTTGTTTGAATAAAAAATCCAACCAGATAAAAATTTTTCTAAATAAAAGTTCCTCGAAATCAAAATTCTTTAACTTAAAAATTCTTTTAAATAAAAATTCTTCCAAGTAAAAATTCCTCTAAATAAAAAGAGGTTTAAATAAAAATTCTTTCAGATAAAAATCTTCCTAAATAAAAGCTCTTGAGAAAATATGCATTTAAGTAAAAACTCTTAAAAAAACCCTTTATGGAAAAATTTTCCTAAATAAAAATCCGTTTGAATAAAAATTCTTCCAAATCAAAATTCTTGAGAATAGAAATTTTTGAAAAGAAAAGTTCTTCTCAATAAAAATTCTTTTGAATAAAATTTCTTTTATCTTAATATTTCTCTAAATAAAAAGAGGGTTAAATGAAAATTCTTTTAAATAAAAATTCGTTTAAATAAAAATAATTCTAAATAAAAATCCGTTTGAATAAAGTTTTTCTAGTCAAAATTTTTGTAAATAAAAACTCTTTTCAATAAAAATTCTTTTGAATAAAATTTCTTTTATCTTAAAAATTCTCTAAATAAAAAAGAGGGTTAAATCAAAATTCTTTTAAATAAAAATCCGTTTGAATAAATAGTTTTTTTAATCAAAATTCTTGTAAATAAAAACTCTTCTAAATAAAAGATCTTCTAAATAACAATTCTTTTAAGTAAAAAATCCTCAAAATAAAAAGAGGTTTAAATAAAAATTATTTTTGAATACAAATTCGTTAAAATAAAAATAATTCTAATTAAAAATTCGTTTAAATGAAAAATTTTTCTATTTAAAAATTATTCTCAATAAAAATCCTTTAAAAAAATGAATTTAAATAAAAATTCTCCTAAATAAATATATCTATTGAAATAAAAATTCTTTTAAATGACAGTTTTCGTAATAAAAATTTCTTCTAAATAAGAATTTTCTTTGGTATTAAAAACTCATAAAAGGAAAAACATTCGTGTAAATAGAAATCCTTCTAAATAAAATTTCGTATAAGTTCAAACTTCTCTGCAATGAAAATTTCTTTAAAATCAAATTTTTCCAATTGAAAATTCGTTTAAACAAAAGTTCTTCTAAATAAAAAAGAGGGTTAAATATGAATTTTCTAAATTCAATGTTAATTCATATAGAAATTCGACAACATAAAAATATTGTTAAATAGAAATTTCTACCTAATTTAACTTCGACTAAAAGAATTCTGTAAATTTGAAAATTATACGAAAATTTTATCGAATTTTTCGGTGTTGGAAAATTTTACCGACTAGACAAAACTGATCATCTATTTTTTTTTTTTTTTGTTATCTTTTGAAAAATGGGCACATTTTTATATTGTTAATTTACTTTTTGTTAATTAAGTATAGGAAAATTTTTTTGCAATAACCAAATTTTTTTCCAAAAATCATTCAAAATCGTAGGTTTCTTAAAGTTGTTGAATTGAGACAAAAACGAATCAGGACCTTGACACTAAATATCGATTCAATTTTGATACGTTTTTTTTTCTCAATTTGTCATTCATAGGAAAACTGTGATTTGATTAACCAAATTTTTTTTCAAAAAATCATTTAAAATTGATTTTTTTTTTGTTTGATACGTTTTTTTTCTCAATTTGTCATTCATAGGAGAACTGTGATTTGATTAACCAAATTAAAAAAAAAAAAAAACATTTAAAATTGATTTTTTTTGTTTGATACGTTTTTTCTCAATTTGTCATTCGTAGGAAAACTGTGATTTGATTAACCAAATTTTTGTTTCAAAAAATCATTTAAAATTGATTTTTTCTTGTTTTATACGTTTTTTTTCTCTATTTGTCATTCGTAGGAAAACTGTGATTTGATTAACCAAATTTTTTTTTTCAAAAAATCATTTAAAATTGATTTTTTTTTGTTTGATACGTTTTTTTTCTCAATTTTTCATTCATAGGAGAACTGTGATTTGATTAACCAAATTTAAAAAAAAAATCATTTAAAATTGATTTTTTTTTGTTTGATACGTTTTTTCTCAATTTGTCATTCGTAGGAATACTATGATTTGATTAACCAAATTTTTGTTTCAAAAAATCATTTAAAATTGATTTTCTCTTGTTTTATACGTTTTTTTTCTCTATTTGTCATTCGTAGGAAAACTGTGATTTGATTAACCAAATTTTTTTTTCAAAAATCATTTAAAATTGATTTTTTTTTTTGATACGTTTTTTTCTGAATTTGTCATTCATAGGAAAACTGTGATTTGATTAACCAAATTTTTTTTCAAAAAATCATTTAAAATTGATTTTTTCTTGTTTTATACGTTTTTTTCTCTATTTGTCATTCGTAGGAAAACTGTGATTTGATTAACCAAATTTTTGTTTCAAAAAATCATTTAAAATTGATTTTTTTTGTTTGATACGTTTTTTCTCAATTTGTCATTCGTAGGAAAACTGTGATTTGATTAACCAAATTTTTGTTTCAAAAAATCATTGAAAATTGATTTTTTAGTAAAAAAAAAAAAAACAGATTCCGTAATGAAGTTCCGTGAGTTGAGATAATTTTCCAGTACTCTTTCCGCTTTTTTTTTTTTTTTTTTGTTCTTTTTTCCTTCTTTTCTTTTTGTCGTGAAAATTCCAGTAGGGGATTTTTTTTTCCCCCAAGAAAACTGACATCTCTAAAGTAATGTCTTTGAGGACATAAACCCTTTACTCAATTCCCTTTATTTTTCTCTTTCCTTCCTTCTTTCTCTCCCTCTTTCTCTTTCTTTTTCTTTCTTTCTTTCGTTTAAGTACCATTCCGGAATTGGCTGAAAGAAAGGAATCAGCTAAATCCATTTCCGGTTGGTAGGTGTTCTTTTTCTCGTTGATTTTCGATCGTTTGTCGTTACCACGCGATGCCGGGACGGTATTTTCTCCCTTTTTTTCCATTGCCACAGGCTTACCCGGCCGTGTAAACGTGAACACAAGCGTTGTTAATCCGAACAGTTACTTACGCTGGTTTGCCTTCGTGTAAACAGGGGTAGTTTGGGGAGTGGCACGCCAGTTTCGAAACTGAAGAAAGCTGGATGGAGGGGGGGAAACAAAAAAAGGGAAAAAAAAGAAAAAAAACTTTTTTAGTGCTTTCTGCGGTTGATCCCTTGAAATCGAGTTATCTTTTCTTTTTGAGGGCGAATCGATGGCGAAAAGCACGACCAATTTCTAACAGTTGCAACTTTCACCTCCTTCCTCAAATGGATTTCCACCTGATACGTGATAGTGAGCTTCCACTTCTACATTCATGAGTAATGAGCTTGACTTGCTTCTTCATGCTGTGGAGGAGGCACTAAAGATCTAACTTGATATTATGCACTTACCCAAGGAATTGACTAAAGTTCCACCATTGCCTTTCACGTGTACCAACTTAAACCGCCACTGAATCCTCTTAGACTTTGAGGAGTTTACTGAAAACAAAAACCGCAGAGGGAACTCTTCTCACATCATTTTTTTTTCCTTTTCTTTTCTTTTCTTTCCTTGTGTTTCCTTGTGTTTCCTTGTATTTCCTTGTATCTATATTATACATACATCTTGCACTGCTTCCTTTGATAAAATTTTAATTAATCGGAGACTTTGCGCTTTGGACGGATTATATTCGTTAAAGTTAAACAACTGTTTTCCTTTGATTAGTTGACTATATATACATTTGTATGAAATATTATATGTATATGTGATAATTATGAATTTTCGTAATTGGAGACAGGTTGGTTTTGTTGCCTTGGCGTCTTTGCAAAGAGGCTTGGAATTAATGCCGCTTGTGGGAGAGGGAACCTCTTGCCATCTAGTGGCAGTTACTATATTAAAAGGCGGGAAATTTGAAAGAAAGTAAAAGTTAGAATTTTTTGAAACATTTTTGCTTGTAGAAAAACAATTTTAGAGAAAAAAAATTTATTTTACAGACCAAAAATTTGTTTAATGTTGCAGAATAAATTTAGTGTTGTATTAGAGTGAAAATTTACGAAACTCCAAATTTTAAAATCAAATTTATTGGAAATCATAGAATTACTGCAAAGAATTTTATCAAAGAATTTTATCAAAGAATTTTATTAAAGAATTTTATCAAAGAATTTTATCAAAGAATGTTATCAACAAATTTTATCAAAGAATTTTATCAAAGAATTTTATCAAAGAATTTTATCAAAGAATTTTATCAAAAAATTTTATGAACAAATTTTATCAAAGAATTTTATCAAAGAATTTTATCAAAGAATTTTATCAAAGAATTTTATCAAAGAATTTTATCAAAGAATGTTATCAAAGAATTTTATCAACAAATTTTATCAAAGAATTTTATCAAAGAATTTTATCAAAGAATTTTAACAAAGAATTTGATTCAGACAGTAAATGAATTTTTGTTTTGAAAAATATTATTAAAAATTGAAAACCAAAATTAAATTGTTGAAATTTTGATGAAAATGAATTAAAAATAAATTACTGTTTGCAAAGAATTTTACTATTTATAAATATAATTGAATTGTTTCGAAAGCTGTATTTAAGTTTTGGAAGATAGTTAAATTTTATCGAAATATTTTCTAACGAATTTAAAACAATTTTTGAATTCTTTGACATTTTTTTTAATGAAATTTTTTAGAATAATTAATTTTTTGCAAAAATTCTACTATTTAAAAAATAATTGAATTGTTTCTAAGGATTTACTAGAATTTTAGAATACAATTGAATTTTCTTCGAAGGATTTTTAGAATTTTAGAAAATAATTGAATTTTTTCGAAATCTTATGTAATGAATTCAGAAAAACGTTGAATTCAATCATGAAATTTGTTTGAAAATAATTCAATTTTTTTCAAAAATTTCACTATTTAAAAAAAATTGAACTGAAATCTTTTGCAATGAATTCAGAAAAACGTTGAATTCAATCATGAAATTTGTTTGAAAATAATTCAATTTTTTGCGAAAATTTTACTATTTAAAAAAAATTGAATTGTTTCAAAGGATTTATTAGAATTTTAGAATACAATTGAATTTTCTTCGAAGAATTTATTAGAATTTTAGAAAATAATTGAATTTTTTCGAAATATTTTGTAATGAATTCAGAAAAACGTTGAATTCAATCATGAAATTCGTTTGAAAATAATTCAATTTTTTGCAAAAATTTTACTTTTTATAAAAAATTGAACTGAAATCTTTTGCAATGAATTCAGAAAAACGTTGAATTCAATCATGAAATTTGTTTGAAAATAATTCAATTTTTTTCAAAAATTTCAGTATTTAAAAAAAATTTAATTGAAATCTTTTGTAATGAATTCAGAAAAACGTTGAATTCAATCATAAAATTTGTTTGAAGATAATTCAATTTTTTGCAAAAATTTTACTATTTAAAAAAAATTGAATTGTTTCGAAGGATTTATTGGAATTTTTTAAAATAATTGCATTTTTTATGAAATTTTATTAAAATTTGTTTCAAAAAGAATTAATTTTTAAAAAAAAATTTTACTATTTAGAAAAATTATTGAATTCTTTTGAAGAAAGTTATTATTTATAAAAAGAATTGAATTCTTGCAAAAAAATTATGTCAAAAGATTTAAAAATAATTAAATTCCCTCGAAGAATATTATTATTTTTTAGTAAAATAATTCATTTCTAGCAACGAATTTTGTTAAAATTTTTCAAAATAATTCTAATAAAATTCTTGTTAAAGAATTTTTTTAAAATTCGAATAAAATTTTTATTGTTTTTCTTGATTTTTTTTAATTAATCGAGTTCCTTGAATAATCTTACGTAAAAATTTTGAAAATAGTTAAATTTTGCGAATAATTTATTTAAAATTTATAAAAAAAAAGTAATAAAATTTTTTTGGAAAATATTATTAAAAATTTTTTTTTAAATTAAATTCTTTCTTGAAATTTTATTAAAATTGCATTAAAAATGGATCTAAAAATTAGAAAAAAATTTAATTCTTACGAACAATGTTATTATTTATAAAAGGAATTGAATTCTTCTACAGAATTTTGCAAAAAAGATTTGTGAATAATTTAATTATTTCAAAAAATTTTATTGTTTTATAAAATAATTGATTTCTCGTGAAAAATTTTGTTAAAAATTTTAAAAATACTAATTAAATCCTTATGAAAGAATTTTTTAAATATTTTTTTTTAAAAATAATTACTTTTCATTTATAATTTTAATAAAATATTTTGAAAATTATCGAATTTTTTATTAGGAATTTTTGAAATAATTAGAAATTATATGAATTATCTTGAAAAATTTTATAACGTATTAGGAAGAAATTGAATTTTTTGGTGAAATTGTTTTGAAAAAGAAATTAAGTTGTTTCTAAAGATTTATTAAAATTTGAGAAAATAATTAGATTCCTTTGGAAAATTTTATAACGAATTAAAAGAAATGAAATATTTTCATGAAATTGCTTTAAAAAAGTTTGAATTTTTGCAAAAAATTTTGTTGTTTATAAATTTAATTGATTTTTTTTAAGAAGTCTTTTAAATTTTTGAAAAAAATAGTATTCCTTTGTGGAATTTTATAACGAATTAGAAAAAAATTCAATTCTATCTTAAATTTTATTTTAAATTGAATTGTTTCGAGGGATTACTTAAAATTTTTGAAAATGATTGTTTTCATTTATGTAATTTTTAAAAAAAATTTGTTTTCATTTATGTAATTTAAAAAAAATATTGTTAAAAAATAATTTAATTTTTGGAAAAGTTTCCTAATTATGAATATAATTTAATTCTTGCGAAGATTGTTATTTTATTTGAAAACAATTAAATTTTTGATACGAGTTTTAGTTAAATTATTGAAATTTATAAGCAAAAATAATTAATTAGTAAATTAGATAATAATGGAATTTTTTAAGGTTTGAATTTTAAATTATTCAATAATTCATATTGGAAAAAAAAATTTTCGAATTTGCATAATAATAATAATAATTTGAATACCACGTTCCGCGCCTAAAATTTGCTAGTTAGATAAATAAATATCAATCAGTATATATTTAAATAATAATAATAAATATTAATATTCAAGAAAATTAAAACTGAGAAAAGCGAAGTAAGAAAAATTTAGTCAGAAAATAATAGTTGTGAATAATTCTAATAAATTGTCATAATAATAATTATTATTATGATAAATAATAATTAATAGTAATAGTAATAATAATAATAATAATAATAATTATAATAATAATAAATATTTAATGTTTAGAATTAAAGAGAAAAAAAACACGAAAAAAAATTTGCCAGAAAATCTATTTTCGAGATTGGAACATTTTACATGATAAGAATGTAAAAATTCAACTGATATCACCATTACGGCAATCACGGCAATCATCTATACTTTTTTCTATCCAAACTGTTATTCTCAATGCAATAATAAGATCTTAGATACGCTCGTGGTTACCCGTACAATATCGATTCCACGAAGTACGAATATTATTTCAACTATGCTCTAGATGGTTCTCTATTTTCATAATTGTCCATAAATCACTAATAAAATGCAGTTTAGTTTAGAAAAAGAAGTATGAGAGAAGGAAAAAAATGGAAAAGATTCCAAATTACTTTCAAACTATTCGCGTATTTATTGAAAACAGTGGATTTTTAAATTTATGTATGTTGAAAAATGAAAAGGGTATTTTCCATAAAGTAGAAAAAAAATTTGAAATGCAATTTTACCCCATTTGTGAGGTAACACAATTTTCCTGCTAATATCCACTTATCGAATTATGAAAATTGATGTGCATAGGTGAATTTTTTTTCTTTTTTTTTTGTAATTTTGAAAAATCGATGAAATATTGTAAAAGACTGAAATTCGATAAAATGGAAAAAAAATGCAGGGAATTCCCTAAGGTTGATTTTAAAATTAATGTTCCTATTGAAAGTCATTGAATTCTTGTCAATATTTTTTGAAAGTATTTGAGAATAATATTGAATTCCTTCGATGAATTTTATTATTTAAGAAAATAATTGAATTTTTCGAAAGAATTAAATTTTTAATTAAATTCATTTGTAGGAGTTACTTTCAAGCTTCTAAAATAATCGTGTTTATTAATAAATCGAAATGGAACTTTTAATTATTAAATTTTATTAAAATGTAAAGAAAATTGATTTCTTTTGAAAAACGTTATTAACGAAATAAGAAAAATTTCACTGAATTCCTTATGATTTTGAAAAATAATTAATTTTTCACAATTATTAAATTTATAACGAATTAAAAAAATTGAATTCTTTCGTGAATTTTTTTTGGTTGAAAATAAGTACATTTTAGCAAAGATTTTACTATTTAAAATAATAACTCTATTGTTCCGAAGGATTCATTATAATTTTAGAAAGAAATTTTATTTATTCTTTGAAATTTTATTAAAATTTCGTTTAAGAATTAAATTTTTGCAAAAAGTTGGCAATTTAAAAATACAATAAAACTTTTACTATAAGAATGTTATTATTCATAAAAAAAATTTAAATTTTTTGCGAATAATTTTATCACGGAGAAAAATTATAATGAATTTTCTAAAAGTATTTTACAATATGGGGAAAAATGCGACAAAATTTCGATTTGTTTCACTTTTTCCCCAAATTGCAAAATACGTTTAGATAAAATTTTTGAAATTAATGAACAAAAATAATGTATTATTATTAATGACAATTAATATTAACTAACATAAATAATAATATTATTATTTATGTTAGTTAATATTTGATGTTTTTCGAAAACTATTATTAAAAAACAATTGAATTCTTTCATGAAGTTTATTTAATTTATTAATTTATAATAATAATAAATACCATATAATATAAATATATATATATATATATATATATATATATATAATATTTATTATTTTTAAATTTGTTAAAATTGTTCTAAAAGTAATTTTATTTTTGCGAAAAATTTTACGATTTATAAATATATATTTGAATTTTTTCAGAAGAATTTTTAAAAATTTTAGTAAATAGTTGAATTGTTGAGAAAAATTTATTGAAATTTCAGAAAATTAATTAAATCGTGCCTCTAAATACTCGTTTACATTGTTAATAAATAATGAATAAATTTCTTTGAAAAATGTTAAAAAATAGGAAAAAAATTGAATATTTTCGGAAGAATTTTTTAAAATTTTAGTAAATAGTCGAATTGTTGAGAAAAATTTATTTAAATTTTAAAAAAGTAATTAAATCGTGCCTCTAAATACTCGTTTATATTTTTAATAAATAATGAATAATTTTTTTGAAAAAATGTTAAAAATTAGGGAAAAAAATTGAATTGTTTCGAAGAATTTTTAAAAATTTTAGTAAATACTTGAATTGTTGAGAAAAATTTATTGAAATTTTAGAAAAGTAATTAAATCCTGCTTCTAAATACTCGTTTACATTGTTAATAAATAATGAATAAATTTCTTTGAAAAATGTTAAAAATTAGGGAAAAAATTGAATTGTTTCGAAGAATTTATTAAAGTTATTAAAATTAAAACAGTGGAATAATAAATTAGTAAATTAGTTAATAATAAAACATTTTTATGCTTGAATGTGAAATTATTCAAAGATTCATATTTAAAAGTAAAAAAATTTGTAATTTTCAATATCAGAATAAATTTCGTAACAGTTTTGTCATTCAATTATTTGTTTATTACTGTTATGCATTATTATTATGCAAATTACAAAAATTTTTTAATTTCAAAATTTCAAATATGGATTTTAGAATAATTTCCGACTCGAACTTTGATAAAATTTAATTACTATCTACTCTCTAAATCTGAATTAGTAGTTTTCTACTAATGAAATAGTGCGGATTCGTTTACCAATTGAATTAGTAACTGTTTTTACTAATTTTTGGTAGTTTTTTTTTACTAATTTTTGGTAGTTTTTTTTTTACTAATTATTAGTGGGAAATTTACTTATTTGAAATAGTAAAAAACACGTTTTACTAATTGAATTAGTAATTTTCTACTATCAATTAGTAAAAAACTACTAAAAATTAGTAAAAACTGTTACTGATCCAAATTGCTAAACGAATCCTGCACTTAGTCAGATTTAGAGAGTAATTAATTATTCCTTATTACTTGAGAAAATTTTGTTAAAAATTATTATTATTGTAAAAATAATAGTAACCAAATAATTGAATGACAAACTTTTTAATTTACTAATACGGAAATATTAGTAAAATTATTATTACCTAAGCTTAAATAATAATAATGAAAAAAAAAATGAGGAAAAAATTGAGGTAGAGAATGAAGATTAAATAAAAGTCAAACTTTAGGCATCTCGCGTGTGTCGAGTTGGTGGAACAAGGCACTGTCTCTCTTTCTCGACTCTTCTTTTTATCTCCCTTATTTTATTTTCCAATTTTTTTTTTTTCAATGTTTTTTTCCTTTTTTTTCTTTTTTCTTCTTTTTAAAATTTTTTTTTTCCTTCTGAAAGTAGATGCATACCGTCTCTCTCTCTCTGTGTCTCTCTTGGTGGTATCGATCAAACGGATGTCTCTCCATCGATCAGAAGGAAGAGCGTCGCGCTGTTCTTTGCACGACAGATGGACTAATCCTGAAACGACATTGTCCGCGTTATTTGAAAAATTAAGGTGCCGTGAGCTGTAATTTTTATCTTCAACTTTTTGACACCTATCTCTAGGTGTAAAAAAGTCTTGTTGAATTTATAGTCGAATCCTGCAAGCATCATTTAACGTCACTCTTTTTTTGGTGTGCTCTGGTGTGCTGGTTGGTTAAATGCGCCCCGTTTGGGTTTTTGGGGGAGGTGAGAAGAGGAGAGGAGAGGAGAATATCTTGTCGAATACGAGTCTAAATAATGAGCTGTCCGATGAGATAAGCCAGTGAAAAACATTTTACTTTAATTAGTAACATCCTTTTAGAAAGAAAGTTTTCTGTTTTTTTTTCTGTTTTTTTTTATTTTTATTTTTTTTTTTACTTTGTCGATGATTTACAAATGCCAATTATTAGCAACGTTAGAAAATAAATGCGAGGGATGGAGAGTTGAGAGATGTCAAAATTAATTCCGACATATTTCAAGTTCAGATTTTGTAATGATAAATCATGGAAATTACTCGTTTTTTTGCTCTTCAATAGCAGGGGAAGACTTAATTGAAAGTTAAAATTTTTTTTCTTAATTTTCCACTCTATTATGTTTTTAATTTTATTATTTATTGTTTTAGTACTAACAAACTTTCAAAAACGAAGGAAAAAAATTATTACCGTTAAAATTATTACTAATTTTACTAAAGTTATTATTTTGTTTAGTAATTTTTATTTTCTGGTCTTTTTAATTTCTAATCTATTGGAAAAAGACTAAAAATGTTTAGTAAAAATTTCCACTTTAAAAAAATGTATTTTCTAAAATTTACTAATTTTACTAATGTTAGTAATTTTTTTAATAATTAATATGCCCCGTAATGTTTTTTAAATAAATAAATAATTTATTGTAAGTTTCTTGTTAGATTTTCTTTTTAATTTAATTTTCTTGTAATTTTTCCTGTAAAAATCCTGTTAGTTAATTACTACTAATTAATTTGACTAATTTTATTGAGTATTTTGCTTAGTAATTTTAATTTTTTTCACTTACTATAGTCATGTTTTTTAAATAAATAAATAATTTTCTTCTACGTTTCTTGTTAGATTTTCTTTTTAATTTAATTTTCTTGTAACTTTTCTTGTAAAAATCCTGTTAGTTAATTACTAATAATTAATTTTTTTAATTCTATTGAGTATTTTGCTCAGTAATTTTAATTTTTTTCACTTACTATAGTCATGTTTTTTAAATAAATAAATAATTTTCTTTTAAATCTGTAAAAAAATAGTGATAAAAAAATCCTATTAGTTAATTACTAATAATTAATTTGACTAATTTTATTGAGTATTTTGTTTAGTAATTTTAATTTTTTCACTTGATATAGTGAAAAATGACTAAAAGTTACTAGTAATTAATTGATTGATTTATTTATTTATTTATTAAGAAATAATTTATCAACATAAATACGAATTATACTAAGTTTACTAAAATTACTATTTTTTTGTGTAATTCTAATTTTTTCACTTAAAAAAGCGAAAAATGACTAAATTTTTTTTAGATAATTATTAATAGTTAGCTTTACTAATTCATTGTTAATAACTAATTACCAATATAATTTCTCATTTCATTTAGTATTTTGTTGACTAATTCTAATTTTTTCCCCTAGAGTTTCGTGAAAAGTGACTAAAAATTTTGTATTACTTAGTCACAAATAATACCTAATTAATTTTACTAATTGATTATTAGTAATTAGTTATTAGTCCTACAATTTTTCCTGTTATTTAATATTTTTCCGAATTTTTATCTAATTTTTTTTACATAAAGTGTAGTGAAAAATGACTAAAAATTTTACTAATTAATTACTATTAGCTAATTATTAAAATATTTATTCATTTTACTAATTTTACTAAATTTACTATTTTTCCCTAGTATTTCTATTTTTTACTCGAACTATTGAAAAACGGTCACAAAATTATTAGTAAAAACTCTCTCTAAGAAAAATCGAACATTATTTTCCATATATTTCGAGAATAACATTTTTTTTTAATGTTTATAAAAATACATTGTTTCCTATATTTTTAAAAATACATTCCTTTCCATATTTTGAAAAATTAATTATTTTCCACAATTTGAAAAATATAATATTCCCCATATTTTGAAAATGTTTTTAAAAACTTGTAAAATAAATACAGAAATAAATATTTGTCTTTATTTTTATACTGGCACTTTTGGAAAAAAAGTTAAATTATATTTTTTTTATCTCGATGTTTATCGAATTGACAGAAAGAGAGAAAGAATGATGAAAAAAAATTCTCACAGTAAAGTTATATACACAAACACATACAGATATATATATATATACTTGAAACAGAAGTTTGTACATTTTTGAAAAAAAATATACAAAAGTTTTGAAATCATTCTATAGAATATTCTAAATTCTCTGTTGTTCAATATTCTAGAAAATTGGTGAACATTTCCTGAAAGTTTTGAAAAATAAAATAATGCTTTATATATCTCGGAATAGTGCCCGAGAGCGCAAGAATTTCCTTTTTTCCCATATATATATATATATAAAGCACAAAACTTTTGTTGTAAAAGGAAAAAAAAGAGAAAAATTGTTCGATTTTTATATCGTCTAGAGCAAACAGAAGAAAATATTGCACAATATTTTTTCCAAAAATTGTTTTCAATTATAAAAATTTCTCGAAGTAGGAATAATTGGTTTTAAATTGTAAGTACTTTTTTGTTTATGAAAAAATATTTATTAGTTTGATTGTTTAATTTTAATAATTGCTTTTTGCAAAAATCGGGTTTTAATTATTTTGCAGTAGAAAATCTTTAGGGCTTTACGTTACAAAATATTTAATTTTAATTACGTTATTTATTTTAATTTTCTTGTTTCTAAAATTTTTGTTAGTATTTAGTTAGTTTTATTTATTTGTTAGTATTATTAGTATCGTTTTTATTATTATTATTATTATTATTATTATTATTATTATTATTTTATTGTTATTTTAATCTCTTTATTATTTTAGTTTTATAATTATTTTATTGTTATTTTAATCTCTTTATTATTTTAGTTTTATAATTATTTTAATTTAATTACTATTGATTTTTTTATTATTTTAGTTCCATTATTATTTTATTTTACTGTTTTAATTTTTTTACTATTTTAATTTTATGATATTATTTTAATACTACTAATATTATAATTTTTTACTGTTTTAATTTTTCTGGTATTTTAATTCTATTATTCTTTCAATTTCATTGTAATTTAATTTTTTTACCATTCGAATTCTACTATTATTTCAATACTACTAATATTTTAATTTTTACTGTTTAAATTTTTCTGCTATTTTAATTCTATTATTTTTTCAATTTTATTATTTGATTTTTTTTACTATTTGAATTCTGCTATTATTTTAATACTACTGTTATTTAAATTATTTACTGTTTTATTTTCTTTTATTATTTTAATTCAATTATTAATTCAAATTTATTGTAATTTAATCTTTTTACTATTTATAATCTCTTATTATTTTAATACTACTAATATTTTAATTTTTTACTATTATTATTTTCATGCTTTTTTAATTCTTTTATTATTTCAATTTCATTGCAATTTAATTTTTTTGACTATTTTAATTCTATCGTTAATAATAATGTTAATTATTAATTATTATTATTATCGTTAATTATTTAATAATAATGCTATTTTTATTTTTTACTGTTTTAATTTTTTTTACTATTTTAATTGAATTATTAATTCAAAATTATATTGTTATTTTCATTTTTTACTATTTTAATTCCACGATTATCACAATTTTCTAAGGATGTCAAATTGAGCTAAAAAAATCTATTGTCTCAATTTTCCACCCTTAGAAAAACAGTGACGTATTTTAAATTTTCTGCAATTTAAATTTAAATCAGCCTTTAATTATTAATTTTTCTCTATTTTTCCAGAAGAAAACTAAAAAAACATCCACCAAATATTTAATTATTCGAAAAAATTATTTCTTTCTCTAAAAAAGTTTTTATTTTCCCTCAAAAAAAAAACTCACCTCAAACACTTTCTCAATATTCGCCCGCCAAGTTTAACAACAGAGCTCAAGTGAGAAACTAAACCTTCTAGTTTCAAGGTAAATTCTCCGCTCTCGTACCAAACTTACATTTCGTGTAATTACCCTACTATTTGTACACGGTATTGACTTAATCGTTTTTGCCTTGTATGTACGAACCATTTACTCAAACCACTCGAAGTTACTCAGTTATCGACTAATGTGTGTAACTTCAATCTACCATAAACGCCAAAATGATCGCGAGGGTGAAACGTATTTCCCGTGTTTGCGACTCAATTAAGAATTCGGTATTCATTTATCTCGTCTCGTGTGTGCCCTCTCCCCCCCACCCTTTTTCTCCTTCTCAAAATCCACTTTGGAAAATAATTTTCACTAAAATTGCATTTTTGATAAATTTTCGAATATTTTATTTCTAACCAAGAGAATTTTTTGATAAAAACATGGAAAATTTATATTTTTGACAAAATTTCAGTATTTGATAATAATATTTATTAACTATTAAATATTGTAAAGTATGTGAAAAAAAATTCGGTAAAAATATGCCTTCTTACCCCATCACCATTTATTTTCCTTTTCTTTTAATTTCAAAAATGATTTTCTTCCCATTTTCATTGTCGAAAAATTTTTCAATTTTAATTGTTGATAAATCTTCTTTAAAAAAAAATTACTGTTTAGGTAAAATTAAAATAAAAAAAGATTAAAAAGAAAAATTAATCCGGTAAAAAAATTAATATGATAAAGAAATTAATTATTTGCTATTAATTAATTAATTAATTATTTGCTATTAATTAATTAATTATTTGCTATTAATTAATTAATTATTTGCTATTAATTAATTAATTAATTATTTGCTATTAATTAATTAATTAATTAATTATTTGCTATTAATTAATTATTTATTTAATTAACTGATTCATTTATTTCTTTATTAATTATTTACAAATTTATTTATTCACTTATTTAGAATATTTCAATAATAATGAAACAAATGAGAAGTAATTGTCATAATTAATAAAATATACGAAATACAAATATACCGTTTCATTATCTCTTTCGTATTTTTTTTTTACAATTTTAATTCAACAATTGTGGTTTTTAGTTATTTACTTCTTTATTCACTGAATTTTAATTAAGCTCTTTATTTGAGCTTCATAATTTTTAATGAAAGAAATATTATTGATGAAACGGAAAATAATAATGAAAACCGAAACATTATTACAAAATAATAAACAAAACAAAAAAAGGAATAAAACAAAAGAGAATAAAATGAATCCACAGTAAAAAAAAATTTATACATCGAAGGGAAAATAACATTCGTTTCGATTTAATTCAATAATAATGGGCGATAATAACAATAAGTATCGGAACAAATAATTTTTCCCCACAAATACGAATTGTCGTTATAACCGTTGACACATCATTCAATTTTGATGAGTTTTATTAGAATTATTCTGAATGAAATATGAAGTATTGAAATTTGTATCATCATGCAGGGAATATTATTATTATTATCATTATTATTATTATTATTGTTATTATTGGTATTATTATTATTATTATTATTATTGTTATTATTTTTTTTACTACTATTATCATGACGATTATCGAAAAACTGTAAACGAGACCAATAAGTGAGAAAACAATAGAGATCAATAACAATGGTAACGGTTTTTATAAAAGAACGTGGTTTTTTTAAATAAAACATTTTTTTGTTTTATTAAAATTTCTTTCACATTGAAAAGAAAAAAATAATTTATTTTTTATACAAAAAAGAAAAAATAATTTTTGTTTCACACAGAAAAGAAAAAAATAATTTTTTTTTGCACACTGAAAAGAGAAAATAATTTTTTTTATACACACAGAAAAGAAAAATAATTTTTTTCACACAGAAAAGAGAAAATAATTTTTTGTTCACAAAAAAAACTAATTTTTTTTTGCCATAATGAACTAAATTTAAACTCACAAGGAAGAAATGAATGATTCTTAATATACGAAAATTACTGTTTACCTTTTGTAATTCTGATTTTAGATTTCCGGTTGAATAAATAATTAATATGCTTCAGTTGAAAATCGTTTAACTTGTCGAAATTGATAAAGTTGAAATTATTCATCTTTGGAAATGTCGAAAAATATCACTGCGTATAAATATTCATGAGAATAATCATTCATTATTTTTCTTAATGAAGTGTTCCGAAAAAAAAGTGAATTTTATTTATGATTTCCGTTTAGATTTAAAATTTAATTCGTATAATTAGAAAACGCTGTTTTTTTAGCTCCAATTGCGTATAATTTATGAAATTGTGTCATCATCTTTCTTGATCAAAATTGTACTTAAATTATTATTTTAATGTGTTTCTTTCTGATTCAATTTTTTTTATAGCAACGAGTTATTAATTTAACGGTGTCAAAATTTTATATATGAAAGAGATTAAATTGATGGAAATTTTCGTAGCAATTTAATTTAATATTTAATTGATATTTAATTAAGTAGGGAAAGAAATTAAATTGGAATGGAATTTTTTAATTTCAAAATGTAATTAATTGATTCCATTTTTTTTATGTTTTTCTGTAATTCGCAGCAATTTAAATATTTTTCAGTACGTCGAAACTTTTTTGGTACCAAGTTGGTAATTTTTGGTATCAATCTGAAAATTTTTGGTATTCCAATTTAATTCTGTTTGGTACCAATTTGATACATTTTAGTACCAATTTAATTCTGTTTGGTACCAATTTGATACATTTTGGTACCAATTTATTACCTTTTAGTAAAAATTATGTATTTTTCGATTTGACAATGTTTGGTACCAATTTCAAATTTTTTGGTTTTAATTTAACACTTTTAGCTACTAATTTCATATAATTTTCAGAATCAAAAATACTTTTTGGTATTTAACTCAGTTTAGTATGGTTCAATTTAAAATTTTATTTTTAGTTAAATAATTATTCATTTTTTCTTCGTTTATTTTAATATCAATTTCAAATACTCTCGAATTGAATTAAAAAGTAAAATTGGTTTAAGATTCAGAAACAGAAATATCGATTTAAAATGGAGACAAGGAATTTAAGTGGAAAATTTTGTAAATAGAAACGTATTATTAAAATTAAATTATTTTGGACGAAGGAGAATATTATTAGGGATTCAATTTATCACCATTTGAATTGTTAGCCGTGGAAAATCGTCTGTTAATTAGATTTCGAGAGGCAAAATGTGTCTCCTTATGGCGTGGCCGATTACACCATTTTTCAAACACTCCCCTTCCAACCCCCCTTTTTTTCAAGAATTCGATAAATCAAAACGCGACGGCTACGATCAAAAATAGAAGGAAAAAAATCAAATAGAAAAAAAAATTAAAAGTGAAATAAGAAATATCGTAGAAAAGGAAAATAAATAGCATAAGAAATAAAAAAGAAAACGAGAGTAGTTCTATTTTATTTCTTTTTTCTTTAATTAATTTCATTTTTTACTTTATTTTTGTTCTATTTTTTGACAGTTAATTTTAGTTTTAAAGTATGTTAAAAGTAGAAAAAAAAGGAAAAGAAGAAAAAATAAAATGAACAAAAAGAAGAAAAAGAAATAATAAGTAGAAAAAAAGAAAAGAAGACGAAAGATAAAAACAAAGAAAAGTAAAAAGAAACAATTATAATAATATAATAATAATAATAATAATAATAATAATAATAATAATAATAATAATAATAATAATATAATAATAATAATTATTATTATAATTATTAATAACAAATTGTTTAAATAATTATTAGCTACTGTTTCCCTCTTCAAATGTTGCGAAAAACATTGAAAACTTTCTTTCATGTTTAAATAAAAATTTATTTGCATTCCTTTTGGGAAAAAAATCCCCACACGGATAATTTACAATTTACTTTGTTTATAATTTGTTTATAATTTATTTACAATTTGGTTTTAACAAATCGTCGTTGAAAGCCCAAGTGCGTCACAAATCATTTCCCAGTGATTTTTCCACTCGAATTCAATACTGTTAGTAATTTTTTTCCAAAACGAAAATTCTTCAAATTGTTTAAACCAAAAAAAGTCTTTCTATTGTCGAAAAAAATTTCCCACCGCAAATAATTATAAAACAGGCGAATATTCTTGTCTTCTTGTTTTGAAATAAATTCGTAATTCATTTTTGACACTTTTTTATTCGTTTTTGGTGAAGCACGAAAAATAATCTTCACCTATAGAACAACTATAAATTTCTCTATATATTAGCGAAATTTTTAGTTATTGCAGCGAATACTTTCGCTATTTCAACGAATACTTTCACTATTTTAACGAAATTTTTAGTTATTCCAGCGAATACTTTCGCTATTTCAACGAATACTTTCACTATTTTAGCGAAAATTTTAGTTATTGCAGCGAATACTTTCGCTATTTCAACGAATACTTTCACTATTTTAGCGAAATTTTTAGTTATTGCAGAGAATACTTTCGCTATTTCATCGAATATTTTCACTATTTTAGCGAAATTTTTAGTTATTGCAGCGAATACTTTCGCTATTTCAACGAATACTTTCACTATTTTAGCGAAATTTTTAGTTATTGCAGCGAATACTTTCGCTATTTCAACGAATACTTTTACTATTTTAGCGAAAGTTATTGCTGTTCCAGTTAAAGATTTTTTTCGTGAGAAAGAAAGGAATAAAAAATGGAAAATTTATTTACAGAAAAAAATCATTGAACAAGAATGCGAAAATCAATGTTTTCTCCCAAGGAAAATATACATATATATATGGGTGAATTTTCTGAAAGTGACACTTTTAAATTTCAGTTTTTCGATTAATTTTTTTCTTCAATTATATGGTTTTTTCTATTAAAACTACTTAATTTCATACTCAAGAGTAAGATTTTTAGGTTGCGCAAAATTAATTCTTAATAATATTAAAGTTTTTTTCGTTTGAAAAATACACTGTAAAAAATAAATCTTACTTTCAGTCTCTTTTTGACTAAAACCGTTTACATTAGAAACATTTTTAACTAAGTCTTTGCCTTGAGAGTATTATTTAAAGCCAAAAAATTGACTTAATCTGATTTTCAGCTTAAAAATAGGCTATTTTTCAATCATTTTGGTTTTAAGATGTAAACGGTTTCAGACTTTGTTTTTTCTGTGTATTATTGTTGCTCCATTAAATTAATTTTATTTAATTGGCGAGAGCTTTTCTATTAAAAATTCACGCCAATATCGCGTTCACGAAATCGAAAATAAAATTACACTGCTTAAAAATTCATAATTTGTATATTTTAATACCAAATATATTCAATTAGATGAAAATATAAATGTATTCAAAGTATTTGATTTAATGGTAATTTGAGTTAATTTTTTCAAAGCAATGCAGGTAAATACTAAAAACAAAAGAAAAACTAGCATATTTCAAGGAAAAGGCTTCGGAGATGAAAAATAAATTTTCTTTCATATTTGTATACATTAGGGCGCAATTAAAATATGTTTTTTAGTAAAACATACAAATCTCACACCTTTATTTTATATTACCATCGAAATATTCTGTTAAACGTAATTATACATTCAGTTATTTATTAATAACGAAGGCTTCGGAGATGAAATTTAATTTTTACTCGGAGAAAAATGGAAATTTCAATTATTTATAACAGCAATAATTTTTCTCCTTTTTGTAGATGAAATATAGGAAAATTTAACGTCAGATTCTCAGCTTTATTTTAATGTGCATTAAAATTTTGTTTAAGATATTTTTAAAGTATAAAATGCGTCAGTAATCATTGTAAAGTAATTTTAACCTAAAACTGAAGACAAAGTTTAAACATTTTTATCAAAAATAAAAGTGAGGTCTACAAATTTTCAAAATGCACATAATGATAGAAAAAACTTTGTACTTTCTGACAATATAAAAAATTTCTAAGAATAAAAAAAAATGAAAATTTAATTTTATTGTAGTTCTATTGGAGACATGTTGAAAAGGCTTCGGACATGAAAGTAATTTAGTTATTACGTAAATTAAGTTGAATAAAATTATTTAATTTTCTTTTAAAAATGATAAATAAGTGCTAAATTTTCACTATGGAAATTGATAATAATGATTAAAGAGTAGATTTTGTAAAATTAATCGAGACATAAAAAATGTCACTTTCAGAAAATTCACCCATATAGGAAAACATTGGAGAATTTTAAAAAGCGATTCCCTTTCTTTGTCTGAATTGTGAAGAAATAAAAGAGAAGTGGGTAAGGGGAAAAAAAAATTTGCCAAACAAAAGGCGATCGAGTAAAAATCACAGTTTGCTTTGAACAAATACAAATTTCCTGATCGATCACCGTAAGGTACGCTCCCCCCCCTCTCTCTCTCTCTCTCTCTCTTTTTCTCTCTTTTTTTCTCACTTTTTTCTTCTCGCAGCATTGCTAGTTCTCTTTTGGAATTCAAAGTCCTTTATTTGTTGCCGGCTCGATGGGAATAAAAATACCCGTGCAACATTCTTCTAATTTCCTTGAGCACCATAGGAGCAATTAGTCGAATACTTTACAGATTGAAATCCTTGTTCGAGGCCTCTTATTCGGCTGAAAATTGGTTCCATTACTTCAAACGCCCTCGAGGATCTTATAAAGTCTCTTTTTTTTAACCTTTTTTTCTCTCCATCTCTCTCTCTTTGTCTTTTTTTCTTTTTTTTTTTTCCTTTTTAAAGTTAAAACTACACGCAGACCCGAGGCACAACGTAGTGTACAAACTAACCATTGACTTTAAGTCACGTGTCCCGAGTAACACGTACCGCAATTCTTCATTCCTTTACCGGTGGCGGCGGCAAAGGCAATGGGTAACAAAACTTGGTTTCTCTCTGTCTGTCTCTCTTTCTCTCCCCTTTCGATCCGCCCAGAAAGGACTCAAGATAATTATCTGACGATGTTCCGACGAGCTACCTCTCGTAGCACCAGAGGCGAAAAGGGATGATAAAATGTAACAGAAAAGAAAAAGATCTATGATCTTATGGTAACGATATATGAGATTCAACAAAGAATAGATGCTTTTAAAATGTTTTTATCTTATAAGGATCATTACACGCTCAAAGATTCGCCATATGCTGGAATACTGCTTCCTAGTTTTCCTCCTCTTTTCTACGTTTTCTTCTATTTCTTCAAAAAAAAGAAGAAAAAAAAACTTTTACTTCCGAGTTATTTTTTTCAATTAATAGAGGTAAAATAAAAATTTTAACACCAATACATTCGGACAAGTGGTTTTTAATACAAAAATTACTCCAACGTTTCGAAATCAATACGATTTCCTCCTCAGGAAGTCTATCAAATAATACAGAAAAACAAAACATAAAAAAAAATTAAAAATACAAAAAAAATTAAAATTACAAAACAGAATTATCTCTCTAAATCTGAATTAGTTAAAAATAACTAATTATTAGTAAAATCACTTTTTGATTCAGCAAAAATTAGCAATTAGTAAAATTAGCAATTAGTAAAATTAGCAATTAGTAAAAAATAGCTAATTAGTAGTAGTTAATTTCTATTTATAAGTAAATAAATAACTAAAAAAATAGTCAAATTTCACTAATTGAATTAGTTACTACAAATTTCAAACATTTTTACATAACCTAAAAGTGAATTTAACTAATAATTAGTCATTATTAACTATTTCATTAGTAAAATTAGATCTAAGTAAAATATTACTATTTGAATCAGTGACTGACTTTTTGCTATCAAATGAGTTATTTTTAACTAATTCAAATTTAGAGAGTACTGTGAAAATAATTAAAAATTTTGAAACATTAAACAATACAAAAATTGAATACACAAAGATGTTAAATAATATTTAGAAGCAACAATTAATAAAAAAAATAAGATAAAATACAAACAATAAAAAATAATATGAAACAATTTGCTACTCTCTAAATTTGAATTAGTAAAATTTACTAATAAATAGTAATTTAACTATTAATTAATTTAATGAGAAATTAATTAAAAATTGAAATTAAATTAAATAAAAAAATTGTTAAAATTGTTAATTTAAATTTAATTAATTAATTTAATTTTAATTTAAATTTAAATTTTAAATTAAACTATTTAATTTAATTAATTTAATTTAAATTTAAATTTAAATTTTAAATTAAATTATTTAATTTAATTAATTTAATTTAATTTTTTTATTATTAATTTTAACTTGGTAATTGTTGTCTTTTAATTTGTTTATAGCAAATTGTTTAAACAATACTTTGTTTTAAAAAAAGTACGAAAATCATTATTAAGACTTTTGTGTCGATTTTCAAACGTAGTTTTTTTATCTTTTCAACGAATCAACTAAAGTAAAAAAAAATAATTGTCGCTCTTTTTTGCTTTAATTTGCAAAAAGAATTTAAATAAATAAATTTTCTTTTTAAACAAATTTTTTGACTCATGTTTTTAAAAAGAGACAAAAAAGGAAAAGAAACTTGATTTTGAATTAAATTTATTTTCTTTAAAAATAGAATTTAAATAATTAAATTTTCGTTTTAAAAAAAACCTTTTCCAAAAGTATTTGAAAAGACAAAGAAGGAAATGAAACTTGATTTTGAATTAAATTTATATTCTTAAAAAATAGAATTTAAATAATTGAATTTTGGTTAAAAAACAAAACCTTTTCCAAAAGTATTAAAAAAGAGATAAAAAAGGAAATGAAACTTGATTTTAAATTAAATTTATATTCTTAAAAAATAGAATTTAAATAAATAAATCTTCGTTTTAAATAAAACCTTTTCCAAAATTATTTAAAAAGACAAAAAACAAAAAAGAATCTTAATTTCGAATTAAATTTATTTTCTCCTTTTTTTCCACAATTTTCTGTACAGAAATAAATGATGGAAATTTGCGCAGCTATTATATATATAAAAATGATCGAGATTTGAAAATGAATTCCTTAATAGCGAAGAGGGATTTGTCTTAATTTTGCGCATTTTATACACACAAATATTCCGGATCCATCGTACGGACAATTATATTCAACACCTTAGTGTAGAATAGTATATAGTCCAATCTGAACAATGGTGCCTCATTCATTCTCAAGAGATTCGAAGACTAGGCACTTGGGTACAGATTTGATTGGAAAACCACTTCAAGACGATAATCCTCGGCGGAAACTGGAATTAGCCACTTAAATCAGACCCATTAGTTCCTCCCATCAGTATTAGTTTAAATTTAAAATGGAAAATTTTCGAACTTCATTTTCTCCACTTCATTTTCGAACATTCATTTTATTATTATCACTGCCTCTTAATTGTTACTTAAATTGTAATAACAAAATTTTAAATCATAATTAGTTGATGAATTATTTTTTCAATTTACGAAAAAATAATTAATTAAATAAGAATAATAATGTTAATAATTACAAAAATAACAAACAATAATAATATTAATACTAACAATAATAACAAAAACAACAACGAACAATAATAATATTAATAATAACAATAATAACAAAAACAACAACGAACAATAATAATATTAATAATAACAATAATAAAAAAAATTATAATAATAATAGTAATAATAATAACAAACACAACAACGATTAATAATAATATTAATAATAACAGTAATAACAAAAATTATAATAATAATAGTAATAATAATATTAATAATAACAATAATAAAAAAAATTATAATAATAATAGTAATAATAATAACAAACACAACAACGATTAATAATAATATTAATAATAACAGTAATAACAAAAATTATAATAATAATAGTAATAATAATAACAAAAACAACAACGAACAATAATAATATTAATAATAACAGTAATAACAAAAATTATAATTATAATAACAAAAATAATAATTATAATAACAAAAATAATAATTGAAAAAAACAATAATAACAAAAAATAATAATAATAATAATAGTAATATTAATAACAAAAAGAATTTATGCACAAAAAATTGCATAAATAAAATAAATATATGTAAAATATACATATTTAGTTGTAGGATAAAAATTTTATCTCACATTTTATTTGAAAAAAAATATCACTTTTTTTTAAAACGTCAAACGCAACTTTTTAGCGTTTATTAAAAAAAATGAAATACCCGACACTAAAAAGTTTATCATTTGCATTGCAATGCATTCGTTGTGAGTGAAAAAAATAGGCAATTATGAGATATGCAAATGAATAAACGTGAAATGTGGAAAAGGGAAATATGCAAAAAAAAAAAAAAAAAAATTGTAATCGTCCCCTGAAGAAAAAGGATAAATTGATTATTCTCGTTATATTTTTTTTGTCTCTCCCTCTCTATCTAGGTATATATATATATGTCTGTCTATGTGTATTATCCCGTAATATAACTTTGCTGAAATATTCACAAGAATAGCTGAGATGTTTACTAAAATAGTCGGAATTTCCACTGATATAGCTAACTATTACAAAGGAAACTCGAAGGTATTCAATAAAGGACAAATAATTCAGGGAGGATAAAAAAAAATTATACAAGATTTTGTTTTTTACTGTATATACATTTTGTAGGGGAAAATAATTTCAATATTATGTAGTTTGGAAGATTTTTTTTTGAATGCCTTAAATTTTCACATTTTCTTTAGATTTTTTAAAATCTTTTGTCGTTTTTATCTTTTTATCGAGAATTTTAAGAGTTACGGATTTTAATTCACTTTTTGATTTTTTTTTAAGGAAACAACAATAACAATAAGAATAACAATAACAATAACAACTAACAATAACTAACAAAACAAACAAAACAACAATAAAAAAAACTAAAAAAAAAACAAACAAACAAAACTATCAATAAGAATTGTAATTATTTTGTATTTTTTTCCGCTTGCTCTTTTTTGACCTAACTTCCCAGGAAAGAGGAAATTTGACCTTAGTTAAAATTTAGGTCTCAAGTATTAAGTCTAAAATTCGTAAAAGTAAATTTATTAATGCAAATCTTTTAATGTTAATTTTTTAAATAAAATTTTTTAATGTTAATACATTAATGCAAACTTTCGTTTGTTCATTTTTTAATTCCATGTTCTTAAATTTCTTAACTAAAATTTTTTAATGTTAATAACATATTAATGCAAACTTTTAAATGTTAATTACTTAATTCTATGTTCTTAAATTTCTTAACTCAAATTTTTTAATGCTAATATATTAATGCAAACTTTTGTTTATGTTAATTTCTTAATTCCATGTTCTTAAATGTCTTAACTCAAATTTTTTAATCTTAATATAATAATAGAAACTTTTAAATGCTATGTTCTTAATTCCATGTTCTTAAGTTTCTTAACTTAAATTTTTTAATGTTAATATATTAATGCAAACTTTTGTTCATTAATGTTAATTTCTTAATTCCATGTTCTTAAATTTTTTAACTCAAATTGTTTAATTATCTCTAATTGTTTTATTGTTTATATATTAATGCAAACTTCTAAATATTAATTTCCATTTTTTTAATGTAAATATGATAATGCAAATTTTTTTTCCCCCGTTAATTTCTGAACACAAATTTGTTAACATTTTCAAATGCAAATTTGCCAAAGTAAATTAGCCGCAACATAAATTTATTATCCCCCGAGAAAGGAAAAATAATGCCAACTCAAATAAAACACATATTTTACGTTCACAACACAAATATAATTAAATACTCCCAGGAAAGCAATGACCCCAAAGAGAAGATTAGAGTGCCTAATAACAAGTCCTTAATTTCTCTAAACATGCAAGACGCTCGTCTCAATTAAGTTCGTTGAACGAAAAACGACAAGTGCTTTTGTCATGAGACAACTAATTTTTGGTCTCGTTTGTGTTAAAAAAAAAAAAAAAAAAAAAAACCACTCGACGAGAGTTCAAACGATAAATAAAACTAATGATCATCCTCACACCTGAAGGAGACGACACGACCTGTTACAATAACATGTCTCACTTCCCTTCTAAACCAAAGGTGCCAACCATAAGTACCACTTTGGTACCACCTCGGTACCACAAGTGCAAACATAAATGTAAACATAAATGTTTATCTAATATTTGTAAACAAGTTTTTATTTTCGAAACTAGTGTTTTAAGAACTATTATCATCATCATCATCATGATGGTTGTTCATTATCATTATCACGGCTTTAGAAAGTCAAGAATGAACCAAAAAAAAAGAGAGACAAAAATAATGAACAGTATTTAGTCGTTATCTTTATTTTCATCTCACCGAAAAGTATCTGTAAACGTTTCTCATAAGAGTCTATTACCTTCCTTTTTTTTTAAACACTAGGTTTTTTAAAATCCCCCTTGAGCTTCTCTCGCAAGGCTGAAACGCTTCAAGGCTTCAGCGAGCCTGCCGGCACGCAGATAAGTAGATAACCGAGTACGTGACTACCTGTGTATACATTTACTGTGCTTCACGATCCCGGGTCACGTGCAGGTGTTTGTCTTTGGACTTACAACGTGGTCAGCACTTGGGTTTTATACCTTTGGCTCAAAAGGACGCGAACGGGATTACCTTCTGAAAATATCGCGTTATATTCAATTTCCTCGTAAACTATATACAGGCACATTTGCAGAGGTGTGCTTCACATGTGGGTGTAAAGGCACGTTCACATGTAGATGTACACTTGCACGTATGGACGTAATACACTCGCAAATGGATGTTGTACGTTCACATGTGGATATGCGTGCACATATAGATGTAATACGTTCACATATAGATGAAATACGTTCAAATTCAGATATAATACATTCACAAATAGGTGTAATACGTTCAAATTCAGATGTAATACATTCACATATAGATGTAATACGTTCACATGTATATATACGTTCACATACAGATGTAATACGTTCACATGTAGATATAGGTTCACATAAAGATGAAATACGTTCAAATTTAGGTATAATACGTTCACATACAGATATAATACGTTCACATACAGATATAATACGTTCACATAAAGATGAAATACGTTCAAATTCAGGTATAATACATTCACATATAGATGTAATACGTTCACATACAGATATAATACGTTCACATGTAGATATACGTTCACATGTAGATATAATACGTTCGAATACAGATCTATTACATTCACATATAAATATAGACACTCATAGACATACATTCACATATAGATTCAATACACTCACATATTGACAGAATACGTTCGCATGTGGACAAAATACATTCACTTATAGATATACATTCACATGTACATTGGTAGCTTAACCCCTTAACTGCCACGGCAAAGACCTTGACCGTCAAATCTTCGCCATGGCATGACAGTTAAGGGGTTAAAAGTCTCGAAGAACCGAAACTAAAAATGTGGATCGAACCATAATTTGATTCAAGTTTTTGGTATCAATTTCTTACATCCCGAAAAATTGGGTACAAATACATTCACATATAGCTATATGATACCTTCACATGTAGATTTACATTAGCAAAATAGATATTATATGTTCACATATAGATGCATAAGCACATATAGATTCACATAGACATTTTAATATACACAAAAACATTTATGTGCATGCACATATACTGCACATGTGCTCATGTGCACATATGCAGGTAGATAATACGCAGCCAACGAACGATTTTCAAGTCCTCTTCTTTGTGTCGCGCACGAACCATTGAAATTAAACTTGGCTTATTCCGCTTTTAGATAAGAGAATATTTCTCCGCTTTTTTTTCTCCCAATCTTTTCCTTTTGGTAATTCCGCTCATAAAAAGAGGAATGGAAAAAAAAATTTATTTAAATGTTTCAACTCCATGGAGATAAAATTTTATTAATTGAATTTCGAGTCTCTCTCTCTCTCTCTCTATTCAGTGTATATAAAGTCTCGATGAATGTGAATAAGATAATATCGTGCGACTGGAGACAGAAAATAAAAAAAAAATCTTTTTTTTTAGCGAATAAAAATTCGCCAATCGGTGTTATATACTTTTTGACGTATTGTTTGCAGATTTTCACATAATATGGGAGGGAACAATGGACTTTTTTTTGTCCCTTGACTTGTGACTTTGACCTATAAATTTTACTTTTTTTTTCTTAAATTTTTTTTTTATCCTAAAAGGAGATTTCTGCTTTCTGTGACCTTAAATTTTGTTCTAAATTTGTTAGTTCTGTTGTGAATTTTGTTCATGTGGAACATTGAGAGAGTAAATTTTTGCTTCACCTTTATAACTTTGACCTGAATTTTACTGTTTTGATTCTAAATGCGATTTCGTGTTCGTCTTTTGACCTGAAACGAAAGTAAAATGTAGTTTATATATGCGAGTTGCTCGTTTAACGTGTAACATTAAATTTAATTGAAACCTTAAATAAGTAGAACGTATTTGACACTTAAAGTTAAATGAGTTTTGCTTAATTTCGATTTCATTCAAATGTTAAATAAGTAGAACTTATTTAACGCAATTTTGAAACAATATTTTATGTCAAACGAAAAATTTTAAATCGAAACAAACTTTATTTTAGGTCAAAGAAACAGACCAAATGTCAAAAATTAAATAGAACTTATTTACCTTTAAATGTTTAATAAATAGAACAATATTTGAATGAAATTTGAATGAAATCGAAATTAAGCAGAACTCATTTAATTTTAAGTGAATACGTTGCGTTTTGAAACGTTAGAAATGTATTTAACACTTAAAGTTAAATGAGTTCTGCTTAATTTCGATTTCATTCAAATGTTAAATAAGTAGAACTTATTTAACATTCAAAAAGAAATAAGTTTTATATAATTTTTACCAATTTTTCTGCTACTTTGACCTAAATTTACGTTTGAATTGTTTTAAAAATTGAGGTTTGACTTAAAATATATTGTTTCAAAATTGGAAGTGATTTCAAATTTTTAGTTGTTTTTAATACAACTTTGGTCCATTTTACCTAAATTTAACTTTCTTTCGCTCGTAAATACAACTATTGCCTTTTAATTTGAATCTTTGACATAACTTTTTAGTTGTTTTTAACACAACTTTGATCCATTTAACCTAAATTTAACTTTCTTTTGCACCTAAATACGACTTTCCTCTCCACCTGAGACTTTAACATAAATTTTTAGTTCTGTCTTTGACACAATTTTTGTCAATTTGACCTAAATTTAACTTTCTTTCGCTTCTGAATACAACTTTGCCTTTCAATCTGAATCTTTGACATAAATTTTAAGTTGCCTTTAATGCAACTTTAATCCATTTGACCTAAATCTAATTTCTTTTGCTCCTAATCAAAACTTCAGGTCTGATTACTAACCTAAAGTCACATTACGTTTGTGATTCAACAAAATTTGACCTCTACTTTTATTCACCTCGAATGAAATTTGCTTAAACTAAAAATTTCCTCTTCTACCAAAATAATAATGGTCAAAAATACCCGAAACTATATTTAATTTCCTAAATGATTCCTTATAGAAAGTTAGAAAAAAAAAATTCCCAACAACTAAAAGAAAGTGCCTGAAATTCATTTACAATCTGCTTTAATAAATAAACGTCCCTTATATGGAAATTCGTAAAGATTTGAATTGCACTTGTTCAACAACTCTTTACAACCATAGAATGCATCGAATTTCAAGAAAAGATCTATCGGTCTGTCTGTATGTATGTGTATGTGTACACGGGGTTGAGAATAAAAAATTCCAGCGAATAGAACTTTTTGACCGCAAAAAGAGTTTTCTCGCTTTTAGAAATGTTTGTAACTTTGACTTTTGAGAGTGTAACTTGCAATAGTAAAGAGGAAAGGGAAAATGCGACACTCTCTATTCGGGATTGGAGAGGGTTCGATGTGGGAATGTTTGTTGAGCGAACTTCCGAAAAAAAAAAATCCCAAACCCCTCGTACATTACGATTTCTACGATGCGCCGTTAGAGAAACGTTCCCCGACTTGTATGTAGGTATACTGACTGATAAAAAGCAAACGACATCACGCGAAGTAGAGAAGGAGAAGGAGAGAGAGAGAGAGAGAGAGAAAGAGAGAGAATTAGAGAAAAAGAGAGAGAAAGAGAGAAAAAGAGAGAGAAAGAGAGAAAAAAAGAGAGAGAGAGATAAAGGGCAATGCTGATGCTGGGGTTCCTTGAATTTCTTTTTGTTCTTATTCCCTTCTGCTTTATACACACACACTTAAAGAGGGGGGGGGGGGGGGAAAGAAGGAATGAAAGATGAAGAAAGAGAGAGAAAGAGGCATTGTTGGCGGCAAAAGGGCACAATTTACTTTAAAGTGCAGTCCTGCCCCAGTCATCTAAAGTACAACATGTGTGCAAGTGCGCACGTGCATCTAAACATTACCAACACGCACAAAATGAGGACGGACCACGATTTAACTTTATCCTTGAAATACGATAGTGGAAGGAAACTTCCGCTTATTTAGGACCGTGCGGTGGCCATCTCACTCTCACTCCTATATATATATAAAGGTTCTTATAAAAGGAGTCTAAAGAATCGAAATTCAACTCTCCATGAGTCTCAACTTTCAACTATAGAAAAAGTTTTTAAAGAGAGAGAGAACGGAGCGAGAAGAAAAGGGGTGGTATATATAGTCGGGTTTGGGGAATATCATCGTTTTAAAACGAATCTTTTAAAAAACAGAATCGTTTCTCTTCGAAGGCACACCGTTTTTTTTTTTAAGACACATTTCAGCAACGAAACAAGTAGCGGCCATATAATTTTCTCTCTCTCTTATTTTTCGCTTTTTTTTTCTTTGCCCTTTATGACTCTCTTGGAACGCGAAATAGTGTCTTCATTTTTCAGCATTTAGTTGCTTCTGAAATTATTACCGCAAGACGAAGAGGAGGAAATTTATTTTCGAAAAATTTGCTTCCACTGAGGTTTCGTCTTTATTCTGTTCCGAAAACAAAATGAAATTTGCGTTTTCTGTTCTTCTTATTTTTTTTCTTTTCTTTCTTAAATTTTTCTTCCTTTTCTTTTCTTTCTTATATTTTTCTTTTTTTTCTTTCTTAAATTTTTCTTTCTTTTTCTTTTCTTTCTTTTTCTTTTCTTTCTTAAATTTTGCTTTCTTTTTCTATTCTTTCTTATATTTTTCTTTCTTTTTCTTTTCTTTCTTATATTTTTCTTTCCTGTTCCCTTCTTTCTTATATTTTTCTTTTTTTTCTTATTCTTCTGCCTTTTTTTTCTCTGAATTTTATTTTTGAATCTAAACGAAATTATTCAATACCTTAATATTTTTCTAAAAATAATTTATGAATTTTAATTTTTCCAAATTTGTCCCTTCTGCTGAAGTTCACACAAAATAAATCCTTGTAAAAACGTTCTATCGAATAAAAGTTGAATATAGTCGAATATAACTCAGTTTTACAAATTTTTTATTCGGAATAAACTTTCGATGATTAGATTTAATTTCTAAAAACGTTACATCAAAAAATTCTGTTTCTAAAAATGTTCTTTAAATGAGATTTAATTTTCGAAAACTTTTTACGACTCAACTTTAATCTCGAAAAAAGTTTTCACCAATGAAACACATTTTTCAAAAAGGTTCGCCTTCAAGAAGTTGTATTATTGTTATTTTTTTAAAAATATTTTTCACTGTAAATTATTAAAAAAATACTGAGAAATTAAATAAATTTTTATTTGTAATAAATTATTGAAAGTAAACTGAAAAATTACCCGAATTTAAAAACTCATTTAACTTCTCAGTTTAATTTTAATAATTTATTGCAAATAAAAATTCATTTAATTTTACAGATTATTTTTCATAATACAAATAAAAATAATTAATTTAAATTTTAAAATAAAATTAAATTTAATTTAAATTAACTTAATTTCTTTGAATTCAATTTTTATTTGTATTATTAAGAGTAAGCTGATAAATTAAATGAATTTTTATTTGTAATAAATTATTTAAAGTAAACTGAAAAGTTACTTGAATTTAAAAACTCATTTAACTTCTCTGTTTATTTTTAATAATTTATTGCAAATAAAAATTCATTTAATTTCTCAGATTATTTTTCATAATACAAATGAAAATAATTAATTTCAATTTTAAAATTAAATTAAATTAAATTTAAATAAAATTTTTTTTTATTCTTAGTTTATTTTTAATAACACAAATGTATTATTATGAAAAAAAAGTGAGAAATTATCTGAATTTAAAATTAGTTTAAATTAATTTTAATTTTAATTTTTTTTATAATACAAATGTTTTATTAAAAATAAACTGAGAAATTAACTGAATTTTTAAATTGTATTATTAACAATAAACTGAGAAATTAAATAAACGGAGAAGTTAAATGAGCTTTTAAATTTGGGTAATTTTTCAGTTTACTTTTAATAATTTATTACAAATAAAATTTCATTTAATTTCTTAGATCATTTTTAATAATTTACAGTGAAAAACATTTTTCAAATACAAATAAAATAAATTCAAATACAATTACTAATGTATTATTAAAAATAAACTGAGAAATGAACTGAATTTTTATTTGTTTTATTAAAAATAAGCTGAGAAGTTAAATGAATTTTTATTTGTAATAAATTATTAAAAATAAACTAGGAAGTTAAATGAGTTTTTCAAGTGAATTAATTTCTAATTTTTTTTTTAATAATTTATTGCAAATAAAAATTCATTTAACTTTTTAGTTTATTTTTAATAATTTACAGTGAAAAATATGTTTCAAATACAAATAAAATAAATTCAAATACAATTAATTACAAATGTATTATTAAATATGAACTGAGAAATTAACTGAATTTTTATTTCTATTATTAAAAATAAGCTGAGAAGTTAAATGAATTTTTATTTGTAATAAATTATTAAAAATATACTGAAAAGTTAAGTAAATTTTTCTATTTCATAAATTATTTAAAATAAACTGGAAAATTAGATGAATTTTTATTCGTAATAATTTTTGTAGCGAATAAAAATAAATTCCCCAAAGTATACGTATATATTTTCGAGTTTTATTATTATTATTATGATTATTATTTTTTTTCACGTATATAGAAGGAATACACTAATACAGTTGCGTGTGGTCCTTCATATATTCATCCCACGAGAGATCAGTTTTACTTTTCGTCACTGAAATTCAATACTTGAAGCCTTAATGTGATGGGTGTTGATATCACCCGTGTCGCTTAACTTTCAAAGAGAAAAGGAAAAGCAAATAATACTTGAGATATGCCTTTCAAGAAGTGGCTCACTTTTAAAGAGTTCCTGTCAAGGGTCGCGATGAGAGGCTATCAATTAGCAGTCATGAAAAAACATTTCAATTTTAACTCACTCGTTATAAAACTCCTTGCCATTAATTTTAATTCTCATTACGTAATTCAATTTCTTCTTCCACTCCTCGAGAGTGTAAATAATATTCTCATCAACTCCAAATTCTTTTTTTATCGTCACTAACAATTAATTTCACATTTAATCATTTTTATTTAATAATTTTAATAATTTTAATAAATAATAATAAAAATAGATTAATTTAGGTACTTTAATATATTATTTTAACTCTATAAGAATTAAAATTTAACAATGAACAGAATTTTTTTTCGATTAATACTTTCAAAAATTATGCAAATAAATATTTAAGTGGAATAAAAATTTAATTTTGGTCAAAATTTTTTGATAAATAGAATTTAACTCTGATCTGACTTTTGACTATTTGAAAGTAAAAAGTAATTAATAATTTGAAAATAATTCTATTGCTTCATAATAATTTTTTTGCGTACAAATTTTACTAATTCGTAATAAAATAAAATATTTGTTGCAATATTTTTACAAACTAGCAATTTTGTCAAATGAAAATCATAGTAATAATTTTTTGTGCATAAAAATTTAATTTTGGTTTAAATTTTTTGGTAAATAGAATTTAATTTGACTCTTCGCTATTTGAAAGTAAAAAGGAATTAATAAGTTAAAAATAATTCTATTGTTTTATAATAATAATTTTTTTTTTGCATAAAAATTTCATTTTGATTTAAACTTTTTGATAAATAGAATTTAACTTTCATCTGACTCTTGACTTTTAGAAATAAAAAAGTAATTAATAAGTTAAAAATAATTCTATTGTTTCACAACAATAATTTTTATTGCTTACAAATTTTACTAATTAGTAAAATAAAATAAATAAATAAAAGTAAATAAATAAAATAAAAGCCTTATTTGAATATTTTTATAAAATAGCAATTTTGTCAAATGAATTGACAATTATTTCGTGAAAAATTCAAGCAATCTTAATGTTATTCAGGTCAAAATCCCCAAAAAAAATTTAGATAAATATCAATAAATAAATATTGTAAAAGCAAAATTTCGGGTCAAAAGTTTCAGATCAAGATAAAAATGTAACAAGTATAAAAATTGTAATTTTAAAGTTCTGGTCAAATTGAGAACGTAAATTTAAAATTTAGGTCAAAAAATCATATAAAGTGTGTGTAAAATATTACAAGCTTTCAGGATAAAAGTGTCAAAAAGTTTTTTTTTTGAGGGGGAGAATTTCATTCCATCAAAAACTTTAATATACTTAAAGTATTCAGAAAAATTTCTTCGAATTTTATTAAGTTTCAGTTGTGACATTTTTACCAGAGGAAATCTCTTTTGCGGTACATAGAAAGGAGGCAACGTGTTACACACGGTCTGAATGTTACTTTTCCTTTATTACGAAGGTTGCTGCACACATATATACACTTTTTTTTTGAAAAGGTATTTTTCAACGAGAGAATGCAGTTCACAATTTTTATTTACAAGAAATGTAAATTTTTCCTTGCATAACAATTTTATTTGGAAAAAATATTGTTTTCGTATGTATTATAAAAGATTGTAAAAAAAATTTGGATTTAAATAATGAAGAAGTAAATAAATAAATAAGTTAATAAATAAGTAAATAAGTAAATAAATAAATAAATATGTAAATAAATAAGTAAATAAATAAATATGCAAATAAATAAATAAATAAGTAAATAAATAAATTTATTTATTGGAGAATTTTTTTTATGTATATTTTATTATAATAAAAAATTTTTACGGGCGAGAATTTTACTTATTTGAAAAAATTGTTTCTTACAATTTCACTCAAAAAATTCTCACTTAAATATTCTAAATTTCAATATTATATATATATATATATATATATATATATATATATATATATATATATATATATTAATATATATATATATAATATATATATATATTATTATTATATATATTATTATATTATTTTATTATTATTTTACTTCCAAATTTCTAGCCCGTTTGTATTCTCAATAAATAAATAAATTTTACCCAAAATATTTTCACTTTCGATAAAAAAAATTACCACTTACAATTTCAGGAAAAATTTTCTTATTCAAAGTTTGGGTTCATTTGACGAAATTTAAAGTGAAAAAGAATTTCATTTAATTTTGTTTGAGTAGTGGAATTTGTTTAATAGTTTTAATCGGAAATTAAGAATTTTCTTAACAATTATTTCCAAGTTTAAAAAAAAATATCGTATTTGTTAATTATTGAAATTGACACTTAATTATTATAGAATTTTATTAAAATTAAAAAAAAATAATTGAATAACTTTGAAAGTTTTTATAGTGGATTAAGAAAAAAATCCAGTTATTTTGTGTGTTTTTTTAAATGTTGTATCGAATTTAGAAAAAATTCATTTCCTTTGTGTAATTATTTAGAATATAATTGAATTTTTAACAAAAATTTTATTATTTGAAAGAAAATTGAATTTTTTCGAAGGATTTATTAAAATTTTTAAAAGTAATTGAATTTTTACGAAAATATTATTAAATATTAGAAAGAATTGAATTCTTATACAAAATGTTATTAAAATTGAAAATAATTTAGGAATTAAAACAATAATTGAATTTTTACGAAAAATATTATTAAACATTAGAAAAAATTCAATTCTTTCATTAAATGTTATTAAAATTGTGTGAAAAATAATTAAATTTTTGCAATGGATTTTACTATTTCTAAATAGTATTTACTATTTTTTTACAAAATTTTTTAATAATCTTTGAATAATGTTAAAAATTTAGCGAAGAACTTTACTATTTATAAATATAATTAAATTTTAGCGAGTAATTTATTAAAATTTCAGAGAGAAATTGTGTATTCGATCGTGGAATTTTATTAAAACTTAGGTTTAAAAATAATTGAAATTTTTGCAACAAATTTTACTTTTTAAAAAAATAATTTTCTTTTTACGAAGATTATTATTATTATTTATAAAAAAAAATTGAATTCTTGCAAAGAATTTTATCAAAAAATTTGAGAATAATTAAATTCCTTCGAAGAATTTTCTGAAAATTTTTTAATTGACAATGAATTTTAATGTTTATAAATAAAATTGAATTTTTTCGAGAAATTTATAAAGTTTTTAGAAAATAATTGAATTTTTTTGAAAAGTTTTATAACGAATTTAGAAAAAAATTCAGTTGTTTAGTGCATTTCTAAATATTGTATTGAATTTAGAAAAAAAATCAATTCTTTTGCGTAATCATTTGTAAAGAATTTTGTCAAAGAATTTGAGAATAATTAAATTTCTTCGAAGAATTTTTTGTTGAAAATTTTAAAAATAATAATTAAATCCTTTTTAAGGGCAATTTTTTTAAATTTCCATTTAAATAATTGTGTTTCATAAATAATTTTAATTAAAAATTTAGAAAATAATTGAATTTTTCAAATAATTTCTTTTAAAATTGTAAAATAATCGTATTTGTTAATAATTGAAATCAAACACTTAATTATTATTTATTACATTTATGTTAAAATTTGAAACAGTAATTGAATTTTTCCGTGGAATTTTTCAATTGTTTAGAAAATTAATGGATTTTTTCAAAAAGTTTTACAACGAATTAAGAAAAGCAATTGGATTTTTTTGTGAAATTGTTTTGAAAGAATAATTGAATTTATTTTGCAAAGGCTTTACTAAAAAAAATCCACTTGTCGATATTCTTGATTTTAATTTTACCAACAAATTTTTACTTTTAATTTCTACCGCTTTTGTATTGTCTATAAAGTGTAAATAAATAAATAAATTCCACTCGAAAAAATACTTTCTCTTTCGATGAAAAAATTTTCACTTCCAATTACACCAATAACTTTTTTATTAAAAATATATTTTTTTATTCTTTTGTGCGAAATTGAAAGTGTTTAATTTTTTTTAATCAACGGTGAAATGTTTTTAAACTGAACTGAAAATACGTATTTTTTATTTTTCCTAAAATCAAGAGAAGAAATTTTTTTGGTAAAAATGAAAGTGTAAATGAAAGTGGAAATTATTTTGGTAAAAATAAAAGTGAAATTTTTTTGGTGAAAAAGTAAAAATGGAAATTTTTTGGGTAAAAAGTAAAAGTGGAAATAAAAGTAAAAATTTGTCTTGAGTGAAATTGAATGTTTCGGGAACAGAACCCAACATTAAGTTCACAGTAATTTAACCGAAATAAAGAAAATGAGAAAACAATGAATTTTCGTCACTAGGGAATAATCAGGAACTTAAGTTCGTGATTATTCCCCAGTGTCGAAAATTCCCTCGTATTAACCATTAACATATAGAGTGAATTCAAGTAGGAAAAAGAAAATACATTCCCGATAAATATTAAAGTGACAATTTTTTTTTCCTTGAATAAATAACACTACTGTATAGTGCGGATTCGGTCAATTGGCCGATTACGTAAATAGCAGTCATATTTTCCATCTTACATTCAGCTTAGAGAAATCGACGACCTACTGGAAAATTCCCTTGCTGTCGTTCGTCACATTCCGTATACTATCGACCGTTTCAAAAGGGTGCAGGCATGCTCTAACTTGCCCTTATGCTGCCACCCTCTATTTCCTCCTTTCTCTCTCTCTCAGTCACTCACTCAATAACTCACCTCTCTCACTCTGTCTCATTTCCCACCCAAACCCCTAAAACATATATCTCTTCCTATGCCGTCATCCTTTCCTCTCACCACGTAGTCGTGTATTACGTGCGTCTCCTCTCCCTTTTCTGCGCGCTGAATGCTTTATCCACTAACGTAACGATGTAAGAATAACTCCCCCAATTTAAATGGCGAAAATAAGGGAAATCTCATCTGTCACTGAATTCGATGTCTCTTCACTTTTTTTTACCCTCTCTCTCTCTCTCTCTATCGCCTTTGCCCTCTATTTAAATTAAATGTCACTAATGTAAAATGGGAGGAGGGGAAAAAAGGGCAATTTAATTCTGTAAACAAAAATTTAAACCGAATTATATGAGTCACATGAGCACTTTAGAATCTTGATGGATTATTTTATGTATAAAGTTACCCCCTTGTTTGCTAAATTTGTTTACTACTTTATTGTATTTTATTTCCTGAAGTCTGACGCAGCAATTCTGAAAATCGTCGCGAGAGCAGGGGGAAAAAATTCCCAGGAAAGCGTCGCCATATTGGATCCGCCATTTTGGATTTTTTTCTGACGCAGCAATTTTGAAAATCGGTGCGAGAGCAGGGGGAAAAAATTCCCAGGAAAGTGTCGCCATATTGGATCCGCCATTTTTAATTTTTTCTGACGCAGCAATTTTGGAAATCGGTACGAGAGCAGGGGAAAAAAATTCCCAGAAAAGTGTCGCCATATTGGATCCGCCATTTTGGATTTTTTTCTGACGCACTCAATTTTGAAAATCGGTGCGAGAGCAGGAGAAAAAAAATTCCCAAGCAAGCGTCGCCATATTGGATCCGCCATTTTTGATTTTTTGAATACGAAACGAAATTCATTTTTCTGAAAATAAATTTTTTTTCTACAACAAAATATTCAGAATAACATAATAACGTTATTAATAATAATAATAATTGATTATTAATTAGATAATTAATTAATTATAATAACTATTAATTAATAATAAATTCCGTTCAACTTATTAACGAATAATTTACATTAATTATAGTCGTTGTATTCCGGTAAACTGTTCGCAGTTTGAAGATAGTTGTTCTTTGCTTTTTTGTTTCCTACCATTTTTAGAAAAAAATTCAGTTATTTTGTGTTTTTTTTTTAAATGTTGTATCGAGTTTAGAAAAAATTCAATTCATTAGTGTAATTATTTTGAATAAAATTGAATTTTTGACAAGAATTTTATTATTTGAAAGAATAATTGATTTTTTTTAAAGGAATTTACTGAGATTTGAGAAAATAATTGAATTTTTTAGAAAAATTTATTGAAATTTTAGAAAATAATTGAATTTTTACGAAAAATGTTATTAAACATTAAAAAAAATTGAATTCTTTTACAAAATGTTATTAAAAATGAAAATAATTTAGAAGTTAAAAAAATTATCTAATTTTTATGAAAAATATTAAATATTTAAAAAAAAATTGAATTCTTTCACGAAATGTTATTAAAATTGAAAATAATTTAAAAATTAAAAAAATAGTTGAATTTTTACGAAAAATATTATTAAATATATAATACAAATGGAATTCATTCAGGAATTGTTATTAAAATTGTATTAACAATAATTCAATTTTAGCAAGGAATTTTATTGTCAATATATAAAATTGAATTTATTTCGAAGGATTTGTTAAAATTTTAGAAAATAATTAAATTTTTTCATAAAAAATATTATTACCAATTTTTAAAAAAATTAAATTCTTTCTTGAAATTTTCTTTAAATTGTATTAATAATAATTGAATTTTGACATTGAACTTTAGTGTTTATAAGAAAATTGAATTTTTTTGATAAATTTATAAAGTTTTTAAAAAAGACTTGAATTTTTTTTTAATTTTGTAACGAATTTAGAAAAAAATTCAGTTGTTTCGTGTATTTTTAAATTTTGTATCGAATTTACAAAAAAATCAATTCTTTTGCGTAATTATTTGGAATATAGTTGAATTTTTTACAAGCATTTTATTATTTAAAAGAGTAATTAAATTTTTTAGGATTTATTAAAATTTTTAAAAGTAATTGAATTTTTTTGCAAAATATTATTAAATTTTAAAAAGAATTGAATTCTTTCACGAAATGTTATTAAAATTGAAAATAATTTAGAAATTTATAAAATTATTTAATTTTCACGAAAAATATTGTTAAATATTAAAAAAAATTGAATTCTTTGACGAAATGTTTTTAAAATTAAAATAAAAAATAATTTAGAAATTTAGAAAAAATTGAATTTTTACGAAAAATATTATTGAATATTAAAAAAAATTGAATAAATTAAATTGAATTTTTTAGAAGAATTTATAAAAATTTTTTTAAATAATTGCATATTTATGGAAAATTTTAAACAATTTTTCTAGATTTAGAAAAATTGAATTCTTTCGTTAATTATTTTGAATATAATTGAATTTTTGTTAGGAATTTATTAAAATTTCGTAAAAAATCTTGAATTCTTTTGAATACTTTGATAAAACATTAAGAAAAAAATTGAATTTCGTCTTGAAATTTTTTATTAATAACTAAATATTTGAGAATGTTCTACACTATTTAGAAAAATATTTAAATATTTTCAAATGATTTATTAAAGTTTTATTTATTTATTTTTATTTATTTTATTAAATTTAGTTTAAGAACAATTTAATTTTTGCAAAAATTTTTTAATTTTTTTTTAAAATATTTGATTTCTTACAATGATTATTATTATTTATGTTAAAAAATTTGAATTCTTGTGAATATTTAAAAAAAAATTTCTAAAATGTATAAACAAGAATAATTAATTAGTGTATATTAATTAATAATTTGCTAGTTAGTTAATAATATCAATATTAATAATAATTAGTAACATAATTAATAAACAGAACAAAAAATAAAAATTCAAAAGCGAATTTGTTTTTAATAAAAGTAATAAATTAATAGTGAGCAAAAATTGTGAAATATAAAAAAATATTGTTTTCTTCAGAAGATAAGTTTCTTAAAATTGCACAATTTTAAAATTAAAAATAATAAAGAGAATCGAAAAAAAATCATATCAAGAAAAAAATAAGAAATAGTTTAAAATCGAATAATAAATAAAAAAAAGAAAAAAAATTATGAAAAAAATTAGAAAATAAGAATAAGAAAAAAAGGAAAGGAATAAAAACAGTAAATAATAAAAATTAAGGAAGAACAAATAAAAAGAAACAAATAATAGTCAATAAAATGAAAAAAAGAATAATTAATGTAATAAGAAAATTATAATGTAAATAATTATAATATATATTATAATTCCTTATTTATTCCTAATTCCTAAATAAAGAAAATAAAAAAAAAAATACGTCAAACTTTTTCACAACAAGAATTATTATAATCTAATTGGACAAACAAAAATCGTTTGGAAAACTTTTTTTTCTCCTCACCCACCATGGTTGTTACTTTATCGTTAATAAATTATTTTTAACCCGCGCCTCGCGAGACAACGACCCCCTTTGTTTATTGTGGACTTATTTCTTTTCACGTTAAAGAAAACTTCGCGTCACTTCAGACTTGAATAATTTAATAATTTTGCACGTCCCTGTAGAAAAATGAGAAACGAGAACAAACGAGAAGGGGGGGGGCAAAGGTGGGAGGAGACTATATACTTTTCTTGTCACATTTTAAAATATGTACTTTGGATCACCGCATAGGCTAATTTTTTTTTACCCGTGTATATTCGTGTCACTATTTTTTTTTTCTTTTCTTTTTTCCCCAGGTGAATCATAATCATAACTTTTCGAATTTCTTACGTCCACGCTCCAAGGAGTGTATAACAAGTTTTTTCCTTCTCTCTCAAATTTTTTTTTTTTTTCATTTACTCCCACCTTTTATAATAGCATTGCTGATTTTTATATTAGCTTCCCTCTCATGCATCTTTATTCAATCCTCGAGATGGGATGTTGTACCACACGCACTAAATAATGTGATTAAAATGAAAAACGAAAGGAAAAACGGTGGAGCAATATTTTTTCCACGAGAGTTAATTGAAAAGGGACATGAGAAAATTTTGTTAATTTTTTGTCGTTTTTCTATTAACTCTGTGAAAAAAATGTTAATAATAAAAAAACAGAATAAAACAAAATAAAATAAAAACAAATATAAAATAAAAGTAAATATAAAATAAAAATAAAAATAAAATAAAAATAAAATAAATATAAAATAAATATAAAATAAAAATAAAATAGTAATTAAATAAAAATATTATTTTAAAACTAGCAAAAAAAAATAAACAAATAGAAAAATTAATAAAAAATTGTTAAATAATTTATTTTATTTTATTTATCTTTTTTTGTACGAAAACAATTTGTTTACCTTTCAATTTCCAATTCTGTATTTCGAATTTAAATTTTATTATAATTTAGTTGAAATATTTACTGAATTTGATTTATTTTTAACTTTTCGATTCAATGTCAGCGTAGCCGAGTGGTAAAGTGCTTGTCATCGGTGAGTTACAGTAGAAAGTTCGATTCCCGCGAGCGGTGGGAATTTTTTAAATATTTATAAAATTCCATTTAATGTAAAAACATTATCGACATAAATACTATAAATAAATTAAATAATCAATTAAAAAATACAATTATCTGTATTCTATTTTCCTTATTTAATTAAAATTTTATTTAACACATTTTTTTTATTTTTAAAGAAAAATTCCCTCTCATTTCCTTTTAAATATTTTAAAAAGAAAATTTCTAAAAAAACAGTTTCAAAAAAAAACCTTTAAAAAGAATTCATTCCACAAATTACCGTCATCACTTTATTTTTCATTTAAGATAATTTAACAAATTGCTGGAAAATAATTCTCTTTATGTTACTTTGGAATTTTTTTTTCCTTTCTCACCAGTTGTCTGCTAGAAGAGGAAAGTAGGGAAAGAAGATTGAAAGCACTTTCAAAGATTGTATTTAGAAACTAAATTTATTTGAAAAATCGAAAAATACATTTATTTTCAATAAAAGGGAGAGGAAAAAAAATAATAAAATTGCAGTTACATTTTCACGAGTGACAATTTGGCAAATAATGTATATATAAAAACTGACAGTTGAATTAACTTTCATGAAAGTGATATAAAATTTTAATCACATACCATGTAGATATAGAAATCAAGTATAAAATATAATTATACTTTCTCGCGTAGTTTATTATTTTTAGATGATGAATATATTTCTTTTTTTTTATTGCGGAAATTTTAAAATGAAATGAAAATTCATTTTTCCATAAATGTCAGATGTAAAAATAAAAAATGTGTTATGGAAAAATAGAATTCGTTTTGATTTACAATTGTATGAATGAAGACAAAATATTTTATTTAAATTACGAGTTTTGTTTGTTTATTAGTCGGTAGAATATTTTCTTGTAGCGAATAATTTTTATTTGGATTGAAAAATGGTTTTTTTAGACCAAAATTTTAGTATTTTATTCTGTTAATATTTAATTGACTTAAATAAATGTTTTCAGGAATCGAGTAATTTTTATTTGGAACGAAAAAATTGTATTTTAGAACAAAATTTTAGTATTTGATTCAGTAAATATTTAATTGACTTAAAACAATATTTTCTTGAATCAAATAATTTTTATTTTGATCAAGAAAATTGTTTTTTAAACCAAAAATTTAGGATTTGATTCAGTAGATATTTAATTGACTTAAATATTTTCATAAATCAAATAATATTTCTTTTAATGAAGAAAATTTTGTTTTAACCAAAAATGTCAGTATTTGAATCGGTAAATATGTAATTAACTAGAATAAATTTTTTCACGAACTAGATAATTTTTATTTAGATCAAAAAAATTGTATTTTAACCCAAAATTTCATTATTTGAATAGGAAAATATTTAATTGACTTGAATAAATATTTTCATAAAACAAATCATTTTTATTTAGATCGAATAATTTTTTTTCTTCACCAAAAGTTTTAGTATTAAATTCAATCAATATTTAATTGACTTAAATATTTTCATGAATCAAATAAGTTTTATTTAGCTAAAAAGAATTTTATTTTAACCGTAAATTTCAAAATATGATTCTTCAAATACCATTTAATTGACTTAAATTAAAAGTAAATTATAATTAACGAGATAATTTACAATTACAATTACAATTATAATAAAAATTTAAAAATAATTGAATTATTATAAAAAATGATTTAATTATTATAAAAAATAATTGAATTATTATAAAAAATAATTAAATTATTATAAAAAATGATTAAATTAGTTAAAAAATTACTTGAACTGTAATTAAAAAAAAGAGAATATTTTTAATAAAATTATTCAATTAAAGAAATTAAGGAATTTTTTCCAAAAAAAATTTTGGAGAATTTTTCGATTGCTATTTGCGCGCTATATTAATGTAATTGGAATTCCGTTAAAATAATTGAATAGGAACTTTTCATCTCGGCAAATATAAGGTATAAGGAATAATGTAAAATAAGAGGAAGAAAAAAATTTAACTTCTACTTTACGTAATCGGCCTATATTGACTATATGAACTATCCTCATTCACTATACCAATATTATATGTATACTTCTAAGAAACTTGAATATTTACCATATTCTTTATTGCCTTTTACACGTAAACGATATTCACAAAGATTCCCTCTCTCCTTTTTGTTTCAGGTATGTACTTTGTTGGCTCAACTCATTTCACATTCATCCGTGAATAATACATATTCCTAATCTCGTAAGTAACTCCTTGCTCTTGTCGTTTTGCCGAAAATTAAACTTTACTAAACAACTTCTGACATTTGAATTGCGTGAGTGTGTGTGTGTGTGTGTAAACTTGCGAGTCTAAATTTTCCCTTTTTTTGCTTTTTCCAGTTTTTTTCCGCGTCTATGCAAAATTTATTTCTGTACAATATTTTTTACAGGAACTTTTGACAAAAATTCATTTTGAATTTCTTTAATGTAGAAAATATTGTTTTTGACTTCTTTTTAGTGTAAAAAAGTTGATTTTAAATTTTTTTTGTAAAAAAATTGATTTTGAGTTTTTTGTAATGTAAAAAATTGATTACAAATTTTTTTAATGTAAAAAAATTGTTTCTGAATTCTTTTAATGAAAAAAATTAGGTTTTGAATTCTTTTAATGTAAAAAATTAGATTTTGAATTTTTTTTAATGTAAAAAATTTGATTTTGAATTATTTTGAATGTAAAAAATTTTTTTTTAATTCTTTCAATGCAAATAACTTTTTTTTGAATTCTGTCAATGTAAAAAAAATGTTTTCCAAATTTTTTTAATGTAAAAAAAAATTGTTTCTGAATTCTCTCAATGAAAAAAATGGTTTTTGAATTCTTTTAATGTAAAAAATTAGATTTTAAATTTTGTTTTTGTGTAAAAAATTTAATTTTGAATTATTTTGAATGTAAAAAAATTTTTTCTGAATTCTTTCAATGCAAAAAATTTGTTTTTGAATTCTGTCAATGTAAAAAAATTGTTTTCCAAATTTTTTTAATGTAAAAAAAATTGTTTTTGATTTCTTTCAATGCAAAAAACTTGTTTTTGAATTCTTTCAATGTAAAAAAAAATGTTTTCCAAATTTTTTTAATGTAAAAAAATTGTTTTTGATTTCTTTCAATGAAAAAAAAAAAATGGTTTTTGAATTTTTTTTAATGTAAAAAAATTGATTTTGAATTTGTTTTTAATGTAAAAAAATTTTTTTAAAATTCTTCTAATGCAAAAAACTTGTTTTTGAATTCCGTCAATGTAAAAAAATTGGTTTTCAAATTTTTGTAATGTAAAAAAATTGTTTTTGATTTCATTCAATAAAAAAAAATTGTTTTTGAATTCTTTTAATGTAAAAAATTAGATTTTGATTTTTTTAATGTAAAAAATTTGATTTTGAATTATTTTGAATGTAATCAAATTTTTTCTGAATTCTTTCAATGCAAAAAACTTGTTTTTGAATTCTTTCAATGTAAAAAAAAATGTTTTCCAAATTTTTTTAATGTTAAAATTGATTTTGAATTTTTTTTAATGTAAAAAAATTTTTTCTGAATTCTTCTTATGCAAAAAACTTGTTTTTGAATTCTTTCAATGTAAAAAAAAATGTTTTTGATTTTTTTTAATGTAAAAAAACTTGTTTCTTAATTTTCTTTGAGTTTAAAACAAAAAACTGTTTCATTCTTACACAAAAAAATATTTTATTTAAAGCAATTATAATTTTATTTGTGTCGAACAAATAAAAAATAAATTTCGTCTCAGAAGGTACTAAATTATTTATTTGCTTTTTAATAATTTATATTTTCGAAGGAAAAATTTATTTCGCGCGAATAACATTTTTAGCTGAACTAGAAATAAAATTTATCTGAAACAAATAAATAATTCAGTCGTCTCTGAGTCCAATATATTCTCCTTTTGGGTTTAAATAAAATTTTATTTGTCTTCAAGTTTTATTTGTGTCGAATAAAATTTTTATCTAAGTTTAAATTACTAAAATCAAAAGAAAAATAAAAAACTATAGAAAGTAAAGTAAAAAAATAATAAAGTAATATAAAAAATTAAAAGTAAAATAAAAAATCATGAAGTAAAATAAAAAATTATTGTGAAAAAAATATTTTCAAAAAATATTTTCAAAAAATAATTTTTGACACATTCGGAAGTTTTACAAACAGAGAATCTGATACGAAGTATTTTATTAACTGTATTTATTATATTCGTTTGTTTGCATAAAATCGAATGAGATAAGCTTTTGTTGCAAATTTTTTTTTTTTTTGCTTTTTACTTTATTATTCTATTTTCAAACAATATGAAGAGAACAAGTAAAATGAAATAATTTATTTATTTTTAACGAATGCTCCTAGGGCCTCTGGGGTTAGAACCATTGACTGTGATGATAACTACTCAGCAAAAAAATTGAGTTAACATATACGTTTGTATATACAACTACTGTCAGTGAATTCTAACCCTAGAGGCTCCAGAAATCTTTGTTCAAAAATTCCATTGAGAGTTTAAAACGTGAACATTTTTCTACTATTTTTCATTTCTACTATTTTTATTTACTGCATTTTTTAATATTTTAAAAATATTTTTGAAAATATTTTTTTAATAAGTTAAATTAAATATTAAAACGGTTATTATTTTTACTTTCTCAACGATTATTATTTTTTTTCTCCTATTTTTATTTATAACGGTTTACAGTATTTTTGTTTTTTAATTTTGAATTTTCAGTATTATTACTTTTTCAATAAAAAAATTAGTTATTATCTCTCTAAATTTTAAATAGTAAAAATGTTTACTAATTTGAATTAGTGACTGACTTTTTGCTTTTGGATTAGTAAAAATTTACTAATAAATAGTCATTTTTAGTAATTTATTTTTGAATTACTTTTTGCTTTTGAATTAGTATAAATTTACTAATAAATGGTCATTTTTAGTAATTTATTTTTGATATAGTTTTTGCTTTTGAATTAGTATAAATTTTCTAATAAATAGTCATTTTGTACAATAAATAGTCATTTCTGTTCAAATGGGATCGTTTGAACCCGTGTAAGATTGAATAAATAAATAAATAAATTTTTAGTAATTTATTAGTAAAATTTTCTAATTTAAAAAGTCAGTCACTAATTTAAATTAGTAACAATTTGTACTAATTCAAATATAGAGAAATGAAAGTAGTGATAAAAAATTATTATTACTTTTATAATTACTAATTTTATTATTGTTTATTATTTCTATATTTTTATCATTTCTATTAATTATTTAATTATCTATTGTTGTTTAAAGAAAAATTATTATTTATTTTTCTTTTATTGATATTAATTTATTAATATTTGCAAATATTTTTTTCTAATTTTTCTTGCTGTTTTATTTTATTTATTATTCCAATAAATAATAATAGTAATTTAATTCCCACGTGTGAATTTGGACCGAAATTTTTGAGCTTATCCACTTGATCTGTAAATTTTGACTTGTATTCGGCTCAACTATTGAGAATTATGAACTTTTGACCCTAAATTTTCAGTTTATACCTTTGGATCTGTGTCTTTGATCTAAATTGAGCCTCTCAATTCTAACACTTGGAGGGTTTACTATAGAATTGTGAGGTTCAATTTTGAAGCTATTTTGAAGCTATTTCCCGATATTGACCTGTTGACTGCTTCCAAAATTTTGAAGTTCACAATTTTCAATCTGTGACTCGATTTCTGTTTTTTATTACAAATTTATTATAAAATTACGACTAAAAAAGAAAATTTTTTTTTCCTAATTTTCAAGGTTTTTAATTTAAGGATTTAAAAAAAAAATTATTTTTAGTATTTAGTCAATTTTTAAATATTTTAGTATTCGATTATTTTCTTACACATTTTTTCCAGAAATAACAAATTGAGTCCAAACGTCAATAAAAACGTTTCTTAGCAACATTTTTGATTCTTTTGTTTATCTCAATTTGATACTTTTAGAAAAACTTTGCATTTTTTTTTTGGCAAAGTTTTTAGTATTTAGTACTTCGTATACTTTTTTTTTATTATTCGTACTTCAGAAATTACTGTTCTCAAAATATAAATCAGTTCAATCAGTTCAATATAAATAAATTTATAGCAAAAATAAAATTAGTCACTGATTCAAATTCAAATTTTACTAACAATTATTTATGTTTTACTAATTAAAAAGGGGAAAAAAATTCCATGAAAATTACTCTCTAAACAAAAATTAGTAAAATTTTACTAAAAACAAGTGAAGTTTTGACTAATTTTGTTTTAGTAAAATTTTACTTAAAACAAGTGAAATTTTGACTAATTTTGAGTAAGAGAGTAATAATTAGTTTTTTTACAAGTAAATAATAATAATAATTCTAATAGCATATGATAATTGCTACATCAAAAGTCAGTTAAAATTTTACTAAAAATTATTTATCTTTAACTAATTCTAATTTGCTAATTTTATTATTATTATTTATATTAATATTATTATTATTATTATTATTATTATTATTATTATTATTATTATTTTAATTATTTTAATTATTTTAATTATTTTTATTATTTTTATTGTTATTATTATTATTATTTTAACTATTTTTATTATTATAATTATTTTTATTATTTTTATTATTATTAATATTATTATTATTGTTATTTTAACATAAAATTAATAAAATTCTACTATAAAATTACTAAAATTCTTCTATACAATTAGTGAAATTCTACTAAAAACATACTAACATTTTACTAACAATTAGTCATATGTTTTAAATTCAGAATGAAAAGAGTCGTTAATCAAAATTACTAAAAATTAATAAAATTAGTTTCCGTTAGTAAAACTCTACTAATTCACATTTAGAAAATACCATTTAAAAAATACTACAAATACTATTTTGCTTCTCCAAAAAAGGAAACCTCCGATTCGTCAATATTTATTTCCCCCTCTACCCTTCTCTCTCTATTTACACTAGTTAATTTTCCCTTTATTTAACTTTACTATACTTTAAAAAAAAACATTTTCCCTCTTTTTCTCTTTTTCTTCTTCTTCTCTTTTTTTTATTTTTCCTTTTTTTATCAACTTTTTCCATTGATACGTGAAGTGCTCTAAATATTTGAAGGATAAACTGAAAGCAAATATTGAGGTACAAAACCACACGCGATCAAATAAACTTTTCAAGAAAAGAAATGGCCTTTTCTCTATCTCTCTAATGGTATAAAATAGTAGTGAATTTAATGAACTAATGAAAAAGTATGGGAGTTAAATTAAACACCAAGAGGGGGGTAATGTTTGTAAATTCTTAATTTAGCTGATGTAGAGGAAAATCGACTTGACGGATAGTTGGAAAGTCTATTTGATCAACTCTCTAAGTTTTATTGCTGGCTATTTGCTGCTAATTGATTCCTTTGGCTTGGGACACGAGCGAGGGAATTAAAAATAGGAAGAGAAGCAGAATGGTTAAATAGAAGAAAAACTAAGGCGCAGAGAAAAAAAAGAAAAAAAAAACTTGGAGGAAAACTTGCAAAAAAAAATAAAATTTCTTTTCTTATTTATATCGTCTTTTTTGCTAATGTTTCTCTTCTTTTCTGTTTTTCTATTTTTCAACTTTTTTTCTTTTCTACTTTTTAAAAATTTTATTTTTTCTACTTATTTTTCTTTTTTATTTTCTATTTCTTCCCTTTTTTCCATTTTTCTTTTTTATCTTCTATTTCTTCCCTTCTTTTCTATTTTTCTTTTTTATCTACTTCTTCTTTTCTTTTATATTTTTCTTTTTTCTACTTCTTTTCTATTTTTCTTTTTCTCTACTTCTTCTCTTCTTTTCTATTTTTAATAAAAGAAAGGGAAAAATAGAAGAAAATGAAAAAACGAGAAAACTGGAAAGGGAAAAATGGAAAAGAAAATAAGTAGAGATGGAAAATAATAGAAAAGGGAAATTGCTGGAAAGGGAAGAAAACAAAAAGGAAAAATAGTAGAAAAACGATACAAATAGAAAAATAAAACTCTGGAAAAGCGAAGAAAATTGAAAGTTTAGAAGTGAAGAAAAATAGAAAAGAGAAAATTTAAAAAAGGAAAAGATGAAATAGAAAAGGAAAAATGTAGAAAAAAAAATAGAAGAGGAAAAAAGTAGAAAAGGGTTAATATGGAAAAAAATTATATAAATTAGAAAAAATGTAGGAATAGAGGAAAGAAAATAGGAAAGGGAAAAATAGAAAAAGAATTAAAATAGAAAAGGGAGAAAATAGAAAAAGAATAAAGTAGAAAGAAAGGGATGAAAAAGAGAGAGAGAAAAGAATAGAAAATAGTAGAAAGAAAAGTAAGGAAAAAATAGGAAAAGAAAGAAAATAAAATAGAAATAAAAAATAGAAAAGGGGAAAAATATAAAAAAAGAGAAAAGTAGAAAGAAAAACAATTACAAGGAGAAAGTAGGAAGTCGAAGTAAAAAATAGAAAAGGAGAAAAATAGAAAAAAGGGAAAAGTAGAAAGAAAAGCATATAACAAAGAGAGAGTAGAAAGTAGAAAAGAAAAAATATAAAAAGAAAAAATGAAAAAGGAGAAAGAAAAGTAGAAAAGTGAGAGTAGAAAGTAGAAAGAAAAGTAATGAAGAAAAAATGGGACTAGAAAAAGGAAAAAAGGGGAAAAATAGAAAATAGGGAAAAGTAGAAAGAAAATAATATAACAAAGAGAGAGAGAGAAGAAAATAGAAGTAAATCATAGAAAAGGGGAAAAATAGAAAAAAATAGAAAAGTAGAAAGAAAGAAAATTTAATAAGAGAGAGTAGAAAGTAGAAAAGAACAAATGGAAAATGAGAAAAATAGAAAAAAAGGGAAAAGTAGAAAGAAATTAATATAACAAAGTGAGAGAGTAGAAAGAAGAAATAAATAATAGAAAATGGGAAAAATAGAAAAAAGGGAAAAGTAGAAAGAAAAGAATATAACAAAGAGAGAGTAGAAAGTAGAAATAAATAATAGAAAAGGGGAAAAATAGAAAAAAGAGAAAAGTAGAAAGAAGAGGAAATTACAAAGAGAGAGTAGAATATAGAAACAAAAAATAGAAAAGAAAAAAATAAAAAAGGGAAAAAGTAGAAACAAAAGTAGAAAAGTGAGAGTAGAAAGTAGAAATAAATAATAGAAAAGGGGAAAAATAGAAAAAAGGGAAAAGTAGAAAGAAAAGAAAATTACAAAGAGAGAGAGTAGGAAGTAGAAAAGAAAAAATAAAAAAGGGAAAAAGTAGAAAGAAGAGTAGAAAGTAGAAAGAGAAGTAAAGAAGAAAAAAATGGAACTAGAAAAAGGAAGAAAAGGGGGGAGAGGGTGTGGGTGGATGGCGACCGGGAGGAAAGGGAGAAGGAGGATGAGAAGGAGGAGAGAAACTTTCATCACTTCTCCTGAGGCAAAGTACATAACTCGGTCGGATGTCTCTTCTTGAGCTCTCCTTGCCGCCCTTAAATAGTTAAACGGTCAAAGGGGAAGTTTTCCCCGTATATACGTTCGACAGGAATTTACAACGCGGTCAAACCGCGTGGTGAAAACTTTATGTTTCCATTTATTTTCGTTAACCAGTTCGCTTCGACGGACGCTTTACGAGCGTTCTGTCACCGTCGTGTCCTCTCTCTCTCTCTTTTCGTATATGTGTGTGTGTTTGTATGTAACGATATACGCATGCCTGGAAGAGGCGGTACTATAAAAATTAATGTTCAGGTACTTGCAACCCGCGGGGGTTGGATGATAAACCGACACTGAGTGTACTAGACGCTCCGTTAGTTCTTTGACCCGAACTGACACGATATTCTCTCGTTTCGTAACTTTTCTGTATTATAGCCTGGATTGCGTGCAAGGTCGTTTTCGAGTCCAAATTCTGACTCTCTTTCTCTCTTTTTCTCTTTCTCTATGTTTTTTTTTACTATTTTTTCCCCTTTTTTCTATTTTTCCTTCTTTCTCTCTTCTTCGCTTTAGAGAGAAAAAATGAGCTCTCTCTTTTTTTCTTTCTCTATCCCTTTTCCTATTTTTCCCCCTCTTCCTATTTTTCCCCTTTTTCCTATTGTTTTCCTTCTCTCCTTGTTCTTTTTCTCTACTTTTTTACTATTTTTTTCCTTCTCTCTCTTTCTTTTTTTTCTTTCTCTATTTTTTTCACTATTTTTACCCCTTTAATTTTATTTTTTTCCTTCTCTCTCTCTTCTTCGCTTCATATAGAAAAAAAGAAGCTCCCTCTCTCTATTTTTCTTTCTCTATCTTTTTTACTATTTTTTCCCATTTTATTTTTATTTTTTTCCTTCTCTCTCTCTTTTTCGCTTTATAGAGAAAAAAGGAGTTCTCTCTCTCTTTTTTTCCTTCTCTATTATTTTTACTATTTTTCTCCCTTTTTCCTATTTTTTTCCTTCTCTTTTTCGCTTTATAAAGAAAAAAGGAGCGATTAAGAAAGAGAGAGAAAAAAAATAGAAGATAGTAAGAGAGAAAAGAAGAAAATAAATAGAAAAGAGTGAGAAAAAAAAGAAAAAAATAAGAGGGAGAAAATAGAAAATAGAGAGAAAGAAAAAGTAGAGAATAAATAAAAGAAAGTAAGAAAGAAAAGGGGAGAGTAAGAAAGAAAAGAAGATAGTAAGAGAGAAAGAAAAAAGATAGTGAGAGAATAAAGAAGAGAGAAAGTAGAAAAAAGTGAAAATAGAGAATAAAGAAGAGAGAAAGTAGAAGATAGTGAAAAAAAAGAAGAGAGTAAGAAAGAGAGAAAGTAGAAAAAAGTAAAAATAGAGAATAAAGAAAAGAGAGAAAATAGAAGATAGTGAGAAAGAAAAGAAGAAAGAAAGAAAGAGAGAAAATAGAAAAAAGTGAAAATAGAGAATAAAGATGAGAGAAAATAGTGAGAAAGAAAAGAAGAAAGTAAGAAAGAGAGAAAATAGTGAAAGAGGAAAGAAAACAGTGAAAGAAAAATGAAAAGAATGAGAGTGTGAGAGAGAGAGAGAGACAGAGTAGCGAAGAGAGTAACACAGAGAGAGCGGGAGAGGAGAGAGATTGTTCTCTAAATTTCTTTCACGGAAAATCCACTCTAATGGAGTGAAATCTCTCTTCGAGATAAAAGAGAGCTTTTCCCGTTTAGAGTGAAGCTTTTCTCTGCCTCTGCGAGAGAGCGCAAGGGGCGAGGGAGAGAGAAGGGGGGAGGAAAGGATAACACGTAACGTGACACTTTTATACTGCAACAACAAATGGTTAACATTTTTGTTGAAAATATTTTTCTTAATAAACGTGAAAATTTATATTATCCCTCACTCTCTCTCTCTCTCTCTCTCTCTCTCTCTCTCTCTCTCTCTCTCTCTCTCTCTCTCTCTCTCTCTCTCTCTCTCTCATTAATTGCAGAGTAAAAATAATAGAAATAAAAATAATAATAATAATAATAAAACTAATTGTAAATACGTGTTATTAAATTTTCCCCGCTTTCATTCTCTTTATGAAAGAAAAATTATTTTATATAATTCTTTTCTGAAACTCTGGTTAAAAAAAAAAATTTCACTCTATTCGCAGAATTTTTAGGTATTTTAGTCGAAAATTTTACTAATCTATGGAGAAACTTTGCAACTATTTTAGTAAAATTTTAATATATTCAAAATATTTTGATATTTGAGAAAATTTTTTTACAAATTTTCCAAACTTTTGGTAACTGTAGTAAAAATAAAAAATAACTATAGTAAAAATGCAAAATTGTAGCACATTTTAGCAAAAAATGCATAAAATAGAATTTTTCTGGAAATAAAATCGTTATTGTTTCTTGGGGATAAAATTGAAGAAATTTTTCTACTTGTTTGGGTCAATATTCTTAATAATTAATTTTTAAAAATTTTAAATATTAGTAGAAATTAGAGAAATGTCAAAAAGCTCGATTTTAATATAAATTTTAAACTTTGAGGTCACGAATTGTAAAAAATTGAAGGCAGAAAATTTTCGTTTAGGTAAAAAAACAAAATTTTTAGGCCAACAGTCGTGGAAATTTAGGTAAAAATAAGGAATAGTATAGTAGAAATTCAAAATTGTAATCTATTATATCTCCCTAGATATATTAATTATACCAAGTTTTTTAGTAATAAATTTGAAAAAAGGATAAAACTTTGTATAAATACTCAAAAAATTTAGATTTGCTGATAAAAAAAAGTAGAAAAATACGAATTTAAACTTAGAAAAATACATATTCCAGTTAATTCGTGGGAAATTTCTTGTATTTTTCTAGTGAATAAATTTTCTCCTTTGGTACGTGAAATACTGTAAAAATTGAACTAAAACCTACAGCTCTTTAGAAAAAACGGAAAAAATATAGTAAACTACATAAAAATAACATAAATTTTATCTTTTTAGGGTCGAAAATTTAGAATTTTTATAATTATTACTTTTTATGTTAAAAACTGATTTAAATTTATATTTGAAATTGACGTAATTTGTACCTGGAAGTCAAAAAATGCAAACATTATGGAGAAAATTAAAAATTTTCAATTTTTATTTTATTTTTACAATTATTAATTAGCAGCAAATTTTGTTGTTGTTTTAGTGAAAAAATTCATCTTTCCGTAGGTCGAAATTTGAAAAAAAAATTGTCTTTAGGTCTACAATTCTAAAAATTTTCTATTCAACTTCTTGTTGGTCGAAATTAAAAAATAAATTTGTCTTTAAGTCAATAATTTAGAAAATTTTAGTAGTTAATTTTTTTTGTAGGTTGAAATAAAAAAAAATTTAATCGTTAGGTCAATAATTTTGAAAATTTTAGTAGATGAATTCATCTTCTCGTTGGTAGAAATTAAAAAAAAATTTAGTCGTTAGGTCAATAGTTCTGAAAATTTTAGTAGAAATAGAATAACTATTAAAAAAACTACCACTAGGTATGTTAAATTTTATCTTCAAAATTTTAGGTCTAATATTAAAATATTTTAAGCAACAGAATTTTAATTTTTTTGGTCACTATTTTTGTGAAAATTTAAAAAAATACAAGTAAAAATAAAGAAACTATTAAAATAGCGACGAGTATGGTAAATTTTAGCTCTTGGGGTCTGAAATTATAAAATTTCAAACGAAGGCTATTTTAGTTTTTTAGATAAATTTTTGAAAGGATTTAACCGAAAGCAAGTAGAACTAAAGGAACTATTAAAAATTTAAGAGTGTGGTAAATTTTTGCTTCTTTTGATCTCGAAGAAGTGGAAGAAAAAAATTTTACGTTCTAAGGTTAATAGTAGAATAAAATTAATCAGATTTTCTAAAGATATCAAAGTGAGACAAAAAAGAAGGTAGAAAAAGTATTGTGAAGCAACAATTTTTCTATTTTGTCTGAATTTGAAAAAAATTGAGACAAAAAACGTAAAAAAATTTTATTTAGCAACAATTTTGGTGTTTTTTTCTGAATTAGATAAATTGAGCCGAAAAACGTAGAAAAATTATTATTTAGCAACAATTTTGATGTTTTTTTTCTGAATTAGATTAAATTGAGACAAAAAACGTAGAAAAAATATTATTTAGCAACAATTTTGATGTTTTTTCTCTGAATTAGATAAATTGAGACAAAAAACGTAAAAAAATTTTATTTAGCAACAATTTTGATGTTTTTTCTGAATTAGATAAATTGAGCCGAAAAACGTAGAAAAATTATTATTTAGCAACAATTTTGATGTTTTTTCTCTGAATTAGATAAATTGAGACAAAAAACGTAAAAAAATTTTATTTAGAAACAATTTTGATGTTTTTTTCTGAATTAGATAAATTGAGCCGAAAAACGTAGAAAAAATATTATTTAGCAACAATTTTGATGTTTTTTTTCTGAATTAGATAAATTGAGACAAAAAACGTAGAAAAAATATTATTAAGCAACAATTTTGATGTTTTTTCTGAATTAGATAAATTGAGACAAAAAACGTAAAAAAAATATTATTTAGCAACAAATTTGCTATTTTATAGTAGTAGAAAGTTAATAATAAAAAGTTATTAAAAATTAAGTAAAGTAAAAAATTCTCAAGTTATTAAAAATAGAGTCAATTGTAAAAAAAAATGTTTGTGTTGGAAAATTATTTGTATTTTTCCCCACACAATGCAAATTCCTGGTAAGTGCAACAAACCGACTTCGTTACTACAACAATTGATACAGTTCCACTCAATTTCAAAAAAAAAAAAAAAATTCCAGTTACTATACATAATACAAAAATATGGATAATCTTCATATTGAACACTTGTGCCGTTAATGCGCTTGCGTTGCATTCCACTGAGCAATAATGCGGTTCACTGATCCCAACGCTGTCACCTCAATAACACGACATGTGTAGCAATTTTAGAAAAGCTTGACACATTTCCAAATTTTGTTTGCACCTTTTTATAAGTTCACCCTGTTCCACCACTTATATAATCTAGGACAAATATATTTCCAGATCTTTTTCTTTTTTTTTTTTAACAAACACACCAAAAAGGTTTCTTTAATAGAAACTGAAAAACATCGCAAAAACTATAAATATAACTCAATGTATGGCAATATAAAGAGCTAAGTTTATTGAAAATACTTCTAAGGTTTTTCGGTTTCTTTTCAGGAAAAAATAGTGCTTTCCCTTTTTGTTGTATGGCATTAGAAGAGAAAATCTCTTCGAATGGATAATCTTGCCTTTTTTTCCTGTGTGGCTTACACTGGGAAATATAACAGATGTTTTCTCAAATACTTACTCTGTTGATATACTTGGACAAGGAGAAGAAAAAAAAGAAATTTTTCTCATCAGTTCATTTGTTAGGAAGATATTTTTTTTTTTTTGGTAATTTCTGCTAAAGAATAATCAAAATAGAGGACTTGTTTTTTTTTTTTATTGATTTTTGCAATATTCTATAAGCCGATTGAGTTTCGAATTTTAATCTGAAATTCTTTAGCTTGTACGTTATATCCGAGAAACGATATGTTTCGACACTTTGAAGTTGCTCAAAAGAAATGTTTCCTTTTTGCACACCACTACTGTGCTGGAAAATAGAGTTGGTTTGCTGTTGGTTTTTTTTTTTTTTTTTTTTTTTTTTATATATAGATTGAACGTCTTATTGGTTAAGAAAACCAATTCCATTGAGCGTCTCGATCAATCATTTAGTTGACTGGTCCAGAGTATAGGTGTCCTTAATAAAAGTGACGCGCATCTATAAAATTATCAGAAAGTAAATAAAAAAAAAAAATTGGAAAAAAGAAGATACCTGTCCTTTTTTTCTATATCACCTGCGAAAAATATTCCTCTCGACAGAATTAGTTACTTGTTCTTTTCAAGATGAATCACTGTTCACCACAGCTTCTTCAAATTTCAATCAATTTTTCATTTTTGTCTTGATTGAATTATTTAAAAATTTTTCTTTTCGAGAAGTTTTACTTCTTTCACTAATTTTTACTTTTTTGAACTTCTTTCAATTTTTATTTGATTAAAAAATGTTATTTTCATAGTAAATAAGTATTTATAGCTACTTATTGCTACTTATAGGTTTTTATAGCTGCTTATAGGAACTTAATAGTAGTTTTAGGTATTTATTGGTAGTTTTAAATACTTTTAGGTAGTTTTAGGTACTTTTAGTAATTTATAGCTACTTATAGATATACTTAAAGGTACTTTTAGGTATTTATTGGTAGTTTTAAATACTTTTAGGTACTTTTAGGTATTTTTAGGTATTTATAGCTACTTATAGGTATACTTAAAGGTAGTTTTAGGTATTTACAGGTACTTTTAGGTGGTTTTAGGGATTTATAGGTAGTTTTAAATACTTTTAGGTTGTTTTAAATACTTTTAGGTAGTTTTATGTACTTTTAGGTAGTTTTATGTACTTTTAGGTAGTTTTATGTACTTTTAGGTAGTTTTAAATACTCTTAGGTTGTTTTAAATACTTTTAAGTAGTTTTATGTACTTTTAGGTAGTTTTAAATACTTTCATCTAGTTTTAGGTACTTATAGGTAGTTTTAAACATTTACAGAGGTACTTTTATGTAATTTTAGCTACTTTATGGTAATTTTAGTCATTTACAGTTATTTTTAGTCATTTACAAGTATTTTTAAGTACTAAGATCAACTTTGAACTATTCATCAGGTATTTACAAAAAAATACTGATATAAATTAAATAATTTCTCCTCCTCGGTCAAAAAAACCTATTTTTGAACTCTTCCCCCAATCACTGGAACAATTTTTGCAAAAGTTGATTCAAAAACAGTTTAGAAGATTTTTATTCCTAAAAATTGGTGAAAAAAAATCCCCCCCAGGGACAGATTTGATAGAATGAGAGAGAAGTTTAGTATTTTCTTCTTTGAAGACCTTTTTCCGGGGGGGATGAAAAAAAAAACTCGAGGTAAAAAAAAAAACTTGACATTTTTGTTACTCATTTTTACCATTGAGAATGGAGCCCCAAGGTCTGGATATAACTTTCTCAAATTAACTTGCACTTCCATGGAAATATATTCTGAACAGAGAATATGTAAGTTATGAAATATGTAGATTTTTCCCCTGACTTATGGTTACTAAATCTCATGTTTTACAGAAAATTACAAATATAGCACACCCTTATAGAAAAATTACCAACATATATACGCATGTAAATTTGAAGATATTTTTTTGATTTTTTTTATTTTTTTTATTTTGTACTTTATGTAGATTTTTTTTTTGTTATTTTTTTAATACGTGTAAATAAAGTTAAAGGAGGGAAAAATAGAGAGAAAGAGAGAGAGAGAAAAAATTTATACGTATAAAAAAGGAAAAGATAGAGAGAAAAAAAAATGAACCTGATTTATCAAAATTCAAGAGTTGAAATAAGTTTCAGAAAATATAAATTCGTAGATAATATTATGATTTCGTGCTTGGATTTCCCGAGACCGAATTGTATAATAATGATTACTTTTTGAATAAAAATAATATACATTTTCGAAAATTTCCCACGAGAGATAATTTTCATTTCTCGTCTCTCTCTCTCTCTCTCTCTCTTCCTCTCTTTTATATATACACACATTCATCGTTGATGGCGTGCGCATATATATGTATTAAACAATATAATTTAGATTATAATCAAATCTGATTTTGGTTCTAACTAACTTGCTAAACAATTTACGAGAGATATAAATTAAATTACTACCAATCATGGTGGTCGATAGCCAATATACAAAGGTTTAAGCTTCGCTTAAATTTTAGAGGAAGATGGCGTGCTCTAAGGACCTTTTACGACTTTCAGTATCAGCTTTATACTTGAAACTATACTGCATTATATTATATTATATTATATGTATATTTATGTGAATATAGAGTAATTTAAATTTAATACACATTTGGTGTTACATTCGATTGGGAGAATTAATTTCCAAACGAGAATTCACAGGCTTTTTGATAATAATCGAGGGAAATTTTAAGCTTTAGAAGGAAATTTTAGGCAATTTTTGAGGAAAATAATTTTTTTACTCGTGTTTCTTTAAAACCTTTCAGTAAACATATTTTCCAGAGTTAAAAAAATTTTTTCTGGAAAATAAATGAACTTTTGTGAAAATGTAAATTTTAAGTAATTGTTTGAAAAAGAAATTAGTAATGACACAATTTGTTGTTAAATTATTTGCAAACATAATTCAATACTAAACGGTTAAAAAATATTAAAAAAATTTTCTTGGAAAAGAATTACACTCTAGACTTATTTATTGTACAATTTATTTATTTTCTTTATTTATTTAAACATTTGGAAACATTTTTAAGAAATAAATTAAAAGTTTAGATTTATTTATTTTGTTTATTTATTTAAATCACTACAAAAATTTTCAAGAAATTAATGAAAAGTTTAGATTTATTTCTTGCACTATTTATTTATGTTGTTTATTTATTTAAATCACTACAAAATTGTTAAGAAATTAATTGAAAGTTAAACAAATTTTTGATGAAAAGAATAATTAAAGTCTAGATTTATTTGTTGTGCAATTTATTTATTTTCTTTATTTGTTTAAATATCTGCAAAAATTTTTAAGGAATTAATTATAAGTTTAGATTTATTTATTTTGTTTATTTATTGAAATCACTACAGAATTGTTAAGAAATTAATTAAAAGTTAAACAAATTTTTGATGAAAAGAATTAAAAGTCTAGAGTTTTAATAAACTTTATTTTATTTATTCCTTTGCAGCTTCACAAATTTATTAGATAAATTAATAACAAATTGTTTCAAAAATTTTTGAGTAAAAGTTAATATATTACTCAATAAGTTGAATATTTAAAATTTCGTAAATTATAATTTTCATAACGAAAATAAAGAAAAATTTTGTTAAAATAATTTTAAAGTGTCAATATAACAATACATTTGTTTAAACAATTTCTTATATGGAAACATAAAAGTAAATATGTTTAAATAATTTGGTAGTAGAAAAATAAAAATAAATTTAATTAAATAATTGTATAAAATAAATATAAAAATAAATTTATTTAAATAATTTTCTGTTAGAAATATAATAATTTATTTAAATAATTTTTTAGTAGAAATATAACAATTAAATATTTTAATAACTAGACAATTGACTTACAATTGTAAAATTAACACTAAATTGTTTAATAGTGAATACATAGTAAAAAAAATTTGTTATGATATTTAGTTATTGTTTATTTATTTCTTAATCTTATTTATAACTTTAATTACGAAATTGTTTAAACAATTTTATAAGGAAAAAAAATGTTTTATTTATTTATTTATTCTTTATTCAATAAATCCAACAGTCTCGAATAACAAATTTTGTAGTTAAAGTACTAAATAAGAATAAATAATAATGAAAATAATAATTATATTAATAATTAATATTAATAATTAATATTAATAATTAATATTAATAAATAATTATTATATATTCTTATTAATTACTTTAACTACGAAATTGTTTTAACAATTTTATAAGCAAAAAATTGTTTAAACAATTTCGTAGTTAAAGTAATAAAATTGTAACGGAATTGTTTAAACAATTTTATAAGGAAAAAATTGTTTAATTAATTTCGTAGTTAAAGTAATAAATAAGAATAAATAAAAATGAATAATTAATAGCAAATAAACAATAACTAAATGGTAAACAATAGAAGTAAATTGTAAAAATAATAAACAATAAAAAATTTAATAAAGTAGAAAATAATAAAATAGTAAACAAATAAAATAAATTCAATAAATTTCAGTTACATGAGAGGAAAAAAATGGACAATAAAAAAAGAAAAATTGAGTAATCAATAATAATTCAAAAAATAACTAATACTAAAAAAAGAAATAAAAATTCAATTATCATAAACAGAGAAATTAATTTTTCACTTATTTTATCTTAAACCCAATTTTACGCTCCCATCGTCATGGCATTTTTGACATTGATTTAATAATTCAATTTCTTCAGTTTGCAATGTTTCTTTTTTTTATTATTTTTTTCAACTACGCGAAAACAAACGAAATCAAAGTAAAGATATTGTGTTTTCGACATGACAACGTCAGGAACGATTATATTGATTTGCTCAGCGGGCTTGACAGAAATGTCGTGCATGTACCTAGTACATTTATTTTCCTTTGCAGAAAAAAAAACAGTTGGGTCGATTATGATTTGTAATCTTCCCCTCGCATCAAGGGAAACATTTTTTTAAAAAAAAAGAAAGAAAGCTTTTACTAATTCAGTTATTTTCTCGAAATAAAAAAAAAATTATACTCAAATTGTATTAAAAAAAAAGAATTGTCAAATGTTTATTTTATATGCTTTTTATTATATCTTCGACATGGATCAAGATGTTAAAATAAATTTTACTCACGTTTGTAAAATTATATAGTTTCCTTTTTTCCATTGGTTTTATCGAATCAACTAAATGGAAATAATATTGACATTGTTGATAAAAATTTCTTGTACTATTAATGTTAATATTTGACCTGAATTTGTTGTAATTGTCTGCAAAATACATAAAATTATTAATATGAAATAAAATTCAGCTTTTCTTTTATAAAATTGATAAAATTATTATTAGAGATGAATAAAATTGACGTTTTTGTCTATAAGCTGACAAAAATAACGAAATTATTATTTTCAGCTTTAACGTTTACCTAAAAGGTAAAATTTGCTCTTTGACCTAAATTCTAAGATTAATTTTCCGATTTTTTCTAATATTGACCTGAAAATTACAGTAATTTTTTCCTCTTCCTTTTCTATTTTTCCTTCTCATAATTTCATTAATATTTCAATTAAAAAAGCCAAAGAATTCCGATAAATTTAAAAAGAATTTATTAATTAACTTTTTAGTGGTAAAAAATTCTGATTTAGGATTTCAACTAAGAGGGAGAGAGAGAGAGAGAGAGCTCTTTAATCCCGTTAATTTAATTTATTTATACCATCTCATTCGGTATATTTCAAGCAAGGCAAAGAGTTTAAAAATTTATTTTACTGCAAAATTCATGATATTCAAGATTTTAAAGTCGTCTCTGGCTTTAGTTTATAATAAATTATTAATCTAAAAATATTCCCCGTCGCATTTTAGCGCGGGAGAAAATTTCGTCTCTCTTTTTTTTTATTATTATTAAATGTCTATGAAACGATTTATAAAAAGTAATGAATAATTGAAAAAGAGGGAATTTTCTTTTTAATGTCTTCATTTATTTAATTTCATTCTTGTTCACAATTCTTTTCTTGTTCAACTATTCCGAGATGTTTTTCTATTACATTTTATATAGTTTTTATCGTTTGCAATTGAGTTCTTCTTGTGCAATATATAATTCATTGAAATTTTTTCAATAATTTTTAAGTTTAATTCAGAGAAAAGAATGTGACTATATTCTGACTTTTTGGTTTATTCACACTGTTAACTTGAAAGTATTAAATGGCAACGAATTGATATTAAAAATTTGGATGAAATAAAAAATTCATTCAGATTTTTGGCATTATTATTGATACCAAAAATGTGTATCAAATAAAAAATTAATCCAGATTTTTGGCTTTAATTTAATCCACTTTAATATCAATTTGATACTTTCAAAAAAACTGTGTCATGAAGTTATAAAAATATTGCAGTTTTTATGGTCTTTAAAAGAAGAAAATTTTATTTTTCGGTGTTCTTGTATTTTAATTTCTAATTTAGAGAACTAAAATTTTGGTACAATTGCGAAATTTGAAAAGAAAGAAGTACTTTGGTATAAATTTTTTATTTTTTGATCTCACAGTAAATCGGGAGGTATTAAAAAGTGTTGCAAATTAAATTAACACCAAAAAATATTAAAATAATCAATTTTCGTGTTATTTTTTAACAATGAATGGAATTTTAGTTTATTAAATTTTTTTATAACTATAAAATATGACTAAGTAATAAAATCATTGTTTTATATTATAAGAATATTATACTTGTTCAAAATTATTTTCATTATGTCAATTCAATTATTATTTTCAAAAAATTTTAACTACAATTTAACTTTATATCTATGATTGTTAATAATAATTAATTAATCAATTTCACGAAATTTCAATTATTTCCAAAAAGTTCACTATGTTATATTTCTTTTAATATTCATTTATAATCTAAAATTTTAACTAAAATTCATTTTTATGAAATGAAAATCAATTTTTATTAAAAAATTCTACAAGAATTTAATTATTTAAATGGAAAAGTAAATAATTTATTGAATAATTGAATGTTTCTCTAAATTCAATTCTCAGAAAGAATTTTAGTAACAAATTTTTTAATAATCTAATTCTTTTGTCGAATTTTATTAAAACTTGCATGAACATAATTACTTTTTTCAAGCAATTAAATTACAATTGTATCAAAAATAATTGAAACGCTGCGTTTTAAGAGAATTTTCATATTTATTCCTTTACAATTCAATTTTACAAAATTTCAATTATTCAGAAATTCTGCAATTAAATATTAATTGAAAAATTAAGACTTGAAATAATTTCAATAAAATTCCTATTAAACTTTGAAAAAGAATTAATTGTACAAAATTTTTGTCAAAAATATGAAAAATTAAGAATTTCAATGATTTAAGTTTGAAACTTTTTCAAAATTTAATTATTCCTAAAAATCCACGTTATAATACTTTTAATACTGAAGTATAATCTAAAATTTTAACTGAAATTCATTTTTAAAACCATTTTTATTAGTAAATTCTACGAGATTTCAATTATTTATATTCAAAAATAAATAATTTATTAATTTCACGTTTCTTGTAATTAAATTCTCATAAAAAATGTTATCAACAAATTTTTTAAATTATTAAATTCTTTGGGCGATTTTTAATAAGATTTTTAAGAATAATAACATTTTTCGAGGAATTTGTTTAAATTGCAGTTAAAAATAATTGAAATTCAGCAATGAGAATTATTATTTATGAAAATAATTGAATTCCTAAAAGAATTTTATTATTTATAAAAATAATTCGAATCCCTGTAAAAATTTTATTATTTATGAAAATAATTGAAATATTGCGAAGGAATTTATAAAAAAAAATTGTAAATAATTGAATTCCTGTAAAAATTTTTATTATTTATGAAAATAATTTCATGTTTGCGTAGAATTGTATTTAAATTTTTTTAATAATGCAATTCTTTTGGAAGAGAAAAAGTTTACAATTCAATTTAACAAAATTTCAATTATTCGCAAATTCTGCAATTAAACATGTATTGAAAAAAATAAAAACATGAAATAATTTCAATATGAGTCCTATTAAACTTTGAAAAGGAATTAATTCAACAGAATTTTTTGTAAAAAATATGAAAAATTAAGAATTTCAATGATTTTAGTTTGAAACTTTTTTCAAATTTAATTATTTCTAAAAATCTACGTTATAATGCTTTTAATACTTAAATATAAATTAAAATTTTATCTGAAATTTGTTTTTAAAACCATTTTTATTAGTAAATTCTACGAGATTTCAATTATTTAAATGCAAAAATAAATTATTTATTTATTTCATGTTTCTTGAAATTAAATTCTCGTAAAAAATGTTAACAACAAATTTTTTAATCATTAAATTCTTTGGACTTTTAATAAGAATTTTAATAAGATTATTAAGAATAATTACATTTTCCGAGAAATTTGATTAAAATTGCATTAAAAATAATGAAAACGCTGCCATGAGTTTTATTATTTATGAAAATAATTAAATTCCTAAAAGAATTTTATTTTTTTAGAATAATTGATTCCCTGTAGAAATGTTATTATTTATGAAAATTATTGAATTATTGCGAAGAAATTTTTCAAAAAATCTGTAAATAATTGAATTACTGTAAAAATTGTTATTATTTATGAAAATAATTGAATGTTTGCGTAGAATTGTATTCAAAAATTTTTGCAATAATGAAATTCTTTTAGTAAGTTTTATTCAAATAGTAGATATAGAAAATTATGGAATTTTAGAAAACTTTTGAAAATAATTCATGCTTTGACAAGAATTTGATTAAAATTTTGTAAAATAATTAAAATTTTGACAAGAATTTGATTTCAATTTTGTGAAATAATAGAGAAATTTTGACAAGAATATTAAATTCAATTTTGTAAAATAATTAAATATCAGAGAAGTTTATTATATATAAAGAGCATTGAACTTTTGACGAGAATTTTTTAAAATTTTTGAACACAATTGAATTCAGTAACTGTTACTTAGTTAGTTAGTAAGTTGGTAACTAACTTAGTAACTAACTTACTATTCTCTCTAAAGAAGCTAAATTCGTCGAATTTTTACAAATCGCTGACTTTTGTGTTTTATTTAAAATAAAATTGCATTCATAGTTAAAAATAACAGCAAAATAAATTATTTTAATCCTTTTTGGATGTTAATTCAATCCTAGAGGGATTAAACTGTTGCAGATTATTTTAATCCATTCTGGTGTTATTTTAACACCTCACATTTTACTAGAGTAAAACTAGTGTTTTAAACTCATCGTTTTTTTAGGTTTTTTAAACTCTAGTGCTAGATGGCTAAAATTTAGTCAAAATGGGTAATAATGGACATTTTTCTTGAAAGTATCAAATTGATGCCAAAACGCTGGATTAATTTTTTATTTGATCCACATTTTTTATCTCAATTCGTTGCCATTTGATATTTTTACCACGGTAAATCGTTAGGTATTAAAATAACACCAAAATGGATTAAAATAACACTAAATTGGATTATTTTAATCCTTTTTGGTGTTATTCTAATACCTAACGATTTACCGTGAAGTTGACAGTGTGGAGATTAGAGAAAAATTGGGAAAAATGTCAATGAAATTATTAAATTCCGTGGTGTGGTATTTAGCGGTGTGTAGAAAAAAGCTTCGATTGTAAAAGGAAAAAAAATCATCGAAAGATGTTAGAGAAATATCGGTACATAAGAAATTGGCACTTTTTCTTGCGAAGCACGTGACTGAATATAGTGCGCGAACCTTAATTGGCAAAAGAATGAAAGAAGGTAATTGAATATTGTCAGTTGGATGAAAAAGAGAGGAAGAATTGCGACCCTTCGTCTCTTCATCTCTCTACACATATATATATATATATATTTTTTTCTCCTTGCACCAAGCAGCATTTTCAGTGGGATAATAATTGTGTATTCACTTCTTTCCTTATGCTAAACAAGATTATCGATAATGTTGTATATTAGCACCTTTATCCAACCAGACGAAATTCTCTTACAGTAGGGAGATCGAATCACGAAACAACCTTTCGTTTCCCCTTCGACGACGGTCGTTCAGAACTAACTCCTCCACACACAAATACATGGGAGATAGCAAACCGTGTGTATGTGTAGAGAAATGGCAAGAGTGAGTGAGTGAGTGAGAGAGAGACCCTTTTTTGGTCGTGTAGAGGGTAACAGATAGCCGGAGAACGCGACACGAAGTTTATTGATTCGGAGACAGACGGCAGAGATATTGGAAGGCTGTACGAATTCGCGATCAATTTACATAACCTAACTCAATTCGATTTCAATCTTCCGCTCGATACGTACGTAGAATACATATCGATCTACGTGTAAGGAATGTGCGGAAATTCGAGTACTATTACACAAAAGCTTGACAATTTTTCGCAGATTGAATGGACGAGTGCAAGCAGAAATTCACGATAAATAAACACACTGGCTATAATTGGTTTCACATCCTGCATCACTCGAATGAGCAATTGAATTTTTTTTCCCACCTCCTCCTCCTCGTCCTCTTTTTTTTCCCATCATCCCAATCGTAATATAACGATGGAAAGCGCGCAGTATGGCACAAGAAAAATATAATACTGCAATCGGTACAATATGTAATTTCCTTGTTGATTAGATTTCAAGTTCTTTTAACTTGTCTCCGTCTCTCTTGTTTTCGTTTTTTTGAAAATAAAAACCTACACGATGGTCACTCGATTTTTGAGTGATTTTGGACTTTTTCAGTCACTTAATGTTCCAGTTTGTTTCTTTCAATAATGATAAAAACTAAAAAGAAGATAAAAAAAAAATAAGATTTTTTATTCGTTTTATAGTTTTTATATAGTTTTCGTCAACTACAACTAATTTTGTGCAGATACACCAAGTTTTAGCTCTCTAGGTCAAAAAATTGAAATAAAAGAACGAAAACTTCCAGTTTTTCCCTTCAAAGACAATAAAAACCGAATAAAATCAATAAAAATCAAACCATTTTCAACTCTGTTTTAGGTTTTTATATATTTTTCGTCAACTACAACGAATAATGTGCAGTTACACCAAGTTTTAGCTCTCTATATCAAAAAAGTAAAATAATAGAACAAAAATTTCAATTTTTTTCTCTCAAAAACAATAAAAAGCGAATAAAATCATAAAAAATCAAAAGATTTTCAACTCCGTTTTGGGTTTTTAAATATTTTTCGTCAACTACAACGAATAATTTGCAGTTACACCAAGTTTTAGCTCTCTAGGTGAAAAATTTAAAGAAAAAAACGAAAATTTCAATTTTTTTCTTTCAAAAACAATAAAAACCGAATAAAATCAATAAAAATCAGAAGATTTTCAAATTCGTTTTGGGTTTTCGTATATTTTTCGTCAGCTACAACTAATAATGTGCAGTTACACCAAGTTTTAGCTCTCTAGGTCAAAAATTTAAAGAAAAAAACGAAAATTTAAATTTTTTTCTTCCAAAAACAATAAAAACCGAATAAAATCAATAAAAATCAGGAGATTTTCAAATCCGTTTTATGTTTTTAAATATTTTTCGTCAGCTACAACTAATAATTTGCAGTTACACCAAGTTTTAGCTCTCTAGGTGAAAAATTTAAAGAAAAAAACGAAAATTTCAATTTTTTTCTTCCAAAAACAATAAAAACCGAATAAAATCAATAAAAATCAGAAGATTTTCAAATCCGTTTTGGGTTTTCGTATATTTTTCGTCAGCTACAACTAATAATGTGCAGTTACACCAAGTTTTAGCTCTCTAGGTCAAAAATTTAAAGAAAAAAACGAAAATTTAAATTTTTTTTCTTCCAAAAACAATAAAAACCGAATAAAATCAATAAAAATCAGAAGATTTTCAAATCCGTTTTGGGTTTTCGTATATTTTTCGTCAGCTACAACTAATAATGTGCAGTTACACCAAGTTTCAATTCTTTAGGTCACAAATGTAAAATAAAGACGAAAGTTTCAATTTTTTTCTTTCAAAAACAATAAAAACCGAATAAAATCATGAAAAATCAAAAGATTTTCAACTCCGTTTTGGGTTTTTATTGCAATTTTATATTGCTTCTCTTTTGCCCAATGATAAGCATTTTTGCCAAATTTTAGACCTCCAGGTTTTAAAACAAAAAATTTAAAGTTGAGTTTTACTATAAATTTATCTCACTAAAAATGTAAAGAAACAAAATCTCTATAACAACTATTTTATTAAAAAAATAAATTCAAAACTATGAAAAAATGAGGGATTAACTCTGCTGGGAATCAAAACCGAGAATCTATTTTATTAACCCATTAAGTCTCATAATGAAACCAGCAATTTGAAAAATTTCTAATATTTTATTATGTAATTTGTTTATTAAAATTTTTTAAACAAATTACGACTTTGAGAAAAAATTGATCAGTAGAAAACTTTTTTAATATTCCCCACAGAGTTGATTAGCGTTAACAGTTTTTGAAAATTGCTAAATTTTTATTAATTTGTTTAAACAATTTATGTTAAACAATTGGAAATTGATAACAAAAAAACTGGTATTTTTTTTAATTGCCTATGAAACCAATTGTTAATTTCACTTAAAATCAATTTGTTTATGCTTGAAACGAAACAATCGGCGAAACAATCATTTTTATTCAGCATAATTTGTTTATAACAATTTTACAAAAAAATACGACTTGGAAACAAATATGACCCACACAAAACTTTCTTTATTTTTCACATAGAATTGATTAAGGTTAACAGACGTTTCAAACATTAAGGTTAAAAATTTCTATTAATTTGTCTAAACAATTGTTTTAAACAATTGTCATTAATAATTGTTAGAAACAATTGTCACTAATAATTGTTAGAAACAATTGTCATTAATAATTGTTATAAACAATTGTCATAAATAATTGTTATAAAAAACCGTCACAAACAATTATTATAAACAATTGTTATAAATAACTGTTATAAAAAACCGTCACAAACAATTATTATAAACAATTGTTATAAATAACTGTTATAAATAATTGTTATAAATAATTCTTATAAAAATTGTTATAAATAATTGTTATAAAAATTGTTATGAACAATTGTTATAAATAACTGTTATAAACAATTGTTATAAATAATTCTTATAAAAATTGTTATAAATAATTGTTATAAACAATTACTGTAATTGTATAAATAACTAATAATAATAATAACTAATAATAATACTAACTAATAATTGTTATAAATAGCTGTTATAAACAATTGTTATAAATAAATGTTATAAACAATTGTTAAACAATTGGAAATCAAAAACAAAAAAACTGGTATATATTTTTTTCAATTTGCTTATGAAAAACTGAAATGTTACTTTCTCAAAACACTTGTTGTTTTCTTCATGAGACTTAGTGGGTAAAATATAAATTTTATTGAAAAATAAAAGTAGAAAAACTTGATTAAAAATACAAATAGTAAAAAATTGCAAAAAAAGTGTAAAAAAAATGTTCGTTTCTTAATTTGGAATACTAAATTTCCGCGCGGGAACGTTTTTCGACTTTAGTCGGCTTATTAGTGTCGTAAGAAACGAGAATGAGAGTTAAATATAAAAGTAAAAGGGAAAAAAGAAGAAAAAGAAGAAAAAGAAGAAGAAGAAGTTGAAAAAAAGAGACGATAAAGTGTGAAGTTGTGAGTTTGATGTCTGCGGCAGTTATTCTTTGGTGAAAGGTTTTTGTTGGCGTTGAAAAGGGCCTATTTGGCGGGTGGCGCGCATAGTTCTTCTATTGACAGGCGGATAACTATATTCCACGAGATGCGATGAAGGGGGTATAATATAAGAAAGAAAGACAGTGAGAAAGAGAGAGTGAGAGAGAGCCGCAAGCGTGAGTTTAAACTGTGAGCGAACGCTAATATCGTTCCTCGTAAATTACAGACGCTGTCATCGAGAAACATGGCCGCAAACCCGTCTTGAAATATTACACTTTGAAATCATGTGCTTGGCGACTTACACCCTTTCCAGATGCCGAAACGAGTGTTTTGGTCTCTTTCTGTTTTTCTCTCTCTTTCTCTCTTTCTGTTTTCTCTCTCTTTCTCTCTTTCTGTTTTCCCTCTCTCTCTCTTTCTATTTTTCCCTCTCTCTCTCTGAATTCGGGGCGACCCTTGCCCGCTTTCTAGACAACCATTAATCGATTAGGCCGCGAAGCGCGTACGCAAAACGTAATTCCAGCTTTCAGTCAGCCACGCGTAACGGAATTGCTCGTAAACACACTCCAAAACACGATTGCTAATTTTCTACCCCTTACTATTTGCTATATTGGGAGAAATAGGGTCAAAATTACTTGTTTGAGGTAAACAAAGTCCCATTCATCTTATGAGTTTCTGCGCCACAAAAATACGTTTACAAATATGTATATACGTTTTCTATTTATTTATTTGCGACAAAATTTCATTTTTCCCTCAATAATAATCGTTGCGCTGTAATTAAATTTGGAAATAGTGTTAAATTTTGCTTTACGATTATTGACAGTGAATCATTTCATTGTTACTAAATTAGTGACTGTCATTACTAAATTATTATCACTTTTATACTACTATTTTTATATTAATATTTTTTTATATTATTACTTTTGTATTATTATTTTTGTATTATTATTATTGTTATTATTATTATTATTATTATTTATTTATAAATTAAGACAAATTAAACAAAAACATTTGGACAATGTCCGAATGTTCGAATCTCGGACGTTAAAGATTACTTAAACAATTATTATTTATTTATTCTATTACTTACTTTAATTTATTTTTATTGCAAAGTTTTATTATTTCAATTTCAATTATATTCTTACAATTATGTCATTATTAGTTACTATGTAATGTAGTTATTATTAATTTTCAGCCTGCTTTTATTTATAATAAATAATAGTAAATAATATTAATAAAGTAAGAAGTGCTAATAGAGAAGGTGTCATAGCCTCGTGGGTAGCGTATTAGACTTTGGTTCCTTGGGTCCCAGTTTCGATTCCCACCAAAAGTGGATTTTTCAAATCCTACCACAACAAGTGTTATAATAATAAATAAGAATAATAATATATCAATAATAATAATAGTAATATTAATTGTAATAATAATAATAATAATAATAATAATAATAATAATATTAATAATAATAAAAAATAAAAAAAAAAAATAATAAATAAAATATTCAATAAAAAAATAATATAATAAATATTTAAAAAAATGTAATAATTTAAATACAATAATAATATAATAATAAATAAAATATTCAATAAAAAATAATATAATAAGTATTTAAAAAATGTAATAAATTAAATACAATAATAATATAATAATAAATAAAATATTCAATAAAAAATAATATAATAAATATTTAAAAAATGTAATAAATTAAATACAATGATAATATAATAATAAATAAAATATTCAATAAAAAAATAATATAATAAATATCTAAAAAATGGAATAAAATAAATAATTTGAAAATTATATTAATAACAATTGTAATAAAAAAGGTAAACTATTTAGCAAATAATTCATAATTTGTATAAATAATTAATTATAATTATAGCATAATATTATTTTCTATATAGTGACAAATAATAAATTAATTGAATTAATTAATAAATTAGTAAAAAATAAATTCTAGTTACAATATTTTTTTTTGGAAAATCTTGATATTTATGAACTTATAAATTATAAATTTATTATTAATTACACCCAGAGAAATAGTATATTTGTCTCAGAACCAACTAGACTTTTTGTTTGTTTCAACTAAATTTTATTTGGTTTAAATAAAATTTTATTCAACTCAAATATATGTTTTATTTATGTCAAATATAAATTTTATTTAAAACAAATAAAAAGTCTAGTTGGTTCTGAGACAAATATACGTTTATTTAAGTCAAATAAAATATATTTGGTTTAAATAATATTTTTCTCTGGGTGTATTCTCTAATTTGTATTTAGTAAAAATGCTTACTAATTTGAATTTTGTGATTGAATTTTGGCTCTTGAATTAGTCAACTTTTATAATATTAATAAGTAATTATTTTTACACTAATTTTTTTTATTATAATTTTTAAATTGCAAAGCAAAATTTCAGTAACTAATTCGGGCTTTACTAATAAATATTTTTACACTAATTTTTTTATTAAAATTTTCAAAATGCAAAGCAAAATTTCAGTAACTAATTCGAACTTTACTAATAAATATTTTTTTTACTAAATTAATAAACAAAATTTACTAATTTCAAAGCAAAATGTCAGTAACTAATTCAAACTTTACTAATAAATATTTTTTTTACTAAATTAATAATTTTTTTTACTAAATTAATATTAATTAATTAATAAGCAAAATTTACTAATTTCAAAGCAAACTGTCAGTAACTAATTCAAACTTTACTAATAAATAGTTATTTTTACTAAATTAATAAGAAAAATTTACTAATTCAAAAACAAAATGTCAGTAACTAATTAGAACTTTACTAATAAATAGTTATTTTTACTAAATTAATAAGCAAAATTTACTAATTCAAAATCAAAAAGTCAGTAACTAATTCGAATCAATAAAAATTTTTACTATTTCAAATTTAAAGAATAATGAGAATATTATAATATTCATTATTTCATAATGAGAATTTATTTAAAATAATTATAATAAAAATATAATTTTATAAGTATAATTAATGTAATAAATACTAAAACAAAAACATATAATAAACAAAATAAAAATAAAAGGCAAAAAAAAAGAAAAATAAAAGCAAAATATAATTTCTTAGCTTCTTTGTAATAGTATAACACCAGCAAACATAGTAAATGAAGAAGTAATAATTATTTAATAAAGAATATTCAAATAATCTTTTTACATAAACGAATTATAAATTTATAGTGCTTCGAAAAAAGAACAAATAATAAATGTTATCAATTTCAAATAAATTTCGCCGCGTTTCGTAAAATTCCTTTAATGTACATATTTGAAGTACATATATAAATACACACAGTATATAGGAGGGAAAAAAACCGGTGGGTTTGTACTGTTAATTGAATATTTAATTACGAGAAAAGAAGTCTAAATCAACAGGCGTTACTTCGCTAAAATGAGAGCGAAATATATATATCTATTTTTTCCCTTTTTTTCTTTCTTTTTCAATATTAAAACACGATAACGTTGTAATTATAAAAGTTATTCAAGTTTTATTCTTCACTTTTAATAAAAATAAAAATAATAAAAATAATAATCTTCATGTAATAATAAATGAAACAAAAAATATCGACAAGTATCTCCGTCTCCCTTTTATTTCAAAAATATGAAATTTATTCTTGTCAGTGATATTATTAATATTTTAATACGAAATTTGAGAAAGAAATTTTATAAAATATAATTTATCGAATTTTTTATTTTTAAAAGAATTTAATAATCACACCTTGATGAATTCTCTCTGTAAATTTTCTGAATGTTTCGAATTTTCTGAATTTGAATTAAATTTTTCGGTGAAATTTTACACTTGTGGAATATTTTATTAATAATATTATACCGTACCTGCTTATAGAATACTTTAAATAAATAAATAAATAAATAAATAAATTTTTTCTTTTAAAAACTTGCAATTTGATAATTTTCCATTTTTTATTTTTTTATATTGCGACTCAATTTTTTAATTTTGACCACTTGTTGGGCATTTTTCGGTCAAAAATATTGACTTTGTCCTGCTATTGATCTTCTTTAGTATTGACCTAAATTGACCTAAATTTCCAAAAGGATTTTCTCCGTTTCTTTCAAATTTGTAACTTTCTAAATTTTGCAACAATTTTTTACTATATTTTCCTACGATTTTTGACTTTAATTCTTCATTCGAATTATTTTTTTTTTACTATTAACTTAGTGTTTTGACCTAAATTTTGATTTTTTGTTCGTCTAATGATCATTTAGTATTGACCCAAATTGATCCAAATTTTCCGAGAATTTTCTCCAGCGACTTACAAGTTTGTATTTTAATTTTTTTTTTCTACTTTTCGGATCTTCACCTGAAATTTTCAACTTTAATTCTTAATTTGAAACATTTTTTTCAAAATGACCTGAGGGTTTCAACCGAATTTTCATTAAATTTTTCAATAGTTAGAATAGTTTTTAATAAAATAATTTTAAAAAAAATAAAATAGAAAAAAAGATTGAAGTAAAGTGAAAATAAAAAAATCTATCTACCTTTTCGACTTGAATTTTGAGTTTGTTTACCTTCTTTGACCTACGATTTTAACCTAAATTTCCTCTTATTTATTTTTATTTATATTTTATTTATTTATATTTATATTTTATTTATTTATATTTATTTATATTTCAAATATATTTCTCTAATATATTTCTTTACACGAAAATTTTTTTCTCTATTAAAAAATTATTGATTATGATTATCGAAAAATTATATAACTTGGTCCTTTAAAAAAAAAAAAAAAAAAACGCACATTCGTATGTAAGAGGAGTGGTATAAAGAACGATGGATGAAAATAAATAATGTATCACTGTCACTCTAATAAATATAAACGACAACATCATATTTTTCTTCGAATTCTGAAATTCCTTCGGTTGCTAAGAGTGAAGACAAAAAAAAAGAAAAAAAAATTGAGATGAAAGAAAAAAACAAACAAAATGACATTGAAAAAGTGTTTTTCTCGTAGTTTTTTTACCCCCCCCCCCACTTCCCCCTTCTTTCTCATGCATCACAGATGTTTCCATTTGGACGTCAACCTTTAGCACCGCAAGTTGCCTCCTTAAAAATGAACTGCTTCCTTTTCCTCCAATTTTGCAGGCGCGCCTCTTCCTGCTCTTCGCGATCTCTCTCAAGATTTCCGGAAAAAAATAAAACGAATATAGTTGTTGACGATTCAGCCTTTAAGGTTTATAAATGCAGTAACATGAGTAGGAAATTTTTTTTTATTTATTTTTATTTTTTTTTTTTTTCATGTTCAGTACAAGTTGAAAGGCGCAAGAATACGCATGGAAATTTTGTTCTTATACTGGCATGAAAGGGAAATATTGGAAAATTTCTCTTTTACTGTCTTTACTTATTTTACTTTGAAGAAAAAAAATTTACTTTGAAGAAAAAAAAATTTACTTTGAAAAAAAAATTTACTTTGAAAAAAAAAATTTTCTTTGAAGAAAAAAGAAAAAATATTTTCTTTATTAACGAAGAAGAAGAAAATTTTTCTTTATTAATGAAGAAAAAGAAAATTTTTCCCTTCTGGACCAAAAAAAAAAAATGTATGAAAATTTCTTCTCCCTGGCAGCAAAAAAAAAAAAAAAACAAAAGAAACTTGAAACACGCGCAAAAAAAGAAGAAGGGAAGAGAAGAGAATAAAAAAAAACGTTAATGTAGTTGAGAAGGGAACTTAAGATAACAAAACAAACAGAAGTTAATTAAAAAACTGAGTGTGACACTGAGTGTTTGAAATTCTAAGTAAAGTCCGCCCCCCTTTTATTTGAAAGACGTTAACGATATTCAGATAAGAATAATTAATTGAAGAAAAATATCCTGCTGAGAATTAATCGATTTATAGCTATATGGAAAAAAAGAATTAAAGAGAAAGAGACACTTTTTTCTCAAATACATAATATTTAAAAAAGTATCTTGCGTGAACATTGTGGGCAGTAGAAAAAAAATTTCAATCTCTAAATAAATATATTCAAGAAATTAGCTTATAAATTAGTTGAAATCTTAATCGATAAAAGTCACAATTTCAAAGACAATAATTCATTTTTTTCCAAATCGAATAAAATTTGAAAATTTTTCTCTTCTTTCGAAAATTAATGGAAATATTTAAAAATAAAATTCTTTTATTTTCAAATTTATTATCCAATAGGAAAGAAAATAATTATTCGAAATTTTCAGATATTTGAATTAATATTTCATATCTGCTTATTCATTTTTTATTATTCTTGTGTGTAATAAATTTTTAACAAGCTGTGTTTGAGTTCAGTTTTATAGAAGAGCAAAAAAAAAAAAAAAGAACATATTAAAGAGAGAAAAAGAAATGAAAATTGAGAGAAAAAATAGAAATTGAGGGAAAAATGATAAATGCAATTTTAAAATTTACAAGTTTCATTATAATTTCAAATAATATTGAGATAAAAATATAGATAACAGTTTCATTTTTCTTCTCTCTTTTTTCTGATATCAAACGAAATGAACGAGTTTATAAATTTGAGGAAAAATTTTTATATATACAGTTTTATGAATTTTAACAGGAATCTATATATAAAGTTTTGTGAATTTTAAAAGAAATATAGTATGTACATTTTATATTGAAACAAAATGGAAATACGGCGAGTGGTTTATTTTTTAAATATTGTTTTTGTTTTTAAATTACAAATTTTTTTTGTCTCTCTTTTTTATAAAGAGAAGGGTTTTTGGAAATTTTAAAATGGTTGGGAATTTTTTATCGCAAGATTGGAAACATATTTTTAAAAAATTTGTTGAGTATTTTTAGGGAGACTGTATATAAAAATTATTATGAACGGAATTTTAATTTTACTTTTAGTAATGATTTTGAGAAAAGAATTTGGGAGGTTTTCTAAAAAATGGTGAAAGTTTTAAAGTATTTCATTATTTGACCTTTTTTGATTGAAATTTGGCAGAAATTCGTATAGAAAATAAATAAAAATCAGAAATATATTTAAAAGAACTTATCACTTGGTTAAAATTATATAATTCGTAATAAACGAAATTTATCAAACTTCTAAAAAGTTTTTTTAACTTGGATGATTGATAAATTCCTTTTATTACGAAAAATCAGAAATCTTGAAAATATTCGGTTATTGTTTTTTATGCAAATAGCAATTTAAGCAAAAATGATTTTAAAAAAAATTGGAAGAAAACTTTAGAAATGAAATTTTGATATAAATATTACTGAAATTTTTGAAAATAATTGATTTTTGTGTGTCTAGAAAATAGGTTTAAGCAATTGACTTTGTTAACTACAAAAATTGTATAAAAATTCCATTTTAAAAATTGAATTCATGAGAAATTTTTATTATTTTAGATAATAATTGAATGTTTGTATAGAATTCTGTCAAAATTGGTTTTAAACAATTGAATTATTTTCGTAAATTTTATTAAAATAATAAATAAGTACAAATAATTAAATTTGAACTTCTTTATGCTTTGTTTTTATTAAATTTATCAAAATAATTGAAATTTCCTATTGAATTTTATGAAAATTTTTGAAAATAATTCAATTTTGTGACTTTTGAAAAATAATTATTGAATTCTTGTGATGAATATTTTGTTTTATAGGAAAATAATTATCTCCTTGAAAGGAATTTGAAAATTTTTTAAAAGAATTGAATTATTGTGATGAATTTAATGTAAAATTTTAAAACATTTCATTTTATATAATTGAATTTTGCTATTCATTTATAAGAATAATTGAAATGTTCACTACAATTTTTTTTTGTAGATTTTTATAAATAATTGAATTTTTCCAATGAATTTTATAAATTTAGAAAATAATTGAATTCTTGTGATGAATATTGTGTTAGTATTTAAACTTTTTGGTTAAAATTTGACAGAAATTCGTATAAAAAAATTCGAAAAACAGAAATAGAATGGAGTATATTTGGATTTTTATTGTATTTCAAGTAAAGCGGATTAAATTTTTATTATTTTAAAAAATAATTCAATATTTGTGTAGAATTTTGTGATAATTATTTTCAAATAATTAAATTCTATGGTTAGATTTTATTAAAATACAAGATTTATACAAATTATTAATTTCATAAAATTTTTTGAAGAAAATCGAAATTTTGTCATTAATTTTATAAAAAATTGTTCGAAAATAGTTAAATTTTGTGTCTGAAAAATTTAATTGAATTCGTGTTATGATTTTTAAATGCTATTTAAATAAATAAATAGTGAGTGGAAAAAAAGTTTAATTACTATTTAACCATTTTTTATTAAAGAATTGAACCACTATTTTTTTTTTAAACAAAATTGAAATAAAATGAAAATTTAATCTAATTGAAAATTTTTAATCGCAAAATCGGAAAAACTTTGAAATATTAACTTTGAAACTTATTAACTTTGAAATATATTTTTTGGGAGTGTGGAAAAAAAATTGATTACGAATTGAGTTTAAATTATTATGTTAGCAACTATTTAAAAAAAATGGAAGCTTTTTCAAAAAATAGTAGGGTCTTTTTTGATTTTTGACATTTTTTTATTAAAATACAGCCGAAGTTCGATTAAAAAAAAGAGAAGTCTAATTGAATCGACTTGTAACGGACCAAAATTCAGATTTTTATTTTTTTTAAGCAAGATGGACTAAATTCTCTGTTCACTGCTAATTTAGCCTTTTGACCGAAAGATTTAAAATTTGGTATAATTTTACACTGAGAAAACAATATATTTGAATCAAACATAAATATTTTTGTTAAACAGTCAACTAAAAATTATTTTGAATTAAACGTAATACTTTTGATTCAATACATAATGAATTTGATTCAATCAAAACTATATTTGATTTAATTATAAAATATGTTTAATTCAAACATATTTTTTTGGTCAACTGATAATTTTTGAATTAAAAAAAATTTCTTAGTGTAGTTCGTTGAAATAGTGACAGTATTCGCTGGAATAACTAAAAATTTAGCTAACATAGTGACACTTGTAGTTGTTCCAGGTGAAGATTTTTTTTTGTAGTTATATTACTCTTTAAATCTGAATCAGTAGAATTCTAATGAGAAATAGTGAAATTTTACTAATTTTGAGTAGAATTATTACTAAAAATCATTTAGTGAACGACTTTTCACCATTTTATTAGTAACTTTCTACTAATTCAGATTTAGAGAGTATATTTGTATTATATTAGCTAAATTACATTAGTATTATATTTGTAGTATTAGTATTAGTATTATATTTGTATTATGTATTAGTTAAATTAATTGTTATGCCATTTGTTCATCATACGCGTAATGCATCCGTATTTAGTGCATATATCTATATGTGCAAATGCTCACGCACAAATGCACATATGCGTTTCGATGGCGCTAATGTGTACACTGACATTCACAAATTAACTTGGTCTGACACGTCTTAATTTAGGACAAGCTCGCATAACTTAAAGTTTCCAAACACGTGTGTGAAGGAGACAGTGAGAGACGCCTGTCGACGCCACTGACGCCAAAACGTCGGAAGATAGGTTCAAGGTGTTCCGCAAGGAAACTTGAAGAGAGTAATAGTAAGAGAAACGAGAGTGAGTGAGCGAGAGAGGGGGGAGGGTGGACGGGAGGACGGGAGGATGATGCTCTTCTTTATTGATCTTTTCACTCAGAAATTCTCAAAAGCCTTCCACAGATCAAGGGAGGAGCTAAACACTCCTACACCACGTTCACGAGTTGTTTAATTACTTTTTGTTTCTTCTTGCTTCTTCATTTATATCTTTCTCACAAAAACTGTCAGAAATTATTCTCAACGCACTTCCCTTTTTCTCTATATAAGTAGTTTTCACTCTCTCTCTCTCTCTCTCTCTCTCTCTCTCTCTCTCTCTCTCTCTCTCTCTCTCTCTCTCTCTCTCTCTCTCTCTCTCTCTCTCTCTCTCTCTCTCTCTCTATCCCTTTTTTACCTTCTTTGTTATTAATTTATTATTTTGTAGAAATATTTATTTATTTTTGTATTTACTATAATATTTATTACAATATTTATTACAATATTGACTATAATATTTACTATAATCTTTATTATAATATTTACTATAATATTTATTATAATATTTACTACAATATTTACTATAAAGTTTATTATAATATTTACTATAAAGTTTATTATAATATTTACTATAATCTTTATTATAATATTTACTATAAAATTTATTACAATATTTATTACAATATTTACTATAAAATTTATTATAATATTTATTATAATATTTACTACAATATTTACTATAAAGTTTATTATAATATTTACTATAATCTTTATTATAATATTTACTATAATCTTTATTATAATATTTATTTTTCTATATTTGTAAAACGATATGAAGAAATAGAAACAGTAAAAAACTTTATAAGTAAAAAATTGTAGGTTATGTTTGCTATTTTTTAAATGAAAATACTAAAAAATTACCAATTGTTAATGTGAATGATTAATGTTTCAGTTTTCATTACGACTGAACTATTTAATAAAGACTGATTTCAATTTTCAAAAAGTAAAAAGAAACTGTTAACTAACAAAAAAGGAACACCAACATAACCTCAAAGTGATTTGCTTCCAAGGTCCCTTTCTTCAGCTCCCGTCGTATTTTATTCTTTACTGTGGTAATTATCAACAATAATTAAAAATTGAACATAGACCCTAAAACTTAATTAAACCAGTTCGAATAGAGTCAAAATAGTCCTTAAACTGAAAATTAAAAAAAAAAACAGTCTAAAATCTAATAGAAAAAAACAGTCTAAAATCTAATAGAAAAAAATTAACCTAAAATTAATTTTAGGTCAAAAATCAGTCAAAAACTTTAGTCAAAAAATTAGAAATTAATTTCCCTGCGTTTCTGAATAGGTAAAAAATAAAAAAACGTAATAAAGACCGTTCGGCTTTAAAATCTAAGAATAAGCGTCAAAATGGAATAATTTAAGGACTCTGCGCGCGTCTAAAATTGAAAGTCATGCATCCGACTTCTGTTATACCTCTTAATCAGAAAGAGGAAAAATAACGACTCATCGCATCTCATTTATTTCAAGCATGAGTTATACACTTTAATGATGAATTGTCCCGACGTAAATGTTTCGGGAAACGTTAATTAAGAAGTTGTGTCCGCTGATCGGTGCTCACACGATGTCAGCGTTGACGGGCAGTTGCTTTGGGGAATACGTTATATATACACAAACACACATACAATTAAATCTATATCTGTAGCATAAATAAATTTAGAAGAAATTTAAAAAATATTTTTCACATTTTAATTTTGATGATTGTTTTCTACAATTTTTAACTAAAATTCTTCTTCTTCTTCTTTAAATTTAAATTATTTATTAGTTATTAAATAATAAATAAATAATAATAATATAATAATAATAATAATAATATATTTAATAATAATAATAAATATAACTTTTAAAAAATTATTTTTAATCATTTTTAATAAAGTTGGTTTTAAGAATTTTTAAATAAAAAAGTTCACAATTCAATTATTAACTAAAATTCTTCTTCTTCTTCTTTAAATTTAAATTTAAATTATTTATTAGTTATTAAATAAAAAATAAATAAATAATAATAGAATTATAATAATAATAATAATAATATATTTAATAATAATAATAAATATAACTTTTAAAAAATTATTTTTAATCATTTTTGATAAAGTTGGTTTTGAGAATTTTTAAATAAAAAAGTTCACAATTTAATTTAGCGTTGAGTTTCTTCACGAAAAAAAATCTTTACCTGGAACAACCACAATTTTCACTATGTTAGCGAAATTTTTAGTTATTACAGAGAACACTTTCGCTATTTCAACGAATACTTTCGCTATTTTAGCGAAAGCTATCGCTATTCCAGTTAAAGGTTTTTTTGTGAATTATTCGAAAATTCTTCGATTAAAAATAGATTAAAAAATAAAAATTTAAAAGAATTAAAAAAAAAAACTTTTATTAACCTTTGGGAAAGAAAAGATACCATAAAATTGTTGATCCAGTGTTTATGAAAAGTTTAAATTCTTAAAGATTTTAATTTAATTTTACAAAATTTGGTTATTTCTAAAAATTTCAATTATTTGTAACTTATGAAAAATTCAATTAGATTAAAATTGTATTCAAAATAATTGTAATTCTGCAATTATAAAAGTAATAACGAATTATTGAGAAAATTATTATTATAAAAAATTATTAAAAAAAATTATTAATTATTATTATTATTATTTAAAAATTATGTTAAAAAAACGGTTTCCAAACAATTGACTTTTAATGAATAATTTCTAAAAATTATATTTTTGATAATTAATATTCTGTAAAATCTTTATTATTTTAGAAATTTTTAAATTTAATTTTTAAATTTACAAAATTTAATTATTTTTAAAAATTTCAATTCGTAAATTCTCTGAAATCCAATTATTAAATACTTTACATCTGAATAATTGAATTCTTATATACGTAATTTTATTAAAAATTTTTTAAATAAATTCTTTCAGCGAACTTTTAGCAAATTTTTAATAATAATTTAAGTTCTCAAGTAATTTATTTAAAATTGTATTTAAATTAAGCAATGAGTTTTATTATTTATGACAGTTATTGAATTGCTAAGAAGAATTTTATTTAAAAATTATATTTAAAAAAAAGTTTCAAACAATTGACTTTTTATGAAAAAATTTATGGAAATTCTATTTTTAATAATTAATTTTCTGTAAAATTTTTAATATAATTTTACAAAATTCAGTTATTTAAAAAAATTTCAATTATTTGTAAATTCTCCGAGGTTCAATTATTACGAAAGAACTTAAACTAAATAATTAAATTTTTATACGTAATTTTTTTGAAAAAATTTTAAGTTATTAAATTCTTTCGACGGATTTTTATCAAATTTTTAAGAATAATTACATTTTTCGAGTAATTCGATTCGAATTGTATTAAAAATAATTGTAATTCTTCAATGAGTTTTATTATTGTTGAGAAAATTTTATTCAAAAATTTTATAAAAAAAGTTTTAATTCTGTTTTTAAAAATTAATTTTCCTTTTTAAAATGGTAATTATTTCAGAAAATAATTAAATATTCGTGAATAGAATACAAGTACAAATTATTAAATATAGAAAATTTTTTCAAAATAATTGGAATTTTGTTTTAAACTTTAATAAAAGTTTTTAAAAATAATTCAATTTTATCACTTTGGAAAATAATTGAAATATAGCCGAAAAAATTTTATTAAAAAATGTTTTAAACTATTGAAGTTTTCCGAAAAAAGTTTATGAATTCATTGAATTCTTTTGGGAAATTTTATTAAAATAATAATTTGTGAAAATAATTTAAATTTCGCCGTGAATTTTAATGAATTTTTTTGAAAATAATTCAATTTCGTGACTTTTGAAAAATAATTATTGAATTCTTGCGATGAATATTATTATTTAGAAAAATAATTATGTCTCTAAGGGGAATTTGGAAATTTATGCGAAAATAATTAAATTACTACGAAGAAATTTAATGGGAAATTTTAAAGTATTTGATTTCCTTGAGAAAAAAAATGTGTGTAAATTCTATTTTAAATAATTAAATTTATGCAAAGTTTAACATTTTTTTTTGAATGATAATTGAATATTCGTGTAGAATTTTTATTAAAATTCCCGAAAGAATTTTGTCGAAAAATTTTGTTATTCATTTATAAAGATAATTAAAATGTTGCCTATTTTTTTGGATTTTCACAAATAATTGATTGGATTATATCTAAATTTGTTTTTATTTTTTTTTCTTTTGATTTTATTTATTACAAATGTAAAAATTCACTAGCAGTAAAAAAAAATTAAAAATAATAATAAAAAAAATAAAAATATTAATAAAAAAAAATTAAAAATAATAATAAAAAAAAATTAAAAATAATAAAAAAAAATTCTAAAAATTCTTAATACTAAAAAAAGCAGCTTTAAAAATCAATTTTTAGTATTTATTTTTACTATAAATACCAATAAAAAGTCAATGATCTGATTAGAGGCGTAATATAATTTTAACGACGCGTTAACGATTTCTCCGAAATAAAATATAAATATATATAAATATATATATATATACGAATATATATTTCCTGTTGACGGTTTTACAGACTCTAATTTTCATTTTGAACGTTGCGTTGAAGTGCTTCGTGCTTATGGGGCTTAACAAAAACATAAATACCCGATTGCCGCTCCTTAGGGATTCGCTCGCTTTTAACATGCTCTTCTCTCGATCATCGAAAGTGCATATTTTGTTTCTTCATGAACGAGAACCAGAAGCGGCTTTCTATTTCCGAAACGATTTGTGTGTCTATTTTCAAGGCTCATAAGACTTTCAAAGTACCTCATTTTTTTTAACCCTCATTTTTTCTCTCTCTCTCACACACACTCTCTCATTTTCTCATTTTTTTCTCTCCTTCCTCTCGTATTATAAACATTCTGATGAACCTAAGTGGTTGGACCTCTGATCTTCTAAAAACAAATAAAAAACACTCTTCGTTCTCCATTTTCCTCGCTGTGCAATTTTTCGTTATTGACGCGGAGAATTTTACATTTTTATCTATTTATTTATTTTTATTTTATTATTTTTTCATTTTTTTATTCATTTTTCTTTATCTGTATGTTTTTTCGTGTTTTTTATTTTTTTTTATTTTTTTTTATTTTTTTTAATAACGTTTTTTATTTTATTTTTATTAACTTTTGGATTATTTTACTTTTATTTTGTTCATTTAATTTTAACTACTTTTGTTCATTTTATTTTTATTCACTTTTGGATTTTTTTACCTTTATTCACTTTTGTTTTTTTTTATTTTTGTCACATTTGTACAATTAGTAAAATAATGACTTTTTCTAGTAAACAGATTAGTAGCTTCACAAAATTAATTAGAAATTTTGACGAAAGTGATTATTAAATTTTTTATAAATAAATTTTTTAGTCTCACTAAATTGATTAGTAGTTTTATTTAAATAAATTAGTCGCTTCACTCTAAATTTTAATTAGCAAAAATGATTACTAACTTGAACTAGCGACTAATTTTTGCTTTCGATTTAGTTTATTTACTATAATAAATTTATTTGAAATTACTATTTGTTAGAAAAATTTACTACCTCAAAAAAATGTTAATAATAAATTAGTTTAATTCAAAAGCAAAAAGGAATTTTACCAATAAATAGCAATTTCTACAAATTTATTAGTAAAATTACTTTTTGCTTTTGAATTAGTAAATAGTAATTTCTACTAATTTATTATTAACATTTTTTTTACTAATTTATCAGTCAAATTTACTAATTCAAAAGCAAAGACTCAGTCACTGATAAAAATTATTAAATATTTTTACTAATTAAAATTTAGACAGTCAGAATTAATTAGCAGTTTTACTAAATGAATTAGAGACTCTACTAATTTAATTAATACATAAGCTATACCTAATTTTTTAATTTTTCATTTAATTTATTGATTTAATAAATTAAATTAAATTTTTTTAATTTTTCATTTAATTTATTAAATTAATAAATTAATCTAAAAATTTAAAAAAAATCTGCGAACATCTTCTGCTGTAATTAACAAACTCAAATATCAAACTTTGATAACAAAATTTACTAAAAAGGAAATTTTAAGAATTTTTTCCCGCTAAAATTGACTTTTTAGTAAAACGTCGTGACATATTTTCAAGAGGCGAATATGTGTGCACCAAAGAAGAAGAAAAAAAAAACCCCCACACCCAACGTCAAAACACGTATAAAAATTGATCGCGTATTAATATAATGTGTTAGCCATTTTTTTTCCTGACAGATTTTCAATAAAAATTTACTTCGCCAAAATAAGTTTATTGAGCGTTAATAAAAGTTGAATGTCGAAGGCAGTTTATATATTAAAAAAAGAGAAAAAAAAATAGAAATAAAATAAAATAAAAAATGAAAGTAAAAAAAGAGGGAGATGAAAAGACCGCGTGTATATATATATAGTGACTCCGGAAACGTTCGCAAACGGGAGTTATTGAAGATGAATGAAAGCACCTGTGCCACTCGTGGGTTAGTCATAAGTAGGGCATGATTCGTTTTCATTGATAAAATCAGGGATCCAGAATCTCTCTCTTTCTCTCTCTCTCTTTTTTTCTATTGGAGAGAAAGAGAGAGAAAAGTGAAAAGAAACGTATCCTTTCACTTGAATGTTGTGTGTATTTCTTTATATACATTAAGGCAATGGCAGTCAGCTGGCTAAAAAGCGAAATTGCAGTTGGGGACCAAGAAGAAGAAGAAGAAGAAGCCGACGACTACGACATGGCACCTTGTTGTGTAGAAACGGTGTAATGTTTGAGGCGTGACAAAGAGTTTATCCCGCACCTTGGCTCGTGAGCCTGATGCTTTCAAACCTTTTACCTGTTCGGTGACTCTCTTTTTTTTACGAGAGCAGGGGGAGGGAGACTCTTTTGAATAAACGTGCACGCTGTACAAGCTCACGTAACCGCTTTAAACGTCACTGGAAAACAATACTACTACTACTCCTCCTCCTCCTACTGCCAAACCATTGTAGAATTGTTCTAAACAATTAAAATTCGCTTGAAATTTAAATTAGTTACAATGGTTGGTAATTTTATTTAGTG